>BPTQ01000003.1:181358875-181658911 GCA_019973895.1 Chrysanthemum seticuspe
TATCCTCTTCAACAATCTCACGCAGGCATTCTAAGCGATCCTTAAGAGATGAGAAGTATGTTTGAATAGCTAGTTTGTTGTTCCTTAGATGAGGAGGGACATATGTTACAGACAAAGCATATTTATTACAAGATTGAACCTTTGATACACCATTCTCCCCATTGGTCATTGGCATTTTCCATTTTACCTGACTCTTCAGATTCTCAATTTCCTTTTGCAATGAAGCTATTTGTTCGTTATTCTTGTTACGAGTGACCTTAATTGATTCAAATAACTCATTGAAATGACGTTTAATCTTTTCATTTTCTTCTAGAAAACTTTCGTTTTCCTTTTGTAAAGCATTTACTAAGTTTTGAAGATGAAACGTTTGAGAATTCTGAGAATCTAAAGGAGGAGGCATTTGGGAGCCTGTCATATTGTTCGTTTGACCCTTTAATTGAGAGATTTGGGCTTTCAAATTTCTGATCGTGTTGCACTGAGCTTGAATCTGTTCATCACGTTTGTTAATTTGAAAAACTGCATCAAACTCTGGAGCATCTGAAGATGTCTTGACATTTGAAGTTTTGACATTTTCTTTGAGATGTTGATATTTTAGTTGTAAATTAAAATGCTCAACTTCTAGTTTAGAAAAATGTTTAACGAAATTGTCGTGATCATCCAGTTCAATTTTCTCGTTTAGTTTAGAATTAGTTTTTTCCAGCTCAATGACACGATCATGGGAGACTTTCAGGGCCACAGATAGTTCATGAAATTTGGAAGCATTAATAGAGCAATTTGAAGCAGTGAAAAACACATCTTGAGCAACACATTCAGTAATAAGATTCTCATTTAATGTATGCAAGTTCTTTCTCTCAATCTCATTATATTTCAGTGCACGCTCATAGTCACTAACTTCAACAACCATTGCATCAAATTCCTTTTCCATTCCCTTAATATCAGTTTCTATCCTGTAGGATCGTATATTTTATTATGTTTGATGATTCGGGTGGTCTTGGATGATCAAAATACATGTTTACCATTTTAGAGAGAGAAACTATAGAGAGAGGGTGTTCTTGCTAGAGGTTTACACAAAGGAAATGTTAGATTGAAAATGAAGCACCACCCCTTCCATGGATGGAAGGGGTATTTATACTTACACAATACACGACCTCCTATCGGCCTGTGGATCAGGCATACAGTGGGTAAAGACCCGTCCTTCCTCCACGGTGTTGCACTACGCTAAACTAAACTAATAACTAACTAGTAAACTGATAAATAACGTAACTAACGACAAGTCTACGAGCTAAACTATGCTAGATAATATTTGGGGTGACTGACTCTTCACTATGGAATTTTCTAATTCCTAACAATCTCCCCCTAAGGGAGGTCACCCCATGTTTTACATTTCGAATCCTAGCATTCTATTCTTGTCTTTATTCTTGAGCTCGTAGACTTCAATTCTTCATTTCAACAATCTTTGTGCTTTAGTATTGATTCTTCAAAGTCCGTACTGATTTGTACTTTTAGTGGAGGCCTTTGAACTGATCCACATCTTTGATGATCTTCGAGCTTTCTTTGAGATCATCAGCCACAGTAAATCTCTGGATCACCCTTTATTGTGTTGCCATCATGTGAAGTTGTGACTTTTGGACCGACATGCTCACACTTTTTGAATCATGACATCTTTCCATCAGAGTAGCGGAAGCCTTACTGGTTCATGATATTTGCAGCAGCGAAGTAGAAGCATAGTATGAAATATTAGAGCCAGGTTATGTAGATATGCACCAGTCATGATTTCTTCAAATTAAGTGTGGATGCTGTGAGCATGCGGCTTTAGATTGACTCCTCAATTCTGATCAGCTGCAACCGTCCAAATGTACCTGCAAACAACAGTTAGCAATAAAACACACGAAAGTGTCTTTGATCACTTTCGTTGAATTGAGGTACACGGCCCACGGTTCCCCGTTGATCAGTACAAGTACTGCCTGTGATCAGGTAGGATTCCTAAGAATCTCCTTGACAGGGTTTCGCAGCTGTTCTAGCTGTTCTCAAACCGGAACGTCTCAAAGAAGACAACACGGAGTGAGTGAACCAGCGAATTGAGGTTCACTGATTGAAGAAAAATTGATTTGAAAACAATCGCGTATTGCTTAGAATAAAGAGTTTTGCAATACGACGAAGGTTTTATGAGAAATATCAATTTTCAATCAAAACACTTTTTGTATTTGAAAATAGTACACAATCGACGTGCTAGCGAAAAGAAGAGATTCGCACATCGAACGGTTTTTCTAAAAGTATTTTTCAATCAGAGATACTTTTTTGAATTTTGAAAACATAAGTACACATTCGACGTGCTAGAGAAAAGAAGATTTGCACTTCGAACGGTTTTTCCAAAAGTATTCGTCAATTCATTTCCTGGACCAAGGTTGATTCAAGATTGAATCTCCCCATCATTTCTATCCAGTTGTCACAAGTTTGATCTTTTGCAAGATTTCACATGTCACCCACCAAGAGCTTGTTAGATGTTGGCTATAGAAGGATTTCCATCTTCATTGTGAATATTTACATATCACTCGGATGTTCTTGCAATACCACAAGGATAATGCGTAGGACTCTTAATATATACTTACTTTCCACATTGTGTGAAAAAGCAAGTCTTTAAGATTTTAGTGTCCTAACGAGATATTGTGGATGATCTCTTGGCTCTAGACTCAATAGTACATTTTTGGTTCCTTTGCCGGAGACTAGGGAGAGGGTCTCCTTCTTCAATATCAACAATCTCTAAGAGAAAGTCGATAGATAATGTCGTTCCCCGTGAGAATGAAACAAGCCCTTTTAAGAGGAACTTGAGTGGTTTGGGAAGTTTAGTGCAGTGCATCACTGGGTCCATGATGTCTTGTCTTCAATACCAGTGTTACCTTAGTAACCACCAGTAGCATATGAATTGAACCCGGTTTCTGCCCTAAGGTTGAATTGATGGAGGGCTATTTCTTTTCACCCTTTTTCACATTCAGTTCTTTTTCATTCTTCAACCCCTTCAGTGCTTACCGAGACTTCATTACTAGAACCTTGTTGGATTAATTCCAGTACTAGCTCAGTCTCAGTCCGCACTCTTCCCATATCTCACTTTTCTCCTTTTTTCATCATACCTAAAGACTCTACACTATCTAGTGGATTGTCCCTGGGTAGATCCCTCCGGTTCTGGCGGATCGTGGGAACGAATACCTAACCTAACCATCCTTATAACTCCATGCATAAAGTAAATTGGTCGGTCTTTTGGTACAATTCATTCTTACTTAAAACCAATTGAAAAATCATTTGGAAAAACAATCAAGGTACTTGTGATACGAGATCAAAGCATTTTGTACCTTAATAGTTTTGATCATTTAGAAAACCTGCCCCTCAACATGTGCATATGATTTAAAAATTGTTTAGCACAAGGAGGCAAGAGGACTTTGAAATATTTTCTTTGATCACAATTTTCATATGAAAAAGCCATTTGATTTTCATGGTAAAATTCTCCCCCTCAATATGTGTGTAGGATATTTGAAATCATTTTATCACATAGAGGCAAGAGTTCTTTTGAAGCACATTCACGATCACAAAATCCATTATAAAAACCATTTGAAAACACAATCAAGGTACTTTATAAATCTCTTTTAAAAAACTTTTGTACCTCGATGGTTTTGCTCCCCCTCAATATGTGCTTCGAGATTCGAAAGCGTTTAGCACATATGAGAGAGCAGCCTGCACAACTGAATCAAAACGATCAAATTTTATCAAATTTCATTATTAAATCACAAATTCTCCCCCGATCAAAAATATCAAATCCTTTGAGATTTTGGATCCCAAGTGATTTAATTAGGTTTAGAAAACATGGGAGAAAATGTGGCCTTGTTTAAATACTCATCTGGTTTTTGGATAAATCCTCCTCCTCAACATGTGCATTATGTATATTGAAATCGTTTGGCACATGGAGGCAGGAGTGCCTTTAAAGGACTAAAACCAATTCCATTTAAAACAGATTTGAGATTTAAAACACGATCTCTACCCCGATCAGAAATATCAAACCATTTGAGATTTGTGATCCCAACTGATTTAAATCATTTATAAAATTTTGGGAAAAGACGTGGCAGGATTCAATTTTGAAAGATGACAGATAAGGACCATTTTAAGACATTAAAGATTGTTAGTGTCAGGTATGATAGTTTTTAAGAGATCTTTTAAGTAAAACAAAACAATTTCACAATCAAACAAGAACAGAAAAATTTTCATTTTGAAAGACCTTGATTCTAAAGAAAAAATCATACCATGACATAACATTAAATCTTTAGATCACCACTTATATTGTACAATCTGGACTTTTATGAAGCAATATTGATTGAAAATAATTTATTTTAAATCACTCTCCCCCTCAATCGATGACCGAAGTCAATAATTGAGTGACTTAAGTTTTGATAAAATGAAGTCCGGTGATTTTCAAAATTAAGACCAATTTATTTTCAAAACAATATTTTTCCATATTCAAAACAATATTTTCAAAAATTGTTTAAAGATGGTATCATTTACTACTTTTCCTCAACAAGATACGTTAGGTGGTTGAGAAGCTTCTGTTGTTGTTGTTGTTGTTGTTGTTGTAGGGTTTGGAAGAAAACCATCTGCTGATGCAGTGAGACTTCTTACGTTGCATTTTTTATGCCAACTGAGGTCCAATTAAGCTCCGTTTCTTCACTTGCTGAAGAAAACCATCTGCTGATGCAGTAAGACCTCTTACGTTGCATTTCATGCCAACTCTCCATTGAAGTCCAGTTAAGCTCCGTTTCTTCATTTGTCAACCCAAGATATAGTTACCCTTTCCTTTCGGCATCCAATCATCTTCAATTGTGGGATCCGGATCGGGAACATTCTTATAACCAATATACCTGCATACGTTAGTGAACACACATACAAATATATGGTGGTCGACATCACCCAAACAACAATCGACTAATAAAAGTCAATGCAACATATCAATCAGATCATATAAATGTATGGGAATAATGTGTTCATCAAACTCTAATCATCTAATCCTAGCAATCATATCCTAGGCACCTAGTCCTTCAACATAGGTTAACATCATTTTTAATTAAGCATATTAGGATAATTAAGAAAGCCCGTTAGATGATGTAGATTTGAAAAAAAAACATTATCCCCCTCAATCCATGACTTATTTTATGAAAAGTTTAAAAGTGCTGAAGTCATTGATTGAGTTTTCAATTTAACAAAAACTCTGAATCTGATTGTTTTAAAAGCAACTCATTTACCACCATTTTAGAAAACACCAAATATTTTTCTGAAGAATTTTAGACGGAAAAACATTTGTGTAGGAACAGCAGTCCTTCGACATACTTTCCTTGTATTGTTTTTAGGATAAGTGCACGAAATATTTGAAAAATGGTTTAGCGCAACACTTTCCTTCCTTTAAAGAACGGGTTGCTATCTGAAATAATAGCAAGCCATAGTTTAAAGCGCGTGTTACAGTCTGAAGTAACTGCAAGCCATTTGTTGAAGCGCGGGTTACAGTCTGAAATAACTGTAAGCCATATTTTGAGACATGTTTTGAAAAGAATATTTACACCTCCTGCTCGAACTTCATCTATGGTCCCGTGCCATTATTGAATGACATTTCTAAGACCGTAGATGTTATCGATACCAGAAGACATGTCTAGGAAAACATATTTTTGGTATTTTTGAAATTTTCTGATTTTTTATGGGATTTTGAAGGTTTTATATTTTTCTATTTTCTTTTTGTTGGTTTTATATTTTTGTATTTGGTTTTTCAGATAAATATATACAAAGATAGAGTAGATGATATAGTTACAGAAGATGATGATACGAGTACCGAGATAAGGATATCGAACAGCCCCGTTGTAGAAGATAAAAGTCATCATCCCTAAAACTTTCACCACCAAAGCTTCCAAGACTCTTGAATCGAAGAGAGAAATTGAGCCACTTGAAAGTGAGACTTTGGTAGCTTCCCCCCAAACCGAAAATCCTTATGTTGAGCAGATTCAAAGCTATATTTCAAGCTTGCCTTAGCCAGGTGCACAGAGATGCACACCATAATCATAAATCCCGCTGCTCCATTTAAGACCGATGATCGAGATTCTCCGTTCGAGGTTATATCATCCAATAGAAGAACAACAACGTATCATCTCACATATAAAATAATCTTCTCAAATTTCATAACCACTGAAGTCTGAAGCAATCCATTCCAAAAAAGGTGTCAAGAGATCACTTCCCCCAAGTAGTTGAATTGATGCAGTCAATCTCTTAGACTAGAGCTCACGAACCTGAATACACATACCCGAAGACAAAGAAACTTATACCATCGAAGTAGCAGATTAAGTCCAATAGCCAAAGAATAACCCCGATGTATACTTTTCTCTCCCCTGAAGAAAGTGTATGAAGCTCAAGAACCCGAAGTACCCGAATGCCCAAAGAGAGAAAAACCGATAAAATTGAAGAAGCAGGCCAAATCACTGATTATCTCTGCGGGTGACAATCTCTGCGGATGTCAACTCTGGAATAAGTGATTATATCTCTGAATCACAGATTAAGCCCTCAAGTGAAACAGTTGAGCATCCCCAATGTACACAATTCTCTCTCCCCTGATGATTGCGATAACATCGAAATCATCACACACTTGTGTACCTTCTTTCATCATCAGAAACTAACTCTTACATCTCTTCCCCCGCGTAGTAGGAATAAGAACACTAAACGCTTTGATGAGTAAAACCTTGAGTTTCTCTACGGTCATGACATTTGTTTTCCCGGGATATCTTCAATCACTTAGAAGAGTTAAGTTCATCAAGTTTACTCGTCATGAGTCAAACCTTGAGTTTCTCTGCGGTAATAACATTTGTCTTCCCGGGATATCTTCAATCACTTAGAAGAATTAAGTTCATCAAGTTTACTCGCTTTGTGTTTATATGTGAGTCTCCTTTCTCCTTGCTGGTTTTGACATTTCAGAATCAGCAACTCATTGTAAGCCCGTGTACTAGAAATATTTTGAGAAGAACATCATTAGCTCAGATGTATCTGTGAGAGTCAACTTGCTGAAGAATAATCGTGAGCAGGTCTAATTAGGGATTAATTTTGGCATTTCAAACTCCCCCAATTAGTGCTCTCCCCTAAACCGACAATCTTTTAATAAATGCTCAGAATTAGAAGAAGTCTTTTGATAATCAAATTCAACCCGTATTTTAGTCTTCTAACATACAGTAGAAAATGTAGAATCGACTGTAGACTCGACCTTCTTCAAGATTGTCCAGTTGGGGAATAGAAAGTCAACATCTTCAACTCACCAAAAACAAGAACATCAGCAAAAAGCATCCCAATCAACTTACATCTTGCACATCCCCTTAACTAAAATCCCTCCCAATCAAACAAGAACAGAAAGATGTTCATCAAGGAAATCAGCAATCAGGCCTCAACGAACACACGGAATGGTAACACCAAGCAAACAATCACATCAAACAAGAACAGAAGGTTGTTCGGAATCATCATGTTGATGTGCACGTGAAGCATTAACCGGAAGCACTTTGTCAATAAACTCATATCAGCTTGTGAAGATGTCAACTAACGGCTCTTAAGAGGAAACTCCATGTGAAGATTACCCGAAAAGAAGAGGCTCGGTTCTTACATGAGTTTAGAGCCGTATGACCATTTATATTCTCAAATATCAATCAACAATGCAAAAAATTCACACTTCTTCTCCCCCTCAAGAATTGCATATGGAGATGCCATTCTTGACTAAATAAGTGAAAATCATCCGAATGTTCTATTCACACTTCTCTCCCGTAAAATCAACACATGATGTCGCCATCTTCATTATAATCGAGCAAGTGGAATGAGAAAACAATCAGTGGTAGCCCGGTTCACTTGATGACTGAAGCGCATGGAAAAAGTATGAAGCATGTTGATGAGAATGGTCATTAATAAGAAGATTTCTGTTCTTCAGAAGATAAAGTGCACTGACACGTACACTTTTCTTTTCTTTGGAGAACGAGGCTTGAACTGATATGTTCAAACGTCATAAGAAGATTTCTCTTCTTTTGAAGATAATGCGCACTGAAACGTACACATTTCTTTTCTTTAGAGTACGAGGCATGAACTGGAGTGTACATACGTCATAATCTCTCTATTTTCAATCTCTTAGCAAAACATGTAATCAACCCCATTATCATTCAGTAGGCTCTTTGTCGTGACAGCTGATGGAGAAAATCCAATATGATGAATTTGACCCTGAAGTAAACTAACCCGAACTCGTGACTTAAACTTGCACATATGTAACAAAGAGCGGTGCCGAGACTTCATGCCCATTTGAATCTCTAAGTACTCTATACTCATCAACCAACCAACCATCGAGTATAAGACGTACATTACCTCTTGAAAATCCACAATTGAATGTGACACTGAGCACTACAATGTAACTCCTTAAAGTGATAGTTATTTTGTAGTGGTATGAGCCCAATTCCCCCAAGTGGTAAAAGAAAAGGTAAAAGACACCCAACAATAACTAGATTTCCAAGTCTTTGATTTTTGATGATAAGCTTGAACAAGGATCTTGAAGAATCTTCATCCATCCATCCCCGATACCTTCAGATACTAAGTACACTCGCCCGTGATAATTCACTTCAACCTCAAATAAATAATACTGAATTAACGCCATTGTCACATCTTCTGGTTAACTGCTCAAATCTAGCCTTCTTTTACATTTAAACGAACTTTGATAATGGTTTTCATCCCGACCATGGTTAGAAACACGTAACCCCGTAAAACCATGTAATAACCAAACTGCCATGAAGACAACCCAAACACACACCCAATTCATGAAGTACACCCTTTTATCCCTTCTTTGAAGCAGAAACCATAGCACCAGCATCAAGTAAGATCCAGAATTACACTTTCTCTTCTCCAAGATGGTTCCATCATTACGGGATTTTACAACTCTATGGTTTAAACCGAGAAATAGTTTCTTTCGCGGGATTTTACAAAACCAAGAATAAACCGTAAGATAGATCCGGAAATGCACTTTACTAATACCAGGATGTTTCCATTGTCACGGGATTTTACAAGTCTATGATTTAAACCGAGAAATAGGTTCTTTCACCGGATTTTACAAAATCAAGACAAAACCGTAAACAATGTCTGCTTGAATGTGTTACGATGACTTTGGTTTCAGAGAATATCTTGTTTTAGGGGAACATGCAGCGGTTCATCAACGGTCCATTATCCAACATCATCAACAATATCAACCATCCAATCAACACTTTGGAAAACACATCAATCACGCAATCTGTCGGCTATTGTAATGACCACATGGAGAAGTAAACCCGATATACCAAACTTGATCATGAAGTAGAGTTTCCCAGATTTGTTACTTAACCTTGTACTAATCCTTGTGAGAAAGAATCACAAACGTAACTAAATAGCCAAGTCTTTATCACACTCTATAAAAGCCCAAACAAGTCATCTTCGCGGAATGGTTTTCTTAAAGAAGACGAAATAAGTAAACACGCCCGGAAAACCTTACTGCAAAGCCAAATAAGAAATACCGTACAGACAACCCCGTAGTCAACAAAGTTCCATTCAAGCCAAGCCGTGACATAATAATCATCGTGAAAATGTATATATCAAAGTATCAACCCTCATACCACAACAACAAACATCATACCATCAACAATTATTTACCCAAATGTAGACAACTTCACAAACCATACTAAGTCAAGTGTAATAAACTCCTTTTCCCTGAGGTTGACCGTAATTCATCAAAGTACACGTTTCTCCCCCATGATGGTTTCGAACTTTCGGAAGCATCATAACGTGTACGACCATTTGCACGAGAAGTTCTTGTCATTAGTAAACATCTTGAAAAATCATAACTGACGCTGAAGATTCTTGAAAGATTTTGCTTAGACTGTGAAGTATCATTGACATTTTGAGGCGTCGAATATCTCATGGGAATTGCAGAAATTGAACCTCCATTGATTCATCGGCTAATAGTAATGACCACATATGAAGATAACGTCACAGACTCCGTAGTCATTTTTCACTTTTTCGCTCAAGCCGTGAATTTGTATCCTTCCGTGATTAATATACCATACCAAAAATACAATTCTTAAAATCATCCTGGAATAATTGTATCCAACAATTCATGTGAATGAGAAATTTCGGATAACAAAAATTGTTAACTCAATTTCATCACAAAGTGTTAGCACACAGTCCAATCAATCAAGACAAAGTCCAAGTAATGAAGTAATAATGCAACAGAATTTGGCCCATCACACGAGATCCATCAGCCCACATACAAATGTGATAGTCCGATCCAGTCAAGCCACGCAAGTAATTAAACCCGATCCAATCACAATCTGCTATCCGGTTATAAAAGGTTAACTCTAAACACACTTTAACCTAAAATTCGTTTAGGCCTTTCTAACCCTAAGACACATCTCAAATAAAATGCGCCCCCATCATATCTTATCACCACATCTCACCCAAAATCAGATCTGGAAAAGAAAGTTACCCCTTTAACAAATCAGCCTTCTCCAATCGTAGTATCCCTCATCACAATCAAAACCGAATCTCAACTCTCATCTCATTTTAATATCAACAACTAATCTCTTTCCACTCCCCTAATTCAGAAAAACCATTTCAATTACCATATACCACGAATGAAGAACTACAAAGTTTGCGGCTTCAAGATCTATAAACGGGTCTCGGGTAGGTATTTGATTTTGATAATGAAAACGAAACAAAAAGGTTTTTAACAATCTTGTTAGCAAACCCTTTGTAAAGTTTCGGATATTAATATGAAGCTTGGTCTTCAAACAAAATCAGTGATGAACTTTTTATGATAAGGACCTCTAAGGTCATATTCATCTTTGAATAATCACGAAATAATCTGAGATTAATTGTTTTATTCGTTTATTATTTTCGAGTCGTATGAGGTGATGATGGGATAGGTGTTGACTGTTGTTGATTAAGGGTTTATACGAATTAGGTTTTGGTTTGAAGTGGTGATGAGTCGACTGTTGAAATGGGTTAATTTCATTTCTTGAAATTGAGCTCGGACTGATGAAGGTTTCAATACTGAGGTCGTGAGATTGAATCATTGGTAATTGGTATATGTGGTCGTGGTCATGAATCGATGTAAGATTGTACATTATTTGCTCGGTTTATTTCAATTTGACATGGACTGATGATGTATGAGAATAACTGAGGTCATGAGTTGTTTTGTGGTATGGAATATGTTATTGTTGTTGTCATGGTCATTCAAGTCTTAAAATCTTCTTCTTCATCCTTTCTGTGTAAGTCACTAGGTCTCATAAATGAGCCAAGTCGCTAGCCAATTCGCTAGCCAATTCGCTAAGCCAAGTCGCTAGCCAATTCGCTAAGCCAAGTCACTAAGCCAACTCGCTACGTCTTGTTCAATAACAAGTCGCTAGGTCACCATAATCACAAAACTCGCCACCAAAGTCGCTAAAAATGAGGTACAATGTATCTGGACACTATGACAAGTCGCTAACTTGATAACCAAGTCGCTAGTATGATAAATAATTTTTCAGATGAGTTTTCCGACTCAGTTCCGACCATGTTCATGCATACCCAGAAAAAAAATGACTTATGCAGAAAAAATACTTCATTTTTGACCCAGTTTGGACTTTGAATAATATGACCATATGACATGTAATAAACCATTTAAGACCATATACACGTTTGGTACCACAAGTCACAAAATCAAATAAATACACTGACATGGTCAAGAAAATGACAGAAGACAGATGTCACCAGATATACCAGGAGGTTATGACCGAATAGATACTCAAACTTATACAAAACTGTTTACCCACAATCATCACAAAAGCATACATAAAACAGTTTGGACCATAAAACATCAAAAACAATACCAATAGATACTTTATTTTGGACCAAAAGATATGCAAAATATCCAAAAAACAGTACCACAAACAGCCTACACATGGTACGAAGACCTCAATAAATCATCAAAACACAAAACCTTGGCTCTGGTACCAATTTTAGGATCGTATATTTTATTGTGTTTGATGATTCGGGTGGTCTTGGATGATCAAAATACATGTTTACCATTTTAGAGAGAGAAACTAGAGAGTTGGGTGTTTTCTTGGTAGAGAGTTACTTCACAAAATGTAGAATATTAGATTAATGAAAAGAAGCACCACCCCTTCCATCCATGGAAGGGGTATTTATACTTACAAACATAACGACCTCCTATCGGCATGTGGATCAGGTATACAGTGGCTAAAGACCCGTCCTTCCTCCACGGTGTTACACTACGCTAAACTACGCTACTAAATAACTAATAAACTACTAAACAACGTAAACAACGACAAATCTACGAGCTAACATATGCTAGACCATTATTGGGGTGACTGACTCTTTATCATGGAATTTCCAATTCCTAACAGATTACAATCGCGACGGCGTCACCTTATGATTTGTGACGCCGTCGGGTCGCCGTCATTAGGGTTTCGTCTTGGCCATGTTAGTCTTGCGACGGCGTCACCTTATGCTTGTGATGCCGTCCCCTTCAGTCTCTGACGCCGTCTGGATCAAATCTAGGTCGTCTGAGTGCGACGACCTACTCTTTTAAAGCCTGACACCGTCACTTGAAAATAAGCAATTTGGCTACTGTATCGTCACAACATGTGCTCCAACGGCGTCACAGATAACACCTGACGCCGTCCCCTTGTATTTCAGCAGTCTGAGTGGCTCGATTCTTGACTTTGGCCATTTTCTTCGTATATCCGCGCCTTTTCGTCCAAATAAGTGCCATTCCAGCAATTTGCCTTCGAGAGACCTAAAAAGTGAAAAGGAACGATATTAAGTAATAACGGATACAAAAGTGATCAAATAAGGGCTTAAACGACCCTTCAAAAAGGTACATTTTAAAACCTTATCATTTTCAATTAACCATGGATCGTATCAAGTTTTTAAAGTACAATATACTTCAAGAAACTTGGTAACGAAGCTCTGGTACCAATTGTGGAAAACTAGAAGGGGGGTTGAATAGTTTTACCAATTAAAACTTCCTTTTAAACTATTTAGATCGACTTATGTCAATCTATTTGGTTGTGTGTGTTGGATGTTGATAAACAAGCATATAAAGATATGTAATGAAAATATAAGAGTAAGAAGCACAAAACCACAACGCGAGTATTTATAGTGGTTCGGCTACTAGGACACCTTCCTTGCCCTACTCCACTCCCCGAGTCACCTACTCGAGAGTTCGTAAACACTACACCAATCTCCTTATGGCGGAGAAGCCTTCACAACGTCGCCTACCCTTTTTCCGGTGCTAGGCTAACCACCGGGTTCTTTCACACCAAGGTGAACCAAACCTACACAACGTCGCCTACCCTTTATAAGGTACTAGGCTAAGTACCTAGTTCTTTCACTCCAAGGTGAACTACACCTTCACAACGTCGCCTACCCTTTATTAGGTACTAGGCTAAGCACCTAGTTCCATTTCAATGGAGGAACTACTACCACACTACACCAACGACTAATCCCAAAGGAGATCTACTCCTTTACAACATCATTGATAACGCTACACGCGTCGTTCGGGGTCAAGGAAACTTCCTTTTCTTCGAGAAAGTTTTATAACACCCTAGGCAGTGAACCTAATCGTTGTAGTGTAGTAATTAGGGTAAGCCACGGGTATTGATATCGTTCTCTAGGGGAATAGGAATGCTATTAAGGAGTTACTACGCTAAGGTTAAGGTTGAGGAAGATTATTTTTTGTATTTTTATATTTTATGAAATGGAAAGGTACGAATCTCGGGTATTGGATTTGGGGGGTTGGTATTTCTACCGATTACTCTACTATTATCTAATTATCTAAACTAAGGTTGTGGGAGTCTATGTCTAATTAATGTGTGCTCGTATGATAGTTTAAAGATGTGTTTACTTAGGTTGTACTACTCCTTAATTATCTCCTATTGATGGTTGAGTTGTCACGTCCTTATTCTTAGTTGCGTTGTGTGTCTAAAGTTGTAGGGTATGCGTTTCTCCCTAACTCTTTGAACTTACCAAAGGGTCTCGTCTACAAACCCACTAGGGATGATAAACTCTTACTCTAAGGCACTCTTTGGATGGTTTAGCTTACAACTACTCAGGTAATTATATTCTAAGGTTCACAAAGATGAATCAAGCATTAAGTACACAACGAATGACCTATCGCATTACTAGATCATTAATCAACTAAGATAATAAACAACCAATCAATATTCAATAATTAAGTTTCATACTTCCTAAGCAAACACACAAATAAATTAGCCGGACATGGAGAACATGCAAGCATACACACAAATAATCAAAGACATAATTGAATTAATGAAGTAAATACTTATCTTGATGTAAGATAGGGTTTAAAACCCTAAAATACTGTACAAGACACCTAAGGTTCGGTTTTAGGTTTTCACTCCAAAAGACTCTCTTAAAACTGAAAAATTTGGATTCTATATATAAGATTACATATGCGACGGCGTCACCTTATGTTTCGTGACGCCGTCGTGTCGCCGTCATTAGGGTTTCGTCTTGGCCACGTTAACCTTGCGACGGCGTCACCTTATGTCCGTGACGCCGTCCTCTTCAGCTTCTGACGTCGTCTGGATTGCATCTAGGCCGTCTGAGTAGCGACGGCCTACTCTTTTACAACTGGACGTCGTCACTTGAAAATACGAGTTTTGGGTTCTGAACCGTCACAAAAATCCTCGGACGGCGTCGCAATTAGCACCTGACACCGTCGCCTTCTAATTTCAGCAGCTGTGAGTGTCTCGATTTTGACTTTGGCCATTTTCTTCATATATTTGCGCCTTTTCGTCCAAATAAGTGCCATTCCAGCATTTTGCCTTCAAGAGACCTAAAAAGTGAAAAGGAACGATATTAAGCAATAACGGATACAAAAGTGATCAAATAAGGACTTAAACGACCCCTCAAAATGGTACCTTTTAAAACCTTATCAAATATCCCTACACTTGTTATTTGCTTGTCCTCAAGCAAATGTGCTTTTAACCAATTAATTTATAAGTTAGGGTCATGAAGCATTAATTCAAAACGGTCCACAACACATATAAGCCCCGCAAAAGTCATAACAAGCACGGAAATTACATACTAGCACCTCACATGGGGTGTTTGGATACTCACATCTCTCTCGAGTGTATATATGAAATATAACAAATAGGAAATGGAAGATAAACACTCATTAACCGGTCCTAGTACATAGATTACCATAGGCTTGAGAATAGATCAAACCTCCATCGCTTTGGCGTAAGCACCTAGGAAAGACTATCAAAGAGGTCTTTTAAAGGGTTGTAATGTTAGGCTTACGGTAGGGAAACAAAGGGTTTGGTGGGATAGGCTATTTAGTGGTGGCAAGTCAAAAATCTCTATGTTAAATGCATACGAAGAATGGCGTTGCTAAGCCAAGACTCGACACTCTAAAACTCTAAGTAACGGAAATAAACAAACATAACTTTAAAGGATAGATGTAGGATGGTAGCCCGTATATATATATATATATATATATATATATATATATATATATATATATATATATATATATATATATATATATATATATATATATATATATATATATATATATATATTTTTTTTTTTTTTTTTTTACTCTATATATTTTTTTTCTTCTCTTTTTCTATATATATATATATATATATATATTTTTTTTCATACACTTTTACTCTACCATCCTCTACAATAACATCAAAATACTATGGATTTATAGGCATATCCCTACACTTGAGTTTTTATTACTCTAACACTAATTTGACCCGATTTGAAAAGATCAAAACACTTGGGGTACATTATTATGCAAACAAAGGGAATTTGAATTTAACGTTCCCTTCCCGTCATTTCATAAACTTTAACTTTTCCCATGAATCCCAATCGTCCCAAAACTGTATACAAAGGATATGACTCGACTTAGCAACTTATGCAAGCAACTAGATAATTGAACTAAGGGTTTAGGGTGATAACAAACATTTGCACTAAAAGTGAGTGCATAAGGGGTAGGCTAAGGCGATTTGGGTGTATATTTGGGGGTGGGGTGTAAACAATGCTCTTCATTGATATTCCGGAAAAACCGAAACATCACGAGAACCGCGAAAAAGATAGGCTCTGAGGAGTTAACTAGGGGTATCGTGTACTAAAGATGAGTACAACACAAATGGTGTGGGGTAATTACTCAACCGATATGGAAGAAGTATTTATATTACGGGTATCAAACAAGGGTTATCCTAATGCCTCTTATCATTTAGTTATTCCTAACTACACAAGTGTAGCCTCACTTGCGATCTCGGAATGCATCACAAAACAAGTTCTAGAATCTAATATACTACCGGTCCACACTCTAAGCATTGAAGATGAATGCTTTAATTCCTACTAATCTAAGGGCGATCCTCACATTTTGGTGGAATTTGGGTGGTAAAGGGTTTTTGTGCTAGTCATGCAACTTCCTATCCATGAGACGCTTTTGTTAAGACTAATGGCCCACTCCTATATGTCATAAAAAATTTTAAATTTGGTGCCAAAATTACCCTAACCGACATTTCCTCATGGTTTATTACACAATCACAATTGGACAAAGCAAATAGTCAAGGATAAGCATAGTTTCAAAGTTCCCGTTTTATTTTCCCTCCCTACACTTAAAATGAACATTGTCCCCAATGTTCCCTGAAAGTATCAAAGTTATGATAATGGAAGGTAATTAAAAACGAAAGAAACTAATACTCCCCTGATTAGCTTGGTAGGATCCGTGTAAAGTGGTGGTTAAATCCTTTTCAAGAAGAATAATTGCGTGAACAGCTCCTTCCAATCTAATGTAACTTCTTCTTGACAAACTAAACCTGCACACTTGAAGAAAACAAACGAAACCTTCGCGTAAAATCGGCGGTAATAATATATATAAGACTCGATTTAAACTAGGATATAATGCTTGTGGAATGGATGTTTACAGAATTTCTAAGAAAATTAAGACCTGGAAAATTCCAAAAATTTATAAGTAGCTCAGAAAACGAGAAAAAAGTAATCTGATGTTTTTACTCCTTCCTGACGCCGTCAGGTTGCAATCCTGACGCCGTCAGGTTATCCTGACAAAAACTGGTCTGCGATTTTCTGGAAAAAATTCTGGAAAATTTACATCTTTAGAATCTGGAAAAATTTCTGCAAAACATCCATTATGACTCGATACAAGCATTTGACTCGAACAAACAAACATAAATATCTTTTAGTTAATTGTTATTCTCATGTTTACGTTTCTTTTGAAAACGTGTGTAATCCTCCCTACACTTATCCTTTATGTAAAATACCTTTATATGCAATTAAGACGAAGTTAAAAACAAAATAAAGCATTTTTACAAATTTAAACATGAGGATAAACAATTAATAAAAGATATATGACACTAACAAGCAAACAATTAAGCATGGGTTGCCTCCCACGAAGTGCTTTTCTTTATTTAAGAGTCTTGTAGCTAGACTCATAGTCGTGCTCCTACGTTTTCTCATTACCGCCCTCTTGACGGTCTCTAATGGGGGATTCCATGTTGTAGAAGTGCCCTAAAATGCACTTCTCTAAGAGTTCATCCTCTCCCCAATCGGTCCTATATTCCGGTCCTAGGCTCAAGCAATCCTTATAGAATCCGAAAATCTTAGCCATAACATAATCTACACCTTTCTCCCTATCCTCATCATTCCTATAATAGACTGACAGTTTAAGTTCCTTTTCATCATTAGAGAGTGATGAAAACTTCTCAATCTTAAATGGCATTTGGTAAGCTATGTCATCGGTCTCATTCTTGAATCGCACTACTCCTAACGAGGGGTCATAGGTCATCCCGGTGCTTTCTATGAAAGGTTTTCCTAGAATAACATGGGATAAGCTAGGGTCTATGGCCGTGCTAATATCATCCACAATTATGAAGTCCGTAGGAAACGTGAAACTACCTACATAAACGGGCAATCCATTAATTCTTCCGAGAAAATTGCAACTAACATTAGGATCATTGGGGTCTTGCCTAGTTGGAATAGGCTTCTTCAATATCCAATTGTAGTAGGTGCTAGTCATTATGTTGATTGGGGACTTGCGATCAATGTAAGCTTTTGCCACAAAAAAGTGTCCTGTGAAACATGGTATGTTAAGATTCCAAGGGTTCCCAAACTTGATTCGAGGACTTTTCCTAACATACATGTGACGAAGGTCATGCACTAAGTGAGGGTGGCGAGATAGTTCTTCTTCCGTAGGAAATTTGTTGAAATAGTCAATGTCTACTTCATCTACCTCCTCGGGTGTTTCATCATCCACAAGTGTATAGTCCTCTTCGTCATTTGTTTCATTAGGTTCAACTAAGGTGATGGTATTGACGAATTGGACATGCTTAGTTAGCTTGCCTGGATCCTTAATCTCTATACCTGAAGGCTCGGGAGTTGAGATAGCACTAACCTTCTTATCACTATTAGTTATGGCTTTCAAAAGTGTTAGGAATTAGAAAATTCCAGTATTGAAGAGTCGGTCACCCCAACTATTATCTAGCATAAGTTAGCTCGTAGACTTGTCGTTATTTACGTTTCTATGTAGTTAAGTAGTTAGTCTAGTAGCGTAAAATAGTTTAGTGCAACACCGTGGAGGAAGGTCGGGTCTTTACCCACTGTATCCCTGATCCACAGGCCGATAGGAGGTCGTTTAGTTTGTAACCTATAAATACCCTCTACCTTGCAAGGTAGAGGGTTAGATGTTCTTTGGTAATCTAATATTCTACAAGTTTCTCTTACTAGAATATCCCACTTTCTCTCTCTCTAAAACCATCTATGTGCTCATTGTGTTAATGTTATGATGTGTATGTGAAAACTAATATCCAACAATTGGTATCAGAGCCATGGTTAGATCATATCTTGCACATCTTTGGATTTCTAGTGGTTTTTAGGTGGTTTTTGAGTTTGAAAAAGTTTAGTGGTTTTTGCATCATTTGGTTGATTTCTTGTGTTAAAGTTTGGTTTTTGTTAGTACTTTTATGTTTAGAATCATCACAAGTGTGTAGGTTTTCATTTGGTATGCTTGAATCATCTTGGTTGGGTTGTTTTTGGATTGAAAAGTGATGTTTATGTGGTTTTTTCTTGCTAGCGACTTAACACACGGAATACTTTCTTCGTAGCGACTTGCTTTACAAATTTGTAGCGAGTTACAGTTTTAGACCTAGCGACTTGATCTAGCGATTTACAGTACAAGTAGTGGACTCTCCACTACGGGTAGCGACTTGGTGGTAGCGACTTGGTGTGTAGCGAGTTGCTCTTTAGCGACTTGTATCTTTAGCGACTTGAGTAGCGAATTGCTGCCAAAATTTTGCTAGCGACTTGAAGCTTAGCGAGTTACTACCTAGCGACTTGCATTTGTATAGCGACTTGGGACTCTAGCGACTTAGTGGTGTAGCGAATTAAGTGTTAGCGACTTGGTGAATTATCTTCTAGAGACTTGGGATTATTGCTATTTAGTTCGTAGCGAGTTGATTCTAAATCTCTAGAGACTTGGGGAGTAATTCATAATAACACAATGTCAGTCATCACGGATCCTTTAATCATCAAAGTACTTGCTCTCTATGACACAGCACAGAATAGTGAAACAGAATGCTTATCTGAATGCCATACACTTAATGATTCAGTATCGATTAATCAGAACAACTCAAATAAGTCACTCTTAATGTCTGCAAATGATGCTAAGAATATGGAATGCACCAGTGAGCCGTTTCAACATCTCAGTTAGCTTCTCAAATTACTCTTATCTACAACCATGGATCGAACAAGTTGTGCCATCCTTCGTCAGGATTTTCCCACTTTGACAAGAACTGTTTTACTTAACTTAGAACGACTAAGGTTTCAAATTACCAAAGAAAAGTTCTAAACTGATGATTCTCATGCTGCTCTCCAAACCATCATCAATCAATTTCAGCCACTCATCCGGGAAGAATACTCCTCAGATTTTGATGATATCATGACAGGAATATCGTTCAAGAAACACACGGGAATGGAAATTCATGAGTTCAGAAACTCATTTATTCAACTTATGAGTAATATGGAAACATACATCAAGGAAGCTGCTAATGAGAATAACAAGCTGAATGAATTGAATGAGTGCCAAGAGTTTCCATGGAGCAATGATGACGTGTCATGCTTCATTCCAGTTGAACCAGCAGAAGACACTGATTGCAGAATCTCAGTTGTGATGGAAAAGGATGAAGAGAACAGCACTGATCTCAAAGTCTCAGAGTCAGAAAAGGTATCAATCAATAAGGTACTCTTATCTGATCACACAAGTTCTCATAAAAAGGTACATGACTCTTACTCTGAACATAACAATGTGGAATCAGTCTTTGTTTTGCCTGAATCTAATGCAAGTAACATGATTGAAAAAAGGGTATATGATGAGCTTTCAAACAAATTTTCAATTCTTGAAAAACACTGTATCTCATTGCAAATTGAAATACAACAAAAAGATGAAATGTTTTATGCAAAAAAACCGTGTACTAATCAGGAACTTCCAGAATTTAGAGAATTTTTCGAAATTAATCAGTTAAGATCCCAGATTCAGGACAAAGATTCGACCATAGGCAATCTGAAATCACTTCTTTCAGAAGCCCAGAAATATGACTGTCATGAGATGAGTGATGCACTAGAATCTAGAAATTCTGAACTAGCTCTATGTGTGTCCAACCTTCTAAGAGAAAATGAGCATTTAAGAAAGAACCTTGAGGAAACAGACTCTAAGTTAGTCAATCAATCTAACCTCTTGATGAAATACATTGATGACCTCAAAGCACAAATTCAGGATAAGAGCTTCAATATTGTTGCCCTAAAAAATGAGCTCAGGAAGTATGTTGGAAATAGGATGAACACTAAGCTTGCAAAACCTTCAACTTTGGGAAAATCAAATGTTCAGAACCACTTGAAACGAACAGTTATTAAACAACCTAATGCCTTTAGGTCTGAAAGAGCTAAACCATTGAAATCTAAGCTTACATCCCAAGTTGATAATATGTCTGTTTTGTCAAAACCAGTCACTTCATTGCCTAGTTCAGATATGATGAATCTCAAACCTCGGACTTATAGTCAATTCTCACAGATCAGTAAGGCAACAAGTATTACTAGATCTCATGCAAAACATCATTTGACTGATCAATCCCCTAAGAAATACTCGGATCACATAAGGACAATTAGTCAAAACAAGGGTGTGCACTCACTTAGGTCAACTAACTGTGGTTTCAAATGGATTCCCACTGGAAGAATTTTTAAGTTTACAGGACTTAAACGAACTTACATTCCTAGATCATGTCTCAAGTGGATTCCCACAGGTAAACTCTTCAAGAATGTAGAACCCAATAGGATCCCCATTAATGATACGTCTTTGTTACACTGTGATGCATCCAAATGTGAGATTAAACATGTCACTAACCCTTCTATGTACAAGTCTACATGTGCTTCAAGTACAATGTGCTCTCAGTCTTTTTCAGGTACAATGCTCAACTCAATCAGGAACTTCATGACTTGGTTCCCCTCAGAAATGAACATAGCTCATTCAGGAGCTATAGCTTGCCATAGTTGATGTACTTCTTACTTTGACTCCTATTCATCTTGAATCAGGACTCGCTCTTTTATATATCTGTGTATAAAAAATAAAAAAAATAAAAAATAAAAAAATAAAAAAAATTATCACACCATTTCTTTATATTCACACCATTTTTAAAATTTTTACACATTTTTATGTCATTTCTTTATATTCAAAATTTTATCATTTTCCTCAATCTAATAAAGAATACATTCCTTGTTATCGATAACATCTACGGTCCTAGAAATGTCATTCAATAATGGCACGGGATCATAGATGAAGTTCGAACAAATGATATATTCTTGGTTTTATAATGGGATTGGTTAATATCAATCAATGATCTTTGATGACATTGATTGAGGGGGAGATTTTGTATTAGTTTTATATGCCATTGGCTTCTGTGCTGGTTATGATGTTTGCTTATTTGTATGTTGTGGTTGTTTCCTGCTTGTGTGACTAACTGGTTATGCTTTTTTGTAATATCTGGTTATGGTGTTTCTCTCAGTTATAGGTTGTGGTTGTATCTTGCTCATGTGATTATCTTTGTGTGCCCATGTATTGAGTGCCTTGCATTAAATGTTGTTATCTGATTAAATGTTTAGATGATTCATGGTTATCACTGTCATCATCTATGATAGAGTCTTAGTCTATAAGTCTCGTGTTGCAATTTACCACTCTTGCCTCTAAACCACAGGGATCGAATGGGTCAAATAGCCAAAATAGTTTTTACACTAGCGACTTACCACACTTCATTTTTTAAAAAACCACAAGGACTGAATGTGTCAAATTGCCAAAGATTTTTTCTCTATACCCCTAGCGACTTACCTCATTTTCTCTAATAAGTTTTCTTTCTCTCTCGTTTTTTCTCGTCAAATTATTCCGTCTAGCGATTTAAAGTGGTACGTTTTGAATCACACCCCATTTGTTCTCTCCTATGCGTGTGGGTCTAGCTTCTAACGTGTTTTTTTTTCAGATCCCGTCGAGCTCGTGACTTGTGTCTGTTTGATTCCCACCTAGGTTCGATTTGTAATGATATCATGTTCTTGTTGTTGTTGTTATAATGATGTTGAAAGTGTACAAATTGTTTGGTATATCTTCCATTGATTGCTTGATAATTTGTCTTCATGATCTGGTGATGAATATTTAGTGGATTGTGTTGTTGGGTTTTTGTTGTTATGAGTGTTCTTGATGGCGACTTAACATGTTCTTGGTAGCGACTTAGCTTGAATGTTCTTCATGGCGAGTTAGCATTGAACTTAGCGATTATGTTTCTGTAGCAAATTAGTTTATTTTATTCTGGCGACTTGGGCAGCGAGTTAGTTGTCAGCGACTTGTCTTTACAAGTTAGCGAATTAGTAACATTAGCGACTTAGTTAACAAATTTGTAGCGACTTGGTTGTGTTACTGTTCATGGCGACTTGTCTTCACAAGTTAGCGAATTAGTAACCTTAGCGACTTAGTTAACAGATTTGTAGCGACTTGGTTTTGTTACTGTTCATGGCGACTTGTCTTTACAAGTTAGCGAATTAGCATAGCGACTTAGTGAGCTAAACTATTAGCGACTTGTCTGTGGTACTAGTGATGGCGACTTGTCTTTACAAGTTAGCAACATTGATCACTTTCATGTTGCAAATTAGTCTTAGGGTCGAGGGTTATTAAAATGATCAAAGGTTTATTGCTAAAGTTGATCTCATTCTCACAATACTTAGGATCTCCTAATTCGACTTGTTGAGTCAACATACTCTATGTAATCTGTTATGACATCTCTATTTAGGCAAAAGGTACTTGGTTTCTCTCACGACAGCCAAAGGTTACTTTTTGCCTCATGCATATTTGTTATATCACTTCTACATGTGTATCTTGGCTCATGTCATGATCCCTTTGCAATGCACTCTTTTGCCTATTTATCCCTTATCAGCTCGTCATGTGATTATTTATCTGTAAGATTATACTTCATTGAAATTTCTCACATATGAAAGTTGTCATATAGTTGAAAGTTGTCATATATTTGAAACCTATGCCACTCTATCTTTCTCTGTATGTGTTTTGGGAACTCCTTCTGAGTTACTACTTCTATGTGTCTATGTCATAAGGGTGCTCTCAATGTTGTCTCACTTATCATTTATCATCTAACCTGTTCCCATTCATTACTGTTGATTGTATGATTACTCAGAACATCAATGGCAAGTTCAATCCCAGAAAAGAGCGTTACCCCTTCGGCATCATCTAAAGTTCTCTCAGACGAAGAAATCCTTCCCAGAAGTCAATGGGCTGTTATTAGAAAAAGCAACTGTTATGTAGACCTACAAAGGCTTCAACAAAATCCGATAATCAAAGTTTCCATTGACATCCTCAAAAACACAAACTTCTTCGGAGCAATTACCAAGCAATGCTCAATTCCTACCATTTACATTCAACAATTCTGGAACACCGTTCAATGGGACAAAATCACAGCACAATACTCTTGCAAACTGGATGATAGGGAGTTCACAATTGATTCTGATATTCTGAGCAAGGCTCTTGGAATCACCCCATGTAACCCTGACTTTCGTTCTGAATCTCCACCTGGTGCTGACGATCTGATTATCTTTCTAATTGGGTTGGGTTATCAGAACAGTATTTCAAGAGCATCCGACATCATCACCGGACACATGTATCAACCCTGGAGAGCTATTACAACCATTCTTAACTTGTGCTT
This sequence comes from Chrysanthemum seticuspe, assembly GCA_019973895.1. Lineage (NCBI taxonomy): Eukaryota > Viridiplantae > Streptophyta > Magnoliopsida > Asterales > Asteraceae > Chrysanthemum > Chrysanthemum seticuspe. Next base: position 181,383,247 of record BPTQ01000003.1, read on the forward strand.
ATCTGGGAAAACTTCAGGGTTCGATAAAGTGAGAATTCCTATCTTGCAAATCCTATGGGGAATCGTTAATAGGGTTGATGTGAATGTCTCAGATCGTATTTGGGAAGAATTCTCTTTATCAATGAACACATTCATATCTGATAGAACCTATTTCCAGAACAATGCTCAAGGTCGAAAGAAACAGAACAAGCTTGTAATTCCCAGCATCAGATTTTCTAAGCTTGTTATCCAGTACTTACAACAAACACACAAATTCAATCCTAGGAGTGAATCAACTCTGCATAATGCAGAAGATGAATATGTTTTAGGAAACCTGAAATATGTTCCTAGAGGTATGGATAAAGAAATATTTGGATTGCCAATTCCTGATTGTCTTCTCACAGAAGATATCAAGAAGAAGGACTACTTCAAACAATACAAGAAAAGAGCTTCCAGTTCCTCTGCTAATGTCACACCCTCTCCTCCACAACCCAATGCTCCCAAGTCCACGTCAGCCTCACAAGCATCCTATGCCTCTCTTCCTAAAAAGAGACTTGAAAGGACACAACATCCAGACACCGCATCCAAGAAGCAGAAAGTAAAAAGGAAGAAAGTGGAAAAGGAAATTGGTGAAAATACAGAGGTACCAAAGAATATTACAAGGTTAACTGATGAAGATGATGCAGATCTACAACTTGGAATTCAGCAAAGCCTAGAAAGTCTGAATGTGAAAGCTCCAGTAGGTGGAATTGTGCTAAGAGAACCCGATCATCTGCCTCGACAAACAACCCCAATAACACAAGACAAAGGAAAAGGAGTTGCTAGTGTTGAAACTGAACAAGCTGCTCACATGCTTTTAACGATCTCATCATCTCCATCAAGCACCACCAATCAATACGAGCTGAAGAGAAGAACAGAATCATCTCCTGCTAAAGAACAATCTGGAGTGGACAAAGTGTCTGAAACGTCTAAAGAAAGATTTACACCCAGTGAGACTCATTCTGGCCGGAATGTTGACGCTCTGTTGCAGAAAGGCTCACAGAAGAATCTTGAGACGAGATCTGATGAGACCTTGCAGATGGATGAACCAAATCTGTCTACCAACTCTCTATCTTCACTCAAGGACTTCGATTCTGATTTCACTTTCGGAGATCAATACTTAAATGACAAACCCTTAGATACTGCACAATCCATGGTTACAGTCAACATTCAGCAAGATACATCAACAATTCCTCCGATGTCAGCATCTTCACTCACAACTGCACTTCCACCTCCCATACCAACTCAATCATCTGTACAAACACTACCGACATCATCACCAACCCCTGAACCTGTCATTACAATTACTGATGTGGATGCTCCACCAGCTTCACCACCACAGATCCTTACCTCTGATCAACTACTGGACAAAGCTGTAAAAAGGATAGAAGCTCTGGAAAGGCAACTTCCTAAATCTGTTGATTCCCTTGTGGATCGTGTCTATAGATTGGAGCACCTCAACTTCGATGAAGGGGTTACTGCCGCTATTGAAGGAGAAGTCAAGGATGCTGTGGAATGGGCAATGGAGGCTCCACTTCTTAGACGATTCAAGGATCTACCTATCACAGATATGAGAGCAGCTCTGTGTGAAAAGATGTATGAAGCTGAAGAGGACAAGCATGAGGTTCACAAGAAACTCTATGAGGCACTTGAAGAATCCATTAAGTTCGACAATTATGAGCAGTTTATGATTGATGTCGGGGAAAAAGAAGCTAAAAAGAAAAGGAGAACAATTGTGATGGAATCATTGATGAAGACCTTATCAAATATCCCTACACTTGTTATTTGCTTGTCCTCAAGCAAATGTGCTTTTAACCAATTAATTTATAAGTTAGGGTCATGAAGCATTAATTCAAAACGGTCCACAACACATATAAGCCCCGCAAAAGTCATAACAAGCACGGAAATTACATACTAGCACCTCACATGGGGTGTTTGGATACTCACATCTCTCTCGAGTGTATATATGAAATATAACAAATAGGAAATGGAAGATAAACACTCATTAACCGGTCCTAGTACATAGATTACCATAGGCTTGAGAATAGATCAAACCTCCATCGCTTTGGCGTAAGCACCTAGGAAAGACTATCAAAGAGGTCTTTTAAAGGGTTGTAATGTTAGGCTTACGGTAGGGAAACAAAGGGTTTGGTGGGATAGGCTATTTAGTGGTGGCAAGTCAAAAATCTCTATGTTAAATGCATACGAAGAATGGCGTTGCTAAGCCAAGACTCGACACTCTAAAACTCTAAGTAACGGAAATAAACAAACATAACTTTAAAGGATAGATGTAGGATGGTAGCCCGTATATATATATATATATATATATATATATATATATATATATATATATATATATATATATATATATATATATATATATATATATTTTTTTTTTTTTTTTTTTTTTTTACTCTATATATTTTTTTTCTTCTCTTTTTCTATATATATATATATATATATATATTTTTTTTCATACACTTTTACTCTACCATCCTCTACAATAACATCAAAATACTATGGATTTATAGGCATATCCCTACACTTGAGTTTTTATTACTCTAACACTAATTTGACCCGATTTGAAAAGATCAAAACACTTGGGGTACATTATTATGCAAACAAAGGGAATTTGAATTTAACGTTCCCTTCCCGTCATTTCATAAACTTTAACTTTTCCCATGAATCCCAATCGTCCCAAAACTGTATACAAAGGATATGACTCGACTTAGCAACTTATGCAAGCAACTAGATAATTGAACTAAGGGTTTAGGGTGATAACAAACATTTGCACTAAAAGTGAGTGCATAAGGGGTAGGCTAAGGCGATTTGGGTGTATATTTGGGGGTGGGGTGTAAACAATGCTCTTCATTGATATTCCGGAAAAACCGAAACATCACGAGAACCGCGAAAAAGATAGGCTCTGAGGAGTTAACTAGGGGTATCGTGTACTAAAGATGAGTACAACACAAATGGTGTGGGGTAATTACTCAACCGATATGGAAGAAGTATTTATATTACGGGTATCAAACAAGGGTTATCCTAATGCCTCTTATCATTTAGTTATTCCTAACTACACAAGTGTAGCCTCACTTGCGATCTCGGAATGCATCACAAAACAAGTTCTAGAATCTAATATACTACCGGTCCACACTCTAAGCATTGAAGATGAATGCTTTAATTCCTACTAATCTAAGGGCGATCCTCACATTTTGGTGGAATTTGGGTGGTAAAGGGTTTTTGTGCTAGTCATGCAACTTCCTATCCATGAGACGCTTTTGTTAAGACTAATGGCCCACTCCTATATGTCATAAAAAATTTTAAATTTGGTGCCAAAATTACCCTAACCGACATTTCCTCATGGTTTATTACACAATCACAATTGGACAAAGCAAATAGTCAAGGATAAGCATAGTTTCAAAGTTCCCGTTTTATTTTCCCTCCCTACACTTAAAATGAACATTGTCCCCAATGTTCCCTGAAAGTATCAAAGTTATGATAATGGAAGGTAATTAAAAACGAAAGAAACTAATACTCCCCTGATTAGCTTGGTAGGATCCGTGTAAAGTGGTGGTTAAATCCTTTTCAAGAAGAATAATTGCGTGAACAGCTCCTTCCAATCTAATGTAACTTCTTCTTGACAAACTAAACCTGCACACTTGAAGAAAACAAACGAAACCTTCGCGTAAAATCGGCGGTAATAATATATATAAGACTCGATTTAAACTAGGATATAATGCTTGTGGAATGGATGTTTACAGAATTTCTAAGAAAATTAAGACCTGGAAAATTCCAAAAATTTATAAGTAGCTCAGAAAACGAGAAAAAAGTAATCTGATGTTTTTACTCCTTCCTGACGCCGTCAGGTTGCAATCCTGACGCCGTCAGGTTATCCTGACAAAAACTGGTCTGCGATTTTCTGGAAAAAATTCTGGAAAATTTACATCTTTAGAATCTGGAAAAATTTCTGCAAAACATCCATTATGACTCGATACAAGCATTTGACTCGAACAAACAAACATAAATATCTTTTAGTTAATTGTTATTCTCATGTTTACGTTTCTTTTGAAAACGTGTGTAATCCTCCCTACACTTATCCTTTATGTAAAATACCTTTATATGCAATTAAGACGAAGTTAAAAACAAAATAAAGCATTTTTACAAATTTAAACATGAGGATAAACAATTAATAAAAGATATATGACACTAACAAGCAAACAATTAAGCATGGGTTGCCTCCCACGAAGTGCTTTTCTTTATTTAAGAGTCTTGTAGCTAGACTCATAGTCGTGCTCCTACGTTTTCTCATTACCGCCCTCTTGACGGTCTCTAATGGGGGATTCCATGTTGTAGAAGTGCCCTAAAATGCACTTCTCTAAGAGTTCATCCTCTCCCCAATCGGTCCTATATTCCGGTCCTAGGCTCAAGCAATCCTTATAGAATCCGAAAATCTTAGCCATAACATAATCTACACCTTTCTCCCTATCCTCATCATTCCTATAATAGACTGACAGTTTAAGTTCCTTTTCATCATTAGAGAGTGATGAAAACTTCTCAATCTTAAATGGCATTTGGTAAGCTATGTCATCGGTCTCATTCTTGAATCGCACTACTCCTAACGAGGGGTCATAGGTCATCCCGGTGCTTTCTATGAAAGGTTTTCCTAGAATAACATGGGATAAGCTAGGGTCTATGGCCGTGCTAATATCATCCACAATTATGAAGTCCGTAGGAAACGTGAAACTACCTACATAAACGGGCAATCCATTAATTCTTCCGAGAAAATTGCAACTAACATTAGGATCATTGGGGTCTTGCCTAGTTGGAATAGGCTTCTTCAATATCCAATTGTAGTAGGTGCTAGTCATTATGTTGATTGGGGACTTGCGATCAATGTAAGCTTTTGCCACAAAAAAGTGTCCTGTGAAACATGGTATGTTAAGATTCCAAGGGTTCCCAAACTTGATTCGAGGACTTTTCCTAACATACATGTGACGAAGGTCATGCACTAAGTGAGGGTGGCGAGATAGTTCTTCTTCCGTAGGAAATTTGTTGAAATAGTCAATGTCTACTTCATCTACCTCCTCGGGTGTTTCATCATCCACAAGTGTATAGTCCTCTTCGTCATTTGTTTCATTAGGTTCAACTAAGGTGATGGTATTGACGAATTGGACATGCTTAGTTAGCTTGCCTGGATCCTTAATCTCTATACCTGAAGGCTCGGGAGTTGAGATAGCACTAACCTTCTTATCACTATTAGTTATGGCTTTCAAAAGTGTTAGGAATTAGAAAATTCCAGTATTGAAGAGTCGGTCACCCCAACTATTATCTAGCATAAGTTAGCTCGTAGACTTGTCGTTATTTACGTTTCTATGTAGTTAAGTAGTTAGTCTAGTAGCGTAAAATAGTTTAGTGCAACACCGTGGAGGAAGGTCGGGTCTTTACCCACTGTATCCCTGATCCACAGGCCGATAGGAGGTCGTTTAGTTTGTAACCTATAAATACCCTCTACCTTGCAAGGTAGAGGGTTAGATGTTCTTTGGTAATCTAATATTCTACAAGTTTCTCTTACTAGAATATCCCACTTTCTCTCTCTCTAAAACCATCTATGTGCTCATTGTGTTAATGTTATGATGTGTATGTGAAAACTAATATCCAACAATTGGTATCAGAGCCATGGTTAGATCATATCTTGCACATCTTTGGATTTCTAGTGGTTTTTAGGTGGTTTTTGAGTTTGAAAAAGTTTAGTGGTTTTTGCATCATTTGGTTGATTTCTTGTGTTAAAGTTTGGTTTTTGTTAGTACTTTTATGTTTAGAATCATCACAAGTGTGTAGGTTTTCATTTGGTATGCTTGAATCATCTTGGTTGGGTTGTTTTTGGATTGAAAAGTGATGTTTATGTGGTTTTTTCTTGCTAGCGACTTAACACACGGAATACTTTCTTCGTAGCGACTTGCTTTACAAATTTGTAGCGAGTTACAGTTTTAGACCTAGCGACTTGATCTAGCGATTTACAGTACAAGTAGTGGACTCTCCACTACGGGTAGCGACTTGGTGGTAGCGACTTGGTGTGTAGCGAGTTGCTCTTTAGCGACTTGTATCTTTAGCGACTTGAGTAGCGAATTGCTGCCAAAATTTTGCTAGCGACTTGAAGCTTAGCGAGTTACTACCTAGCGACTTGCATTTGTATAGCGACTTGGGACTCTAGCGACTTAGTGGTGTAGCGAATTAAGTGTTAGCGACTTGGTGAATTATCTTCTAGAGACTTGGGATTATTGCTATTTAGTTCGTAGCGAGTTGATTCTAAATCTCTAGAGACTTGGGGAGTAATTCATAATAACACAATGTCAGTCATCACGGATCCTTTAATCATCAAAGTACTTGCTCTCTATGACACAGCACAGAATAGTGAAACAGAATGCTTATCTGAATGCCATACACTTAATGATTCAGTATCGATTAATCAGAACAACTCAAATAAGTCACTCTTAATGTCTGCAAATGATGCTAAGAATATGGAATGCACCAGTGAGCCGTTTCAACATCTCAGTTAGCTTCTCAAATTACTCTTATCTACAACCATGGATCGAACAAGTTGTGCCATCCTTCGTCAGGATTTTCCCACTTTGACAAGAACTGTTTTACTTAACTTAGAACGACTAAGGTTTCAAATTACCAAAGAAAAGTTCTAAACTGATGATTCTCATGCTGCTCTCCAAACCATCATCAATCAATTTCAGCCACTCATCCGGGAAGAATACTCCTCAGATTTTGATGATATCATGACAGGAATATCGTTCAAGAAACACACGGGAATGGAAATTCATGAGTTCAGAAACTCATTTATTCAACTTATGAGTAATATGGAAACATACATCAAGGAAGCTGCTAATGAGAATAACAAGCTGAATGAATTGAATGAGTGCCAAGAGTTTCCATGGAGCAATGATGACGTGTCATGCTTCATTCCAGTTGAACCAGCAGAAGACACTGATTGCAGAATCTCAGTTGTGATGGAAAAGGATGAAGAGAACAGCACTGATCTCAAAGTCTCAGAGTCAGAAAAGGTATCAATCAATAAGGTACTCTTATCTGATCACACAAGTTCTCATAAAAAGGTACATGACTCTTACTCTGAACATAACAATGTGGAATCAGTCTTTGTTTTGCCTGAATCTAATGCAAGTAACATGATTGAAAAAAGGGTATATGATGAGCTTTCAAACAAATTTTCAATTCTTGAAAAACACTGTATCTCATTGCAAATTGAAATACAACAAAAAGATGAAATGTTTTATGCAAAAAAACCGTGTACTAATCAGGAACTTCCAGAATTTAGAGAATTTTTCGAAATTAATCAGTTAAGATCCCAGATTCAGGACAAAGATTCGACCATAGGCAATCTGAAATCACTTCTTTCAGAAGCCCAGAAATATGACTGTCATGAGATGAGTGATGCACTAGAATCTAGAAATTCTGAACTAGCTCTATGTGTGTCCAACCTTCTAAGAGAAAATGAGCATTTAAGAAAGAACCTTGAGGAAACAGACTCTAAGTTAGTCAATCAATCTAACCTCTTGATGAAATACATTGATGACCTCAAAGCACAAATTCAGGATAAGAGCTTCAATATTGTTGCCCTAAAAAATGAGCTCAGGAAGTATGTTGGAAATAGGATGAACACTAAGCTTGCAAAACCTTCAACTTTGGGAAAATCAAATGTTCAGAACCACTTGAAACGAACAGTTATTAAACAACCTAATGCCTTTAGGTCTGAAAGAGCTAAACCATTGAAATCTAAGCTTACATCCCAAGTTGATAATATGTCTGTTTTGTCAAAACCAGTCACTTCATTGCCTAGTTCAGATATGATGAATCTCAAACCTCGGACTTATAGTCAATTCTCACAGATCAGTAAGGCAACAAGTATTACTAGATCTCATGCAAAACATCATTTGACTGATCAATCCCCTAAGAAATACTCGGATCACATAAGGACAATTAGTCAAAACAAGGGTGTGCACTCACTTAGGTCAACTAACTGTGGTTTCAAATGGATTCCCACTGGAAGAATTTTTAAGTTTACAGGACTTAAACGAACTTACATTCCTAGATCATGTCTCAAGTGGATTCCCACAGGTAAACTCTTCAAGAATGTAGAACCCAATAGGATCCCCATTAATGATACGTCTTTGTTACACTGTGATGCATCCAAATGTGAGATTAAACATGTCACTAACCCTTCTATGTACAAGTCTACATGTGCTTCAAGTACAATGTGCTCTCAGTCTTTTTCAGGTACAATGCTCAACTCAATCAGGAACTTCATGACTTGGTTCCCCTCAGAAATGAACATAGCTCATTCAGGAGCTATAGCTTGCCATAGTTGATGTACTTCTTACTTTGACTCCTATTCATCTTGAATCAGGACTCGCTCTTTTATATATCTGTGTATAAAAAATAAAAAAAATAAAAAATAAAAAAATAAAAAAAATTATCACACCATTTCTTTATATTCACACCATTTTTAAAATTTTTACACATTTTTATGTCATTTCTTTATATTCAAAATTTTATCATTTTCCTCAATCTAATAAAGAATACATTCCTTGTTATCGATAACATCTACGGTCCTAGAAATGTCATTCAATAATGGCACGGGATCATAGATGAAGTTCGAACAAATGATATATTCTTGGTTTTATAATGGGATTGGTTAATATCAATCAATGATCTTTGATGACATTGATTGAGGGGGAGATTTTGTATTAGTTTTATATGCCATTGGCTTCTGTGCTGGTTATGATGTTTGCTTATTTGTATGTTGTGGTTGTTTCCTGCTTGTGTGACTAACTGGTTATGCTTTTTTGTAATATCTGGTTATGGTGTTTCTCTCAGTTATAGGTTGTGGTTGTATCTTGCTCATGTGATTATCTTTGTGTGCCCATGTATTGAGTGCCTTGCATTAAATGTTGTTATCTGATTAAATGTTTAGATGATTCATGGTTATCACTGTCATCATCTATGATAGAGTCTTAGTCTATAAGTCTCGTGTTGCAATTTACCACTCTTGCCTCTAAACCACAGGGATCGAATGGGTCAAATAGCCAAAATAGTTTTTACACTAGCGACTTACCACACTTCATTTTTTAAAAAACCACAAGGACTGAATGTGTCAAATTGCCAAAGATTTTTTCTCTATACCCCTAGCGACTTACCTCATTTTCTCTAATAAGTTTTCTTTCTCTCTCGTTTTTTCTCGTCAAATTATTCCGTCTAGCGATTTAAAGTGGTACGTTTTGAATCACACCCCATTTGTTCTCTCCTATGCGTGTGGGTCTAGCTTCTAACGTGTTTTTTTTTCAGATCCCGTCGAGCTCGTGACTTGTGTCTGTTTGATTCCCACCTAGGTTCGATTTGTAATGATATCATGTTCTTGTTGTTGTTGTTATAATGATGTTGAAAGTGTACAAATTGTTTGGTATATCTTCCATTGATTGCTTGATAATTTGTCTTCATGATCTGGTGATGAATATTTAGTGGATTGTGTTGTTGGGTTTTTGTTGTTATGAGTGTTCTTGATGGCGACTTAACATGTTCTTGGTAGCGACTTAGCTTGAATGTTCTTCATGGCGAGTTAGCATTGAACTTAGCGATTATGTTTCTGTAGCAAATTAGTTTATTTTATTCTGGCGACTTGGGCAGCGAGTTAGTTGTCAGCGACTTGTCTTTACAAGTTAGCGAATTAGTAACATTAGCGACTTAGTTAACAAATTTGTAGCGACTTGGTTGTGTTACTGTTCATGGCGACTTGTCTTCACAAGTTAGCGAATTAGTAACCTTAGCGACTTAGTTAACAGATTTGTAGCGACTTGGTTTTGTTACTGTTCATGGCGACTTGTCTTTACAAGTTAGCGAATTAGCATAGCGACTTAGTGAGCTAAACTATTAGCGACTTGTCTGTGGTACTAGTGATGGCGACTTGTCTTTACAAGTTAGCAACATTGATCACTTTCATGTTGCAAATTAGTCTTAGGGTCGAGGGTTATTAAAATGATCAAAGGTTTATTGCTAAAGTTGATCTCATTCTCACAATACTTAGGATCTCCTAATTCGACTTGTTGAGTCAACATACTCTATGTAATCTGTTATGACATCTCTATTTAGGCAAAAGGTACTTGGTTTCTCTCACGACAGCCAAAGGTTACTTTTTGCCTCATGCATATTTGTTATATCACTTCTACATGTGTATCTTGGCTCATGTCATGATCCCTTTGCAATGCACTCTTTTGCCTATTTATCCCTTATCAGCTCGTCATGTGATTATTTATCTGTAAGATTATACTTCATTGAAATTTCTCACATATGAAAGTTGTCATATAGTTGAAAGTTGTCATATATTTGAAACCTATGCCACTCTATCTTTCTCTGTATGTGTTTTGGGAACTCCTTCTGAGTTACTACTTCTATGTGTCTATGTCATAAGGGTGCTCTCAATGTTGTCTCACTTATCATTTATCATCTAACCTGTTCCCATTCATTACTGTTGATTGTATGATTACTCAGAACATCAATGGCAAGTTCAATCCCAGAAAAGAGCGTTACCCCTTCGGCATCATCTAAAGTTCTCTCAGACGAAGAAATCCTTCCCAGAAGTCAATGGGCTGTTATTAGAAAAAGCAACTGTTATGTAGACCTACAAAGGCTTCAACAAAATCCGATAATCAAAGTTTCCATTGACATCCTCAAAAACACAAACTTCTTCGGAGCAATTACCAAGCAATGCTCAATTCCTACCATTTACATTCAACAATTCTGGAACACCGTTCAATGGGACAAAATCACAGCACAATACTCTTGCAAACTGGATGATAGGGAGTTCACAATTGATTCTGATATTCTGAGCAAGGCTCTTGGAATCACCCCATGTAACCCTGACTTTCGTTCTGAATCTCCACCTGGTGCTGACGATCTGATTATCTTTCTAATTGGGTTGGGTTATCAGAACAGTATTTCAAGAGCATCCGACATCATCACCGGACACATGTATCAACCCTGGAGAGCTATTACAACCATTCTTAACTTGTGCTTATCTGGGAAAACTTCAGGGTTCGATAAAGTGAGAATTCCTATCTTGCAAATCCTATGGGGAATCGTTAATAGGGTTGATGTGAATGTCTCAGATCGTATTTGGGAAGAATTCTCTTTATCAATGAACACATTCATATCTGATAGAACCTATTTCCAGAACAATGCTCAAGGTCGAAAGAAACAGAACAAGCTTGTAATTCCCAGCATCAGATTTTCTAAGCTTGTTATCCAGTACTTACAACAAACACACAAATTCAATCCTAGGAGTGAATCAACTCTGCATAATGCAGAAGATGAATATGTTTTAGGAAACCTGAAATATGTTCCTAGAGGTATGGATAAAGAAATATTTGGATTGCCAATTCCTGATTGTCTTCTCACAGAAGATATCAAGAAGAAGGACTACTTCAAACAATACAAGAAAAGAGCTTCCAGTTCCTCTGCTAATGTCACACCCTCTCCTCCACAACCCAATGCTCCCAAGTCCACGTCAGCCTCACAAGCATCCTATGCCTCTCTTCCTAAAAAGAGACTTGAAAGGACACAACATCCAGACACCGCATCCAAGAAGCAGAAAGTAAAAAGGAAGAAAGTGGAAAAGGAAATTGGTGAAAATACAGAGGTACCAAAGAATATTACAAGGTTAACTGATGAAGATGATGCAGATCTACAACTTGGAATTCAGCAAAGCCTAGAAAGTCTGAATGTGAAAGCTCCAGTAGGTGGAATTGTGCTAAGAGAACCCGATCATCTGCCTCGACAAACAACCCCAATAACACAAGACAAAGGAAAAGGAGTTGCTAGTGTTGAAACTGAACAAGCTGCTCACATGCTTTTAACGATCTCATCATCTCCATCAAGCACCACCAATCAATACGAGCTGAAGAGAAGAACAGAATCATCTCCTGCTAAAGAACAATCTGGAGTGGACAAAGTGTCTGAAACGTCTAAAGAAAGATTTACACCCAGTGAGACTCATTCTGGCCGGAATGTTGACGCTCTGTTGCAGAAAGGCTCACAGAAGAATCTTGAGACGAGATCTGATGAGACCTTGCAGATGGATGAACCAAATCTGTCTACCAACTCTCTATCTTCACTCAAGGACTTCGATTCTGATTTCACTTTCGGAGATCAATACTTAAATGACAAACCCTTAGATACTGCACAATCCATGGTTACAGTCAACATTCAGCAAGATACATCAACAATTCCTCCGATGTCAGCATCTTCACTCACAACTGCACTTCCACCTCCCATACCAACTCAATCATCTGTACAAACACTACCGACATCATCACCAACCCCTGAACCTGTCATTACAATTACTGATGTGGATGCTCCACCAGCTTCACCACCACAGATCCTTACCTCTGATCAACTACTGGACAAAGCTGTAAAAAGGATAGAAGCTCTGGAAAGGCAACTTCCTAAATCTGTTGATTCCCTTGTGGATCGTGTCTATAGATTGGAGCACCTCAACTTCGATGAAGGGGTTACTGCCGCTATTGAAGGAGAAGTCAAGGATGCTGTGGAATGGGCAATGGAGGCTCCACTTCTTAGACGATTCAAGGATCTACCTATCACAGATATGAGAGCAGCTCTGTGTGAAAAGATGTATGAAGCTGAAGAGGACAAGCATGAGGTTCACAAGAAACTCTATGAGGCACTTGAAGAATCCATTAAGTTCGACAATTATGAGCAGTTTATGATTGATGTCGGGGAAAAAGAAGCTAAAAAGAAAAGGAGAACAATTGTGATGGAATCATTGATGAAGAACCGTAAAGATCCTCCTCCACCTCCACCACCAACAGGGGGCGCTGGAACTTCTGGAGCTGGTAATCCTCCTACGACAACCAACACACCTCCACCACAACCACCATCATCACCGCCAAAACCTTCCAACCAATCAGGTCCTACAAAAGAACAGAGTACTAAGAAGAAATTTGCTGCCTGGACGACGGTTGATTCAAGGTTCACATCCACATCCACCTCAATTCCTGATGATCAAATGGTTCACGAAGAGTCGCATGTCATGGCTGACTCAGAACCAGATGAAGATGATTCATCTACGAAGCATATTCCTAAGCCATCAGAAGATTGGTTTGATACTTACATGGCTGGGAATCGCACTAGCACATCCAGAGTAGCTCCTTCAAGAGACACAATTCAAAGCTGCATTGTGGAAGATAGACCTCCTTCTCCAGAACCTACATGGACCATCCCAGAGTCAGACTTTATGATTCCTGACAACAATTGGGCATCAGCTATCACCAATAATTATGAAGTTCCAGCTGAAGACTCTCTTATGCACTTCACTGGAGATATGGGAAGTTTTATTAGATGGTTTTGTGAACGGAAGAGTATCTCATCCATAACTCCAAGAGATCTTGAAGGACAAGCTTATGAGATTGTCAAAGTCTTCCACTCTGATGCAAATCATCTTCAATATCAGATGGAAGAATGCCATAAGATGCTGAATGACCAAGTCAGTGAGCAAATCAGTCGCTTCAATGTCAACAAATCTCTTCCTCTTGGTGGTGAACCTGGTCAAATGACCATTCAGGCTGAATTCTTCTTCAATCACGACTTGGACTATCTGTGTGCTCGCTCTGCTGAAAGAAGACCTGCTCTATCAATATCAAAGATGAAAGCTGCAACCTACTCTGATCAGGGGCTTGAACAGATGATTCCTGATCAATTCTGGGCTGATGAAGAACAAAAGTATGATATTGCCGCTTCTTATGGTATTTCTCACTGGTGGTTCAAAAAGAAGAAGTTCTACATCGAAAGACATGGTGCTGATAAAAGACGCAATGATGTCAGATCAAAGCTGCAAATCTTAAGTGTTGTTAGTGTAGAGATCTTCCCTATCTATGGATATGAGTACTTGAAGAAGATTGTCCTTAAAAGAGCAGACTTCAAAGTGTATACTATTGAAGAGAACGACTTCAAACATCTTCTGCCAAATGATTTCGAAGATCTCTATCTCTTAAATCTTCAAGGACACCTTGAGCATTTACCTGTCTGTGAGAAAAAGGCCCTCTCTGCAGCTGTCACTCTTTGGATCAGGGGCTTAGTCATTCGAAAACGAGTTGAGGACTTTCAGCTTGGCATTGAAAGCTACCAAACCAGGATCAACCTTACAAGTCCACAATGGAATGCAACTGGGCATGAATTTCATCGTGAATATAAAGTACTTGACACCCCTAGAGCCGTCATCTTCACCGACAGATATGGATCTCGTATGCTTATGCGTCTATGTGAGCTCTACAAGTTTAGCGATGGTACTCTCAAATTGGTCGAAGAAGAACTTGACACCAGAATGAAAGAAGTCAAAATTGATATGAAATCTTGGGTTAAGACTATCTTTTGGACTGATGATGACGTGAAGAGGTGTGAACACTTCATTGCTGCAATCAGACGAAGACTCAAGACACGAAGGATCTTCCGCAGCCTTGAAAATTTTGTTGGTGGAAGGCTTCGGGATGGTCACTACAAACTTCTTCAGAGGACTGAATGAAGACTTCTTCGGGATGTTGTTTATGGTGTGTTTTTAATTATGTGTAATATGTGGTGTAATAAATATGAACAACTGTAATACATGTAATAGTGCTAGGATTTGTACTGTGGTTTCCCCTTGTAAAAAGGGAAACACCTGTGTTGTCCATTTCTGATCATATAAAACCGGACACAGTTTTCTCCTACAAATATTTTACCTCATACATATTTAAATCACTTGAGATCCAAAATCTCAAAGGATTTAAGATTTTTGATCGGTGGAGAAAATGTGATATAAATATGAAAGATGTTAAAAGATAAGATGACCAATTTTTGTTGCATACTTCTCTCTAATATGTGCTAAACAATTTTCGAATCTCGAAGCATATATTAAGGGGGAGAATTCTCTTTGCAAATTCATGTCATCAGGGCACACAACTTTTAATCTTTCTAAGATACCCTGATTGTATGGCTTTAAATCCTTTGGTAATCATGTATGCACTTCTTAACGGGTTCCCTCTAGTATGTGCAAAACTCTTTTCAAACCTCGAGGCACATATTGAGGGGGAGCAAATTTAGGGAAACCTCATCCTTCCCGGAAATGCTATATCTACTTGATTTGATGTGGGAAGTGATGTTGATATCTTTTAGAAAATGGTAATCAAAGAAGTTAATTCTTTCTCTTGCCTCCGTGTGCAAAACATTTTCAAATACTTGATGCACATGTTGAGGGGGAGTTCTCGTTCTAAAAATATCAAAAACAATCCAGGTACAAAATGCTTTGATAATATATCACAAGTATCTGAATTGATTTTCAAATGGTTTTCAATTGGTTCCATATGGCAGATGAATAATACCAAAAAAGACCTACCAACTTTACTTTATGTATGGTGATATAAGGATGATAAGGTTAGGTTTTTGTTCCCATGATCCGCCAGAACCGGAGGGATCTACCCAGGGACAATCCACTAGTTAGTGTATAAGTCCTTAGGTATGATGATAAAAGGAGAAATGTGAGATATGGGAAGTGTGCAGACTGAGACTGACCTAGTACTGGAATAAACCCAACAAGGTTCTAGCTATGAAGTCTCGGTAAGCACTGAAGGGGTTGAAGAATTAAAAAGAATTGAATGAGAAAAGGGTGAAAACAAATAGCCCTCCATTTATTCAACCTTAGGGCAGAAACCGGGTTCAATTCATATGCTACTGATGGTAACATCGGTATTGAAGACAAGACGTCATGGACCCAGTGACGCACTGCACTTCAACTTTCCAAACCACTCAAGTTCCTCTTAAAAGGACTTGTTTCATTCTCACGGGGAACCGACATTATCTATCGACTTTCTTTTAGGGAGTGTTGATATTGAAGAAGGAGACCCTCTCCCTAGTCTCCGGCACAGGATCCAAATATGCACAAATTGAGTCTAGAGCCACGAGATCATCAATAAATCTCATTAGGACACTTTCAATGAAAACTCTCTGTTTCACACAATGTGGAAAGAGAGATTATATCTTGAGTCCTACGCATTATCCTTGTGGTATTGCCAGAACATCTGAGTGATGTGAATACATATTCACTATGAAGATGGAAAGCCTTCTGGAGCCAACATCAAACAAGCTCCTGGTAGGTGGCATGTGAGATCTATTCTATAGACCAACCATGTGACAACTGAACAGAAACAATGGGGCGATTCAATCTCTTGAATCAATCCTGGTTCAGGTTATGGATTGACGGATACCTTTGAAAAACCGGTCTTTGTGCTTAAAACTCTTTTCTTTAGCACATCGACCGTGTACTCATTTTTTTCAAACCAAAAGGTGTTTTTATGATTGATAATTGATTTTCAACAAAACCTTCGTTGTATTGCAAAAACAATTTCTATTGCGTAATACATGATTGTTTTTCAAATCTCTTTTCATCAATCAGTGGACTTAAAATTCGCTGGTTCACTCACTCCGTGTTGTCTTCTTTGAGATGTTCCGGTTTGAGAACAGCTAGAACAGCTGCGAAACCCTGTCAAGGAAATTCTTCAGAATTATACCTGATCACAGGCAGTACATGTACTGATCAACGGGGAACCGTGGGCCGTGTACCTCAATTCAACGAAAGTGATCAAAGACACTTTCGTGCGATTTATTGCTAACTGTTGTATGCAGGTACGCCCGACGTTTGCAGCTGATCAGAATGAAGCGGTCAATCCATAGCCGCATGCTCACTTAACACATTCAACTCAAAGAAATCATGATTAGTGCATCAATGACTCTGATATTTTCACTCCAAGCTTCTGCTACGCTACTGCCAATTTGAAAAGATCAAAACACTTGGGGTACATTATTATGCAAACAAAGGGAATTTGAATTTAACGTTCCCTTCCCGTCATTTCATAAACTTTAACTTTTCCCATGAATCCCAATCGTCCCAAAACTGTATACAAAGGATATGACTCGACTTAGCAACTTATGCAAGCAACTAGATAATTGAACTAAGGGTTTAGGGTGATAACAAACATTTGCACTAAAAGTGAGTGCATAAGGGGTAGGCTAAGGCGATTTGGGTGTATATTTGGGGGTGGGGTGTAAACAATGCTCTTCATTGATATTCCGGAAAAACCGAAACATCACGAGAACCGCGAAAAAGATAGGCTCTGAGGAGTTAACTAGGGGTATCGTGTACTAAAGATGAGTACAACGCAAAGGGTGTGGGGTAATTACTCAACCGATATGGAAGAAGTAATTATATTACGGGTATCAAACAAGGGTTATCCTAATGCCTCTTATCATTTAGTTATTCCTAACTACACAAGTGTAGCCTCACTTGCGATCTCGGAATGAATCACAAAACAAGTTCTAGAATCTAATATACTACCGGTTCACACTCTAAGCATTGAAGATGAATGCTTTAATTCCTACTAATCTAAGGGCGATCCTCACATTTTGGTGGAATTTGGGTGGTAAAGGGTTTTTGTGCTAGTCATGCAACTTCCTATCCATGAGACGCTTTTGTTAAGACTAATGGCCCACTCCTATATGTCATAAAAAATTTTAAATTTGGTGCCAAAATTACCCTAACCGACATTTCCTCATGGTTTATTACACAATCACAATTGGACAAAGCAAATAGTCAAGGATAAGCATAGTTTCAAAGTTCCCGTTTTATTTTCCCTCCCTACACTTAAAATGAACATTGTCCCCAATGTTCCCTGAAAGTATCAAAGTTATGATAATGGAAGGTAATTAAAAACGAAAGAAACTAATACTCCCCTGATTAGCTTGGTAGGATCCGTGTAAAGTGGTGGTTAAATCCTTTTCAAGAAGAATAATTGCGTGAACAGCTCCTTCCAATCTAATGTAACTTCTTCTTGACAAACTAAACCTGCACACTTGAAGAAAACAAACGAAACCTTCGCGTAAAATCGGCGGTAATAATATATATAAGACTCGATTTAAACTAGGATATAATGCTTGTGGAATGGATGTTTACAGAATTTCTAAGAAAATTAAGACCTGGAAAATTCCAAAAATTTATAAGTAGCTCAGAAAACGAGAAAAAAGTAATCTGATGTTTTTACTCCTTCCTGACGCCGTCAGGTTGCAATCCTGACGCCGTCAGGTTATCCTGACAAAAACTGGTCTGCGATTTTCTGGAAAAAATTCTGGAAAATTTACATCTTTAGAATCTGGAAAAATTTCTGCAAAACATCCATTATGACTCGATACAAGCATTTGACTCGAACAAACAAACATAAATATCTTTTAGTTAATTGTTATTCTCATGTTTACGTTTCTTTTGAAAACGTGTGTAATCCTCCCTACACTTATCCTTTATGTAAAATACCTTTATATGCAATTAAGACGAAGTTAAAAACAAAATAAAGCATTTTTACAAATTTAAACATGAGGATAAACAATTAATAAAAGATATATGACACTAACAAGCAAACAATTAAGCATGGGTTGCCTCCCACGAAGTGCTTTTCTTTATTTAAGAGTCTTGTAGCTAGACTCATAGTCGTGCTCCTACGTTTTCTCATTACCGCCCTCTTGACGGTCTCTAATGGGGGATTCCATGTTGTAGAAGTGCCCTAAAATGCACTTCTCTAAGAGTTCATCCTCTCCCCAATCGGTCCTATATTCCGGTCCTAGGCTCAAGCAATCCTTATAGAATCCGAAAATCTTAGCCATAACATAATCTACACCTTTCTCCCTATCCTCATCATTCCTATAATAGACTGACAGTTTAAGTTCCTTTTCATCATTAGAGAGTGATGAAAACTTCTCAATCTTAAACGGCATTTGGTAAGCTATGTCATCGGTCTCATTCTTGAATCGCACTACTCCTAACGAGGGGTCATAGGTCATCCCGGTGCTTTCTATGAAAGGTTTTCCTAGAATAACATGGGATAAGCTAGGGTCTATGGCCGTACTAATATCATCCACAATTATGAAGTTCGTAGGAAACGTGAAACTACCTACATAAACGGGCAATCCCTTAATTCTTCCGAGAAAATTGCAACTAACATTAGGATCATTGGGGTCTTGCCTAGTTGTAATAGGCTTCTTCAATATCCAATTGTAGTAGGTGCTAGTCATTATGTTGATTGGGGACTTGCGATCAATGTAAGCTTTTGCCACAAAAAAGTGTCCTGTGAAACATGGTATGTTAAGATTCCAAGGGTTCCCAAACTTGATTCGAGGACTTTTCCTAACATACATGTGACGAAGGTCATGCACTAAGTGAGGGTGGTGAGATAGTTCTTCTTCCGTAGGAAATTTGTTGAAATAGTCAATGTCTACTTCATCTACCTCCTCGGGTGTTTCATCATCCACAAGTGTATAGTCCTCTTCGTCATTTGTTTCATTAGGTTCAACTAAGGCGATGGTATTGACGAATTGGACATGCTTAGTTAGCTTGCTTGGATCCTTAATCTCTATACCTGAAGGCTCGGGAGTTGAGATAGCACTAACCTTCTTATCACTATTAGTTATGGCTTTCAAAAGTGTTAGGAATTAGAAAATTCCAGTATTGAAGAGTCGGTCACCCCAACTATTATCTAGCATAAGTTAGCTCGTAGACTTGTCGTTATTTACATTTCTATGTAGTTAATTAGTTAGTCTAGTAGCGTAAAATAGTTTAGTGCAACACCGTGGAGGAAGGTCGGGTCTTTACCTACTGTATCCCTGATCCACAGGCCGATAGGAGGTCGTTTAGTTTGTAACCTATAAATACCCTCTACCTTGCAAGGTAGAGGGTTGGATGTTCTTTGGTAATCTAATATTCTACAAGTTTCTCTTACTAGAATATCCCACTTTCTCTCTCTCTAAAACCATCTATGTGCTCATTGTGTTAATGTTATGATGTGTATGTGAAAACTAATATCCAACAAAAAGGTTGTCTATTTTCCTATCCATCTCGGCTTGTTGATGGTTAAAGCGGTCCAAGAGCTCAGCCATTTGGGTTTCTTGGGATGCAACTAGGTTTTGCAACATCCCTTCGACGTTTTTTTGGTTAGGACCGTTAGGTGGGGGCCATGAGAAATCATTGGAGGTGAATTCTTTGGTTTGTCCCCAGTAGAAGTCGGGCTTGCCTTTCCATGCCTCTCGGGTTTCATTGAAATTCCTAGGTCCGGGTATTGTAGGGAATCTTCCTCCCGTTCCATTAATACGTGAGGATGCGTAGTCAACGGAAGCATGTTCAGGGGATCGAGTGCTAGTGCGCGTGTTATGAGGATCACAAAACGGCTCACACGAGGAAGAAACTTTGTTCACATGGTGTGAAGATTTAGGATTTTCGTAGGAGCTCATGAGGAATCTAACTTGATCTTCAAGTTCGATCATCCTACGGTCGGAAGGGGGCAAGGAGATTGCCTTAATGGTTTTGGGCAGCTCACGGGGGTCATCCCAACTTTCGTTGTCATAGAGGGCGAGGTCCTCTATTATACCCCATGATTCTTCTGCGGTGAGATCACTAAGTTTTCCACCGGCCGCTTGGTCAATGGATCGCTTAGTGGGGAAGTTGACATGATCATAAAAGATTTGGACTTGGAGCCAAAGATCAATGCCGTGATGAGGGACTTTATGAAGTAAGTCCTTTAATCGGGTCCATGCTTCGTAGAGAGATTCACCTTGACGTTGTTGGAACATCAAGATGTCATTCCTAAGCTTAGTGGTTCTCCCCGGTGGGAAAAATTGAGCAAGGAAGCGAGAGGTAAGATCATCCCAACTTGAGATGGATCCGGCGGGAAGTCGCTCAAGCCAATTACTAGCTTGGTCCCGTAGAGAGAATTGGAAGAGACGCAGGCGCGTGGTCTCCCGAGTAGTAGCATCAAGGTCGATGGAATCGACGATTTTGAGGAAATCCCTCAGATGCTGATTTGGATCTTCGGAACGAAGTCCATGGAATGCACATCCGTTTTGCACCAACCGGATGGTGTCGGATCGCAGGGCCGTAGTTTGGGCTTGGTCGGGAAGCTCAATGGTGTTCCTATAGCCTAGGTGGCTTGGTCTCGAGTATTCACCAAGAGTACGGGCTCTTGGCGGGTCATTTGGCGGTGGGTTGATGAATGGTAGTGGGTTATCACCTTCCATGATGAAAAGTGATGGGATTACGAACAAAGGTCACGAAGAAGGGGGATAGACTAAGAGAAAGCTAAAAATGAGAAAAATTTACTTGATAGGAATCAAGCAAAGAACCTAAACGAGGTGGACTACTAACTAGCTATTCTATTCCCCGGCAGCGGCGCCAAAAACTTGATAACGCTACACGCGTCGTTCGGGGTCAAGGAAACTTCCTTTTCTTTGAGCAAGTTTTATAACACCCTAGGCAGTGAACCTAATCGTTGTAGTGTAGTAATTAGGGTAAGCCACGGGTATTGATATCGTTCTCTAGGGGAATAGGAATGCTAGTAAGGAGTTACTACGCTAAGGTTAAGGTTGAGGAAGATTATTTTTTGTATTTTTATATTTTATGAAATGGAAAGGTACGAATCTCGGGTATTGGATTTGGGGGGTTGGTATTTCTACCGATTACTCTACTATTATCTAATTATCTAAACTAAGGTTGTGGGAGTCTATGTCTAATTAATGTGTGCTCGTATGATAGTTTAAAGATGTGTTTACTTAGGTTGTACTACTCCTTAATTATCTCCTATTGATGGTTGAGTTGTCACGTCCTTATTCTTAGTTGCGTTGTGTGTCTAAAGTTGTAGGGTATGCGTTTCTCCCTAACTCTTTGAACTTACCAAAGGGTCTCGTCTACAAACCCACTAGGGATGATAAACTCTTACTCTAAGGCACTCTTTGGATGGTTTAGCTTACAACTACTCAGGTAATTATATTCTAAGGTTCACAAAGATGAATCAAGCATTAAGTACACAACGAATGACCTATCGCATTACTAGATCATTAATCAACTAAGATAATAAACAACCAATCAATATTCAATAATTAAGTTTCATACTTCCTAAGCAAACACACAAATAAATTAGCCGGACATGGAGAACATGCAAGCATACACACAAATAATCAAAGACATAATTGAATTAATGAAGTAAATACTTATCTTGATGTAAGATAGGGTTTAAAACCCTAAAATACTGTACAAGACACCTTAGGTTCGGTTTTAGGTTTTCACTCCAAAAGTCTCTCTTAAAACTGAAAAATTCGGATTCTATATATAAGATTACATATGCGACGGCGTCACCTTATGTTTCGTGACGCCGTCATGTCGCCGTCATTAGGGTTTCGTCTTGGCCACGTTAACCTTGCGACGGCGTCACTTTATGTCCGTGACGCCGTCCTCTTCAGCTTCTGACGTCGTCTGGATTGCATCTAGGCCGTCTGAGTAGCGACGGCCTACTCTTTTACAACTGAACGTCGTCACTTGAAAATACGAGTTTTTGGTTCTAAACCGTCACAAAAATCCTCGGACGGCGTCGCAATTAGCACCTGACGCCGTCGCCTTCTAATTTCAGCAGCTGTAAGTGTCTCGATTTTGACTTTGGCCATTTTCTTCATATATTCGCGCCTTTTCGTCCAAATAAGTGCCATTCCAGCATTTTGCCTTCAAGAGACCTAAAAAGTGAAAAGGAACGATATTAAGCAATAACGGATACAAAAGTGATCAAATAAGGACTTAAACGACCCCTCAAAATGGTACCTTTTAAAACCTTATCAATCATCAAGGATATCAATATCCTTGGATCTAATACTAGTCTATCTTGTACATCGAAACACACCATATCGAATGTACATCTAAGGCACCTTTCACTAATACCTTTGACTAGATCTACAAGACACCTTTCACTAATGTCTTGAGTCTTCACTTCTAAGCACCTTTCACTAATGCTTCTTTGTCTTGACTTCTAAGCACCTACCATAAGTGCTTATCCTATAGACGATAGATACCCTTCACTAATATCTTCGTCTTGACATTTGAGACATCTTTCACTAATGTCTTCAACACTACACTTCTTTCAAGAAATAAAGGAATCATCAACAAGAAGACTTCAGTAGCCTTGATGATGAGGAAGCATGGCAACTCATGGACGTCAGCTTGCTCGACTTCAAAGGTGGTGATCTTGCCTTTAAGAGGAACCTAAAAGATCACACAAAAACAAAACTACAAACATAGATCTCTTGGATCTAAATTTAGTGAGATTTAACTCAGGGGAGAAAGTGTGTTAGAAAGGGGTGAGAAATAATGAAGAAAAGGCTCACTATTTATAGAGGAAAAATCCTACTGTTCCCCAGATCCCACGGATCCTTACCACAAGGGATCCGGCTAGCACAAAGCTAGGGATCCGTGGAACGCTCCTCTTTGCCCATGGGTATTTTGGTTATGGGCCATGGGTCATGGGTCATGGGTTGAACCATGGATCTTTGGCTAGATACAATGTATCTTTTAGTGCAATGCACTTAGTCACTTGGGTATGGGTTGATCCATGGGTTATGGATATCATCCATGTATGATATAAGCATGATGTCATGCAATGGGTTATGGGTCAAGATCCATGGGTTATGGGCTTTGGGTTGTACCCAACTACATTCAATGTATTTGCCCAATGGGTTGTGATACTTAAGTTTCTACCCATATATATTACCCAATATACTACATACTAGTTATGTGTATATTTTAACCAAATATGTAAAAGTTGTTGTACATATGTATTACTTAAATCATAAAATCACTTATACTTGTTTTAGTGTTTTATGTGAAAATGTGAATATGTTAGAAACTATTAATTCAAACCATTTACGTATTTTATTTGTTTCGTTAATATGATTTTACGTTTGTTATCGACAAAACATTCGAAGATCGTAAAATATAAATAAACGTTTTTACGGCTTATTTGTATTAACAATATGTACTAGCAGTGGTAATGTGTTTCTACTGCTAATGCATTCTTCAGCAATGCCTTCCACAAGCTTATCAGTGGTAACTGTTAGCTTTATTCCCAACAGTAAGTGCGAATTCTACTTGAATGACTAGGAAAAGGCTTACTCGAATTGTAAAGTGTGTATTCTTGCAAAAACTCAAAAATTTATTATGGAGGAATTGACATTGGGTTATGATAACAAGAGTTATGATATATGGTTTAAAGAATTCGCTACATGGGAGCCTCGGATTCTGGGACAGAAATATGATTATTCGGATTCGGATGGTGTGAGTAACTTTGAGGATGGGACGGATGATGCTAGTTTTACTGGTGACGAGGGGTTTCCTAGTGAACAATTTGATCCAAACATATGTAGAGAGTCATCAACTACTAGTCTCGGTAATGAAGGAATTCAGAATTCGGTTTCTAATTTAAATGACTCCCATGGAGGCTTTACCTTTGGTGGCGTTCGCATTTCCCACTCAGTTGGGGAAAATGAGGCACAAGAGGTTAACCATGGATTTCCCACGCAGGAATTACATCAAAAGGATCCCGATGATATTTTTTCAATAGATGCTATTTTGGAGAAGGAGCTCGCTGAAAGAAAGAAAGCCACGTCGTGTCCACCGAAAATCAGACCGGTTGCAAAGGGTAAAGAGATGCAGCCTAATGCTTTCGTCCACAATGATTCGGCCTTCACTTTAGAATCGTTTGGTGCTCCAGGTTTTGTAAAAGGATTGTTCAAAAATGATGTTAATCAAAATTTCGAAGATGAGGGGAAAACAAACAAAGATCGAGGTGATGAAGGGTACTTATCATCGGTTGATTCGTCTTTTGGCACTAGTAACATGCCAATTTATCCGAAGGAGATTCTTGAAACAGGTTTACTTATGGGGTTCAAACCCCAGGCCGAGCTTGAGGCTGTCTCGAATCAAATAAGAGCGATAAACAAGTCGAATGGTTTTCAATGAAGATGCTTTCAATAAATATGTGTGGAACGGGATGCTCGAATAAAAGAAGTAACCTTCGATCGATTTTGAACAGGCATCGAGTTAATTTTCTGGCAATCCAGGAGACTTTAATGACGGTTTCTAATTTGGCTAGAGTAAAGAGTCTTTGGGGTAATTACGGGTTTGATTATGTTGAATCTCTTGCTGATGGTCACTCGGGGGGGTCTTCTCTCTGTTTGGGACCCCACGGTTTTCATAAGGAGTGATAGTGTCATCTTTGATAACTTTATCATCGTTAAAGGCAGATGGGTTCATTACGATGTGGATTGCTACATGGTTAATATCTATGCTCCCCAACCAGAAACTATAAAGGCCGAATTGTGGAATAAAATTGGTAGGTTTATGGCAGCAAATAATGGAAATTATATTCTGAATGGAGATTTCAACTCAGCTCGTTGTAATGAGGAGAGAATGGGCATGAAATTTATAAGGGTTAATGCGGTGAACTTCAATGGTTTCATTGACAATTCTGATTTGATTGACTTGCCTCTTAGTAGACACAAGTTTACTAGAGTGTCATTAGATGGAACGAAGGCAAGTAGATTAGACCGTGTTATGGTAAGTCGTGGTGTTTTGGACAGATTTCCTGATTTAAGATTGGAAGCTCTTGACGATATTCTTTCTGATCATCGTCCTTTACCGATATTCTCATAAAGGCAAGATTTTGGACCTATTCCTTTTAAGTTTTTTAATTCTTGGTTTGATGTGGAAGGTTTCGATAATCTGGTTGAGAAGAGTTGGAGGGCTTCGTTCACGTCTAACAGTAGGGACAATTTTAACTTGGTGAAAAGTAAGCTTAAATCCTTAAAAGGTGATATCAAGAATTGGAGAAAAGAAAAGGAGAAACAAAGAAATAGAGATACTGTCACCAAGGAAATTGCCACTATTGACAACCTTTTGTCTTTGTATAGCTGCGATCCCATTCTTGCTACTGCTAGGAGAGGCTTCGTTAATGAACTTCACCAAATGGATTATATCAAAAACAGGGATCTTCTTCAAAAAGTCAAGGTGAAATGGGGTGTGGAGGGTGATGAAAACTCCAAGTTCTACCACGCAATGCTAAACAAAAGAAGGAGACAAAATTCGGTTCATGGCATTAAGCACAACGGGACGTGGTTAACCGATGTTAATGATATTAAAAGATGCTTCCGGGATCATTTTTCAAGAAAATTCGAGAGATTTATCGGTATTGAGTGCGAGCTTGATGATGCAAGATTCAGAAAACTCAACGAAAGTCAAGCAAATAATCTACAAGTAGAATTCTTGAAAGATGAAATAAAACAAGCTGTATGGAGTTGCGGGGGGGATAAAGCACCTGGGCCTGACGGATTTTCATTTGCTTTTGTCAAACGGAAGTGGAACTTGCTAGAAAAAGATATTTACGACATGGTTGGTGATTTTACCCAAAATGCGCGAATTCCGATTGGGTGTAATGCTTCGTTTATCTCGCTGATCCCCAAGGTGAATAATCCGACGAATGTGACTGAATTTTGTCTTATTAGTCTTGTTGGGGTCCAATATAAAATCATTGCAAAACTGCTGGCAAACCGGTTAGCTTCTGTTATTGACGACATCATCAGCCCTGTTCAGTCGGCTTTTATCAAAGGAAGAAAAATTCTGGATGGCCCCGTTGTTCTAAATGAGATTATTGACTGGCACAAGAAAAAGAATAAAAAATTGATGATTTTCAAGATCGATTTTGCAAAAGCATACGATTCGCTTTCTTGGAATTTTCTATTCACTGTGCTTAAGGCTATGGGTTTCGGAGCAAGATGGATATCTTGGATTCAGGCGTGTCTTATTTCGACTAGAGCTTCGTTGTTTGTTAACGGCAGCCCAACTGAGGAATTTCCTATAAATCGTGGGTTACACCAAGGTGATCCGATGGCGTCATTCCTCTTTATCATAGTTATGGATGGTCTCCATATTGCTATTGATAATTTGGTTAATGGCAATTTGTTTGCTTGTGCTAATGTTAAAAATATTCATGTCTCCCATTTATTTTATGCAGATGACGTCATTATTCTTGGAGAGCCTAGCATTCAAAATTTGCATGTCATCACCAAGGCTCTCAGATTCTTTTATTGTGTCTTGGTTGAAGATTAATTTTGAGAAGTCCACAGTGATTGGCATTGGTATATCAGAGGTTCAGTCGAAGATTCTGGCTACTTCAGTGGGGTGTAAAGTCGAGAAGCTACCTCTCAAATACCTCGGGTTCCCAATTGGTGGTAATACGAGCCGTGTTAAGACATGGGATTCGGTAATTAACAAATGTACCGCGAGACTCTCTTCATGGAAATCCAACTTAATTTCGATTGGAGGTAGATCAACTCTGATATCTTCAGTTCTTGGCTCTCTAGGTATCTACTTCTTGTCTCTTTTCCGTATGCCTGTTAGTGTTAATAAGAAATTGGAAGCTTTGAGGTCACAGTTTTTCCAGGGGAGGTAATAAAGACAATAGAAAATTTTCATGGGTTAAATGGGGGGCGGTTCTTGCGGGCAAAAAGGAGGGTGGGCTTGGTTTTGGTAGTTTAGACTCTATGAATCGAGCTTTGTTGTATCGTTGGAGATGGAGAGCCCTCGATAATCCGAATACTCTTTGGGTTAGTATTATCGCGGCTATTCATGGGGAAAATTGTTTCTTTGACATCACGGCTAGACATGGTGGGCTTTGGAAACGGATTGTTGATTCTATAGTGGATTCGCATAATCGTACTCACCTGGATAAACACATTATTAAAAGACAGATTGGAAACGGCCAAAACACAAAATTTTGGACTGATACTTGGTGTAAGGAGACCCCTTTGGCAATAGGATACCCGAGACTTTTTGCTCTTGAATCCGATAAAGACGTCTGTGTTAGGCTTAGGAGAAACGAGATGGGATGGTGTTGGGAATGGAACAGGCCTCTCAGAAACAGTAGAGAAATGAGCATGCTTTCAGATCTAGTCTCTCGACTTCCGTCTAGTCTTTGCAATGATAAAGAAGACAAGTGGCAATGGCAGCTTAATGGTAATACCGAGTTCTCTGTGGCATCTCTTAGAAGGTATTTTGATCAACACATCCTTCCATCTTCTCCTAATTCTAAAAGTTACTGGAATCGGCTTGTCCCTAAAAAGGTTAACGTGTTTGTTTGGAGATTAATTCATGACTGTCTTCCTACCTCTATCAACCTTTTCGCTAAAGGTATTGATGTGGTTATGGTCAGATGCAATAATTTCAAGGATGGTGTCGAGTTTACTAATCATGTTTTTCAAGAGTGTGTCTTTGTCAAACGTCTCAGAGTGCTTTTGAGGAGATAGACTAATTATGACATTCCTGATGACATGCCGGATCGAGTTCTTGGTTGGTGTGAGTCGATTTGTATAGCACATCGGAATAGACTTCAAGCGATTCTCTTTGTTTGGTGGTGGTTTATTTGGAAGGTTCGGAATGACGCTTTGCATAATGATGTTCATGTTACCAGCTTGGAGATTTTCAACGCAATTGTTTCTACTTCTTTCTTGTGGATTCACAATAGGGATAGAAAAGATTGCTCGTCATTGGAAAAGTGGATCATATCTCCGTTTTGAGTTCTTCATCTTTCTTTGTTCCTCCTCAGAACTTGTATGGGATCGTATCAAAATCACAATGAATTGAAAACCGGTGGCTCGGCCTTCATTGTTGGGGTTTTTTCTTATGTCTTAGGGTGACCTGTAGTTGGCATAAGTTTTTTCAACCCTTTTATGATCCTCGCAGTTAAAGTTCTGAGTTGATTCTAGATTTTGTAGCTTTCTTGATTATCTAGAATTGTATTGTACTTTTGGCCTTAGCACCTTGCTACGGGTCATTTTTATATTTATTATATATTCTTTTTTGCCAAGAAAAAAAAGAAAAAAAAGCTGCTATCTATTTATATTATAATGTTTTGATGGGACAATTCTTTTACATGATAGTTACAGGGAAAAAACTTAAATAAAATAATTTAGATTGGATTAATAGAAAAACATCATTTTGATTGATGA
Organism: Chrysanthemum seticuspe; assembly: GCA_019973895.1. Classification (NCBI taxonomy): domain Eukaryota; kingdom Viridiplantae; phylum Streptophyta; class Magnoliopsida; order Asterales; family Asteraceae; genus Chrysanthemum; species Chrysanthemum seticuspe. The sequence continues at coordinate 181,412,245 of BPTQ01000003.1, forward strand.
GGTGAGATCCTTGCAAAACATGTATCTTTTAAAGAACAAATAAGTCAATCTCAACCATCCATCCAACTTTCATCTAATGGCTGAAATGAAGCCAAAAATAACAAAGAGAGGCCAAAATTGACATTTTAGCTCATTTAATATAAAAACCCACTTTTCACCTTTTTTTTAAAAACAACATATCTTGCAAACGGTAAATCTTCAAGCTACGAAAAATACACCATCGCGACGAGAATTAAATCATCTTCCTATAGATATGCACTTTTATATACTTTCGACAAACTTTTTTTTCAAAATTTCCGTCCCGTAAAATCCCACGGGATTCGTAAAAAAATCCCACGGGATTCGTAAAAAAACAAACTTTTTTTTTCAAAATTTCCGTCCAGAAAAATCTCACGGGATTCGTAAAAAAATCCCACGGGATTCGTAAAAAATTCACTTGTGATTTGTATAAATCACATGGGATTCTGTATAAATCTCATGGGATTCTGTATAATCCCATGTGATTCTGTATAAATCCCATGGGATTCTGTATAAATCCCAGGAGATTCCGTATAAATCCCAACTGTTTATTTGTATAAAAAAGTGTTACCGTAAAAAAGTGGCAGAAAAATTAAGTTTGTACCAAGTATTTGTTTGTGTTCTCGGCTAAAATTCTCGATGCTTCGCTTTTGTTTTTTTTTTATCAATCATCATATTTTTATTTGCGGTAAAAAAATCACATGTGATTTACATATCAACCTACTTCAGAATACTACAAGCAAAGAGTCAAAGAATGTTTATGACTTGAAAATTTTCTTTTATACTCTGTACTGTATGACATTACACACTTTTTCCTTAAAATCTATATATTTTCTTAAAGTCTATACATTTAAATTCTATACATTTCTATAACCAAAATAGATCTTGAGAGCCATAGATATAACGAGTGTAGAAACCCGCGCGATGCAGCGGGATTGGCTTCAAAGGACTTACTTTGTAACGACACTTAAACCTTAGGGACTATTTTTGCCAAATTGCTATAGATAGCAATTAATGCTACAGGGCTTACTTTGCAACGACACTTAAACCTCAGGGACTGTTTTTGCCAAGTTGTGAAACTTTGCATTTAATGTTTGGTTAGGACTTACCTTGCAACGTCGCTTAAACCTTAGGGACAATTTTTGCCAGATTGCTATAAATAGCAATTAATGATGCAGGACTTATTTTGCAGCGCCACTTGAACCTCAGGGACTATTTTTGCCAAGTTGGGAAAGTTTGCAATTAATGCTTGCATTGCAAAACATTAGGCCCTGCCTTTTAGTATATACGAGTGTGGAAACCCGCGCAATGCAGCGGGATTGGCTTAAAAGGACTTACTTTGTAGCGACACTTAAACCTTAGGGACTAATTTTGCCAGGTTGCTATAGTTAGCAATTAATGCTACAGGACTTACCTTGCAACGTCGCTTAAACCTTAGGGACTATTTTTGTCAGATTGCTATAGATTGCAATTAATGATGCAGGACTTATTTTGCAGCGGCACTTGAACCTCAGGGACTATTTTTGCCAACTTGCGAAAGTTAGCAATTAATGTTGCATGAATATGCTTTTGACAAATGGCGTGTGAAGATCTAATGCCCCGCTCAATAGTATATACGAGTGTGGAAACCCGCGCGATGCAGCGGGATTGCTTTTGTAGCCGTGAATTTGGATAGGAACTATTTTTGCGAAATTGCTATAAAGGACTTACTTTGCAGCGACACTTAAACCTTAGGGACTATTTTTGCCAACTTGGACTTACTTTGCAACGACACTTAAACCTCAGGGGCTATTTTTGCCAACTCGCGAAAGTTGGCAATTAATGTTGCGCACATGTGCTTTTGACAAATGGCGTGTGAGGGAGTGATGCCCCGCCTAATAGTATATATAACGAGTGTGGAAACCCGCGCGATGCAGCGGGATTGGTTTAAAAGGACTTACTTCGTAGCGACACTTAAACCTTAGGGACTAATTTTGCCAGGTTGCTATAGTTAGCAATTAATGCTACAGGACTTACCTTGCAACGTCGCTTAAACCTTAGGGACTATTTTTGTCAGATTGCAATTAATGATGCAGGACTTATTTTGCAGCGCCACTTGAACCTCAGGGACTATTTTTGCCAACTTGCGAAAGTTAGCAATTAATGTTGCGTGAATCTGCTTTTGACAAATGGCGTGTGAAGAGCTAATGCCCCGCTCAATAGTATATAGAATGATAATAATTAGACATATATGACATTTTATAACTAGATTAAAGCATAACATTATTTCTGAATTTTTAATAAGAACAGTATGAAAGCTAAATTATGTTAAATGATTTAAAATAAGATAGAAAGTTACCCCTATATCCTTTATGTCTATACACCAACTATACATTAAAACATCACACATGAGTAAAGGACAAATGAACTACTTTATGCTTTATATTATTCATCTTCTTCCTTAAGACCTCCTCTCTACATCTTAGCCATCTTCTTCAAAACTTAACATAAAAACATTACAACTTGCATCCTGTTCATTTCTAATTTTGAAAAACTAAACTTATCACATACACTGAAAATAGACGTGAATCCAGATCCAGATGCTGACGTCACCTTTGAATTTAATCAGATTCAGTTTACCGATAAAAGGTGATGACTCTGTTAACTGATGGAATGACGGCGATGACGTCACCTTTGGATTTAATCCAGATAGCATTAACGATGGTGGCTCGAAATCACTCGATATGTCAGATCACGCCGGAAATGACGCCGCTTCGTTCCTCGATCCCTCGCCGGAAGAATCACAACATTCGTCGGAAACCTTTGTTAGTGATATGAAGGATCGGTGATGGTGGTTTGTGTGTGTTTTTTATGAGAGAGAGTGTAAATATGTGTGGAGTGAGAAATTAGGAATGGTGGGGTGTTAGGTGGAGTAGAAAAATTACAAAAATACCCTTCCGTGTTTTATTAATTTAATAATTAAAATTAATCTACACCATTAGATTTAAGAAGATTCAATGGTGGAGATTGAAACATTTGTTCTTTAAAATAATTATGTTCTCTAAAGAACTTTTCTCATTGATTGATTAATAAATTATAATCGAGCACAAAACTTTTGAAAATATCTAATCTTAAATTTTTCTTTATGAGCTTAAGTATACATGATCCTTAATTTTTATCATTTTTAGTAAATTTATAAATTTAAAATTAAACTAAAACAAAATACTACCCTATTTAGGGGGAATTGCATATATATCTCTCCAAAGATGAATAATTTCATATATATCCTTCTTACAAGTTTTTGATGCACATAGTACAATGATTTTTATGCATACAAAGGATATATATGCAATTTTGCATCTTTGGAGGGATATATATGCAAATGACCCCTATTATTATTGTTATCATTAGTTTTAATATACTATTATTATGCAAATTAATACCCGTGGCCTTGACTTCAAAATTTAAAATCAAACAATTTTTATAAGATTGTTATAAAATTATATTTACTCTAGTACTATAAAATTCGTATATATTCACGGTGGTTTTTTTACCAGTTACTAGTACTAAATAAGTGAATCGCAATTAATGATAATATATCTTATAAAAAAAAACAAAAAACAAAAAAAAAATCTTAAAAAGTATTTTTCACAACTTCTTTAACGTATAATTGTGTAAATATAATAACTTGAAGTTTAGTCACCTATAATCTAAATTATCTAATAATGTTATAGCGATTGTGAAGCAAAGCACGATCGTCAACATTATCTACAATTCTACATGTACATATAATCATGATGAGATTTTGATGTCTTCCAAAATATCACTTTCTTGGATTTATGTACCATCTAGAAGGAAAACAAAACTCACATGTTTGCACTCACTTAATCGCGTCATATAATTGATGGTACCACAGAAATGCAATGCCACAGTATGTCATGTGTGACGATTATTTTTTATCTTCTTCTATACTTTTTCAGGAAAGTTCTTTTTCAACTTTATATGTCTTTGATTCATCGATCAAAAGAAACACAACTTATAAACTATGTGATTACTATGTTGTTAAATTTTATCAATCTTGCTAATACCGCAATCTTGTGTGATCGAGAGTATAATGACAAACCTGATAAGTATATTTGGAATTGAACAATGCCTCTTTCTGTGACTAACTTAAAACAGAAAAAATTGTATAACTAAATATCACTACAACAATCGGATGGACGGGGGAGGAGACTTTCGCCGGGGACACCATGTCCCCAGCGAAAATCACTAAACGACAAAATAAAATCTGACGTGGCATATGAATACGCTGACTTGTTATGGAAAATTCAACGAACACTTTCGGCGGAGACATGTCCCCGGCGAAAGTACGTTTGATTTTTATCAAACTTTGACCGGCTAGTCAAAATTCAACGTAAACTTTCTCCGGGGACTTGTCCCCGCCGAAAGTGTATTTTACGTTTACCAAAATTTGACCAAAGTCAAAAGCATGCTAATTGTTCGCGGGAAAATTCCCGCCAAACCTTTCCCCGAAGACATGTCCCCGGCAAAGGTAATATTTACAAAAATACACTTTATTGCAACTATTAATACATAACTAAAACTCCGATGCTTGGAAAAACATAAATAACTCAATCGTCAATTCTCACAAAACACACGTAACAATATAATGGTTGATTACACGCCTGAAAAAGAGTGGTCACTGGTTTTATCGTCGATATATCTCTTTACTCGAGTTCTTGATACATATGGGTCAGAAATTTATGATGAATATGGTTCTTATAAGAACATAGACCCGTTGATGAGAGACCGCATTCTGTAATGGTTAAGGAAAGAGCCATTCTACAGGGTGTATTTGGACTGTGAAGCTAATGGTGTTGGAAGAGAAAACATGCTGGAAGCTGAAGCAATGTTTGAGCAGTTCATCAAGCAAAGGAAGGAAAAAGATGAAGCTGAAAAAAGCCCATTCGATTATACATTTGATGATGCGGGAAATAGGGTAACAAATCTTGAAGCATTGTTTGAACAGTTCGTCAAGCAAAGGAAGGGAAAAAATGGTGTAGGTTCTAGCAGAGCGGGAAGTAGCAGGGAAAAAAATTGAATGGGCGATGTTTGTTATGGTCTATGTCGTGTGTATCATATCGTTTGAGTTGTTTCGTTTGCTTGCCGAGTTGTTTCGTTTAACATGATACGTATACCATAGCACCTATACTCGGTCGTTTAACATGATACGTATACCATAGCACCTATAGTTGGTCGTTTAACATGATACGTATACCATAGCACTTATACTCGACCGTTTAACATGATACGTATACCATAGCACCTATAGTTGGTCGTTTAACATGATACGTATACCATAGCACCTATAGTTGGTCGTTTAACATGATACGTATACCATAGCACCTATAGTTGGTCATTTAACATGATACGTATACTAATAGTACCTATAGTTGGTCGTTTAACATGATACGTATACCATAGCACCTATAGTTGGTCGTTTAACATGATACGTATACCATAGCACCTATACTCGGCCGTTTAACATGATACGTATACAATAGCACCTATAGTTGGTCGTTTAACATGATATGTATACCATAGCACCTATACTTGGCCGTTTAACATGATACGTATACCATAGCACCTATAGTTGGTCGTTTAACATGATACGTATACCATAGCACCTATAATCGGCCGTTTAACATGATACGTATACCATAGCACCTATAGTTGGTCGTTTAACATGATACGTATACCATAGCACCTATACTCGGCCGTTTAACATGATACGTTATACCATAGCACCTATAGTTGGTCGTTTAACATGATACGTATACCATAGCACCTATAGTTGGTCGTTTAACATGATACGTATACCATAGCACCTATAGTTGGTCGTTTAACATGATACGTATACCATAGCACCTATACTTGGTCGTTTAACATGATACGTATATCATAGCACTTATACTTAAATTAATTTTATAATTTTTAGGTTAAATTTAAACTGATTTATTATTAATTTTAATTATTTAAAATGATAATAAAGAGTTTTTTTAAAAAGAAAATTGAATAATTAAAGATTTTCCCGGGGACATGTCCCCGCGGAAAGTTTTGGTGAAACTTTTCATTTTCCCTCCTTTCTTTTACTTTATCCCGCCATTACTTTCCCCGGGGACAAGTCCCCGCCAAAAGTCTCGCTAGAAGACAGACGATACTTTCGCCGGGGACCTGTCCCCGGGAAAAGTGAAACGTAAAAAACACCTCAATTATTAACGAGATCTGTTATCACTTTGAGATAAAAAAAAAATCTACCTCCTCACCACCACTTCTCTCAGCTGCTGTTTGCAACCACCACTTCCTCACCATCTCCACCACCATCTCCAACTCCACCACCATCTCCATCTCCACCACACCACCATCTCCATCTCCATCTCCACCACGCACCATCTCAAATGGTCAAATGTATCTACTACAGGGGATTTGTTAAAAAGGAAGAATTACAGGTGTGAAGTATGTAGTTTTTACGTTTTTGATGAGGTCCGTTGTGATGAACTAATGGATTTCATCAATAACTTCAAAGGGAACACTTAAGTATTCAGGAGAGAAGGTTACCGACTCATGTAGTCACCTCTAATTTTTTTATTAATCGGTTTCTTGAGGCTTTATCCATTTTCTTGCACTGCATCTATTATTTAATAATCGGTTGTTTATACTCAAGAGATACATCAGAAAATAGATATTCAGTAAAAACTGAAAATAGATATTGATATATATATGTGTTAATATGTGTTAATTTTTGGTTAGGCTTATCGTTTGGTTAGGCTTATCGTGTGGTTAGGCTTATCGTGTGGGACTGGAAAGGCGAAGATTACGGTTTGCATATACTTTGAATATGTGTTAATTTCAGTGATTTGCCATATACTTTGAATGTATTGACTAGTTTATAAAGATGCTATGAATGTATTGACTAGTTTAAGGTAAAATCAGTTTTAGAGTAATTTTTGTTTTTATAGTTCCATTAGTAGTTGTTGTAGCTTAATTAAGTTTTATCATAGCTTATTGCATCATTTTCATCAAATTAGTTTAGATTCAAAGTTCATTTAAGTCAAACATCAAAAGGAAAAAAAATAAATAAAATCTCTAGCGTTATGGTAAAATCAGTATTGACTAGTATACTTACAATTGATTAGTTGTAGGAATATATGCGTTATGAAGATAGAAATCAATTTAATGTATCTGTAACCGCTTATTATGTGCTTTGCTTTTATACTTGTAGGAATATAGGGTGTCACGGGTGCCAAGCCGAGGCCAAGCCGTGACCACAGCCGAGGCCAAGCCACGACCACAGCCGAGACCACAGCCGAGGCCAAGCCGCGACCACAGCCGAGACCAAAAGGTAAGATATGTCGTTGCGTATTTTAAATAGTTTAGGGTTTTAGGTAATGAGAACTATCCAAGCATCGGGTATCAAAAAGACCCTTTAAACAATTAGGGTTGAATTGGTCATTTTAACAATTAGGGTAGGAGAGTAGGATGGTGGATTTTGGGACCTAAACCAAGATCTTGGCAAGGTGTTGGGGTCCACCCCCTTTCATGTGCAATAGCACTTTAACTAGGTTAATGAGATCATGTTGTTTCATCTGCTTGTGATACAAAAGATTTGATCATGTTTGCTTACGACTTTTTGAACAGTGTGTCTAGGGTTAAGAGTTGGTGAAAACATGAGAATGGTGTTAGTGTGTCTAGTTAAAGTGTTATTACACCATTTCCCGACATCATTTCATTCTCCTTTTTACAATGATCTTCCCAAAAACTCACCAACAATTCTCTCCTATATTATCAAACAACAAAAATGAAGTTAGCGGCTGTGACACGTGGCTTCTCCGATGGTTTACGACGAGGAGGTACACGGTTTATTGGTCCAGTAGATACAGGAAAAGTGTACAGCCCATTTCTTGTTACGGTTTGTTATGGTTACCTGATGATGAGGGTTGAATCTTGACGGGTAGAAATGTGGTGCAAAAGGGTTAAGCTTGCTTTAAGAGTTCATAACTGTGTGTGTGTTTTTAGTGTATGTTTTTAGGTGTGAAATTCTGTGTGTATATGTGAGAGAGAGAGAGCCGAGATGATAAGAAGAGAGATGAGTGGGTTGGTAATGATAGTGATGGTATGGTGGCGAGAGATGAAAGGGTTTGTGAGGGTGCCTCATTAACCCCACTTCACTCGGCACCATTCCACAACTATCATTACAAACCCTTTGATCTCTCTTCTTATAATCTCTGCTCTCTCTCTCTCACACACACACACACACAGAGTTTCACACCTAAAAACACACACACAATTATGAACTCTCAAAGCAAGCTAAACCCTTTTGCACCACCTTTCTACCCGTCAAGATTCAATCCTCATCATCAGGTAACCATAACAAACCGTAACAAGAAATGGGTTGTACACTTCTCTTGTATCTACTGGACCAAGAAACCGTGTACCTTCTCTCCGTAAACCATCGGAGAAGCCACTTGTCACCGCCGCTAACTTCAATTTTGTTGGTTGATAATATAGGAGAGAATTGTTGGTGAGTTTTTGGGAATATCATTGTAAAAAGGAGAATGAAATGATGTCGGGAAATGGTGTAATAGCACTTTAACTAGACACACTAACACCATTCTCATGTTTTCACCAACCCTCAACCCTAGACACACTGTTCAAAAAGTTGTACGCAAACATGATCAAATCTTTTGTATCACAAGCAGATGAAACAACATGATCTCATTAACATAGTTAAAGTGCTATTACACATGAAAGGGGGTGGACCCCAACACCCTGCCAAGATCTTGGTTTAGGTCCCAAAATCCACCATCCTACCCTCCTACCCTAATTGTTAAAATGACAAATTCAACCCTAATGGTTTAAAGGGTCTTTTTGATACCCAATGCTTCGATAGTTCTCATTACCTAAAACCCTAAATTATTTAAAATATACAGGTTAAGCTTTGGACAAACTCGAAGAAGCAGAAGATATCGGAAGTCAACTGACAAAACCGCCTGGTGAACACGAGTTTGAGCCTTATGTGTTAGGATATGTTTGTAGAGAATAACATGGTTAGGATTCCCGCTAAATGGATTATACGTATAGTTTTGGACCATTTGTGTATAGGTAGCTTATGTATAGTTTTGGACCATTGGCGATTTTGGAAACACATTTTATGTTATCGATTGATGGTTATATATGATATTATGTTTAGCGAATTTGTGTTGTTGTAGCATAAAATAGGTTCTGAAAACAGGTTGTTACATTGTAGATTTTTTCCGGAAAAAAAATCTGGAAATTACCCATTTTGCAGCAAATTGCTGCAAAATGGGTCAAAGGCTTTCCCCGAGGACATGCCCCTGGCGAAAGAGTTATAGATAATCTTAGTTGTCATTTTCCCCGGGGACGTGTCCCCGACGAAGGAGTTAAAGATAATCTTTATTTACCATTTTCCTCGGGGACCGTCCACGGCAAAAGTAAGTGCCACGTCGGGCATGTTTGACCAGCGTAGAATTGGTGCGGGACCCACATGTCCCCGGTAAAAGTGGGTTTTAGTCCCCGGGGAAAGTATTCCCGAGAGGGTATTGCCGGGGGGCTTTCGCCGGGGACATGTCCCCCGGTAATAGGTTTCGCAGGGGACAATGTCCCCGAAGAAAGACCTGATATTTCGTCTGCGAAAGTCACGATTTCTGTAATGTATGTTTTGTGATGGATAAATATAAACAAAGAAAGCTGCATCTATGCCATGGTCACATGAAAGATGATAGTAAATAAAGGAAATTTTGAATGTATAAAATCAGAAATAACATTAAATCGATGTTTTTAAAAAGTTTAATTAATATTTATTAGATACATATTTTATTTAAAGTGAAAAATTTATTACGTAGTATATTATTAGCTATATCAGTAACCACTTACATAACATACTACAATAATGTTTTGAAGTTACTCGCTAGAGTTCTACGTAAATAACTGATGAAAAGGCGTTTGGTATTCCATAAAGTTGGTCTACGTTATCAGAAACCGAAGATGATTTGGTGGCTTAAAGGTTTAGGAGGCCAATCAATTATATTTAATTTGGGTCTTAAAAGTCAAATACTTAGGTGCGGCTGTGTGATCATATACCAACTACTAGCTTCATGTCTCGCTCGGGCTAGTTTCATGTATTTATTTTACAAATTTAACAACATGAATACACTTGTCTCCAGGAACTAAACATTTATGAAAGCCGATTTTCGCTTGAACCTTACAGACTAGTGGTACAATGAGTCAAATGTAAAAACCAAAAATACTATGCCTTCAAATAGGAGTGGCAAAATGGACTGCAAAAATCACCAATAAACATAGGGGTGGCAAAATGGGTCAAGTTAGTTTTCCTGTATACACTTCTGTGCTATTTTTCTTATGTTTTTTAAAGACTCTTGTTATATATAAAAACTATCGCTGACTCGATATGGAGGTTATGTCAAAATAAAATCATGAACAAAGAATTGACTAAAGAAGCTATGTAGAGATATATGTGCCTTTTGGACTTAATAAGTATCTAAGCACCACAAATCTCTCCCATCTCATTTGTCAAACAATCAGGATATCATGGAGAAAACGTTTCTGTTGGTTCACCAATCCTGGCAATCCACATCGGGACAGTGTACTTGTCTAGTGAGCAAATCAACTTGATAGACACCTGGCATTCAAGTTAAGAATAATCTTGCAAGTTTTACAACATACTTAACCTGCAAAAATGAAGAAAGAACAATAGCGGGGTAAAGTCACGCACTTTGCATCACAAAAATTTAGAGTATACAATTTACAGAAAATCTAAATTGCTTCAAATAAGAAACGAAGGCGAATTTAATGAAGGCGTTTACTGGAATTGTTAAACCATACCGGGGCAGTAAAAGAAGCATAAATCAGAAACATTAAAACCATTTTTATACTGTACCACAAATTTGATACTAGGCAGAATGTGCTTTAGTAGCAAGTTTTATTCATAAAACTTATAAGTCTAACTGTATAATTTAAGTTTTCCGCAAGCATCATTATTTGAAATAAACATAGATTTTTTTGGATATGGTTAACGTAGCGTAGAAGTATGGGAGTTGTAAACCCGTAACTCATGCTCATGTTAGTTAAATTGTTCATGTTTATATTATGATGAGTTCATAATGATACACTTCGTATTATAACACCATGTTATGTAAGTTAAAGGTCATAATCGATTTCATATCACATCATCATGTTGATCTGAGTGGTCATATTATTATGTCACGATATTATGTTGACTCAAGTGGTCATATTATACAAGTCAAGTATCATGTTGACTCGAGTGGTCATATTATGCAAGTTAATTATCATGTTGACCCGTATGATCATTTTATTATGATTCAAGATGGTCGTGAGGTCATATTTCATATTATGTGCTTAATGCACTCATGACATCCTAAGTGGTGTATCGGTGCTTGAATAGCACACTTGGCACATATGATAAGATATGTTGCCATTAAGCATGACACGATCCTTTAGGACAATTGGCACATATGATAAATTATGTAGCCATTAATCATGACACGACCCTTTGTGTGATACTCATGCTTGAATCGCACACTTGGCGCGTCTGATAAGCTATGTAGCCATTAAGCATGACACGACCCTTTGGCACACTGCTTGAATAGGACACTTGGCACATATGATAAGCTATATTGCCATTAAGCCTGGCACGACCCTATGTGTGATACCTGTGCTTGAAATAGCACTCATGTCAAATAAGAAGCATTCACGATAATGAAATGACACGTGTTATGTTACTTCATGTTTATAATTTATACTTTGTTTACTCACTAAGCTTTGTGCTTACCGTTGCTTCATTTCATGATCTTTGTAGGTGATCAAATGATGCTAAGATTAAAGGGATGGAATTGTCGTGTTAGCTAGTGGTGGTGCTCGAGTGGGAATGAGCATTTCTCTAACCCTCTCTTGATAGAACTAGAACACCCTTGTGTCCTTCTAAGTCATGTCACAAAAAGACGCAAAAATGGAGTTTGTAGTTTAAAACTTATGTTGTATGTTTAAGTTAAAGGGTGCGGTTTTACCCATTTTTGAAAAATATGGGTCCAAATGTGTTGTAACCCATATGTCTGGTTAATAATATGTTTTAAAATGGTATTTTGTAAGTTGTCAAGTTGAATTTTGTGTAAGTTGTCAATATGGTTCTAAATGTGTCGATTTATAAGGCAGAGGTGGGCGCGGCCCCTCCAAAAAATTTGTTTTTATATATTTTGTTGACAAGGATTTTCACCGCACGTTGTTGCAGAGTGTATGTAAGCAAGTGAAATATAGGTATCTGAAGTGTTGCTATTTTGCGGATACAAACGCACTTCTAATAATATATCTAAACATAACAATTTGTATTTGTAAGTAAGGTACATATAAAGAGCCAAAAAATCGTTTTAATCCCCTTCCTAGCTTCAGTTCATGCAGGTAAGACACAAATAAAGTCTCACAAAACTGTTTATACTTCTTCTTACCTTCAATTCTTGCTTATTTCCTATTGGAATTATATTTAAGTGCAAGTAACGTGTATAGCTTGATCCCCTTTGAGTCATACATAACCATTATTCTACTGTTTTGCTCAAATCGGCTTATCTTCAGGATGAATGTAGCATAACCCATTGCGCACATCCTCTTTATAACAAAGTTAGCATCCTAGAATAAAACCATATGATTGTGTATGGTGGGTACCGTAACCTTTGATAAACACAGAGCTGTCAAAAGAATATTTTCATAAGTATGGTCAATCACTACACATATTAGCCACAACATCAACATCCACATCCACACCCAACATTTTTCAGCAGTGACAATTGCAAGACAAATTTTCTAAAAGCGTCTAGACCATCTATTACATTATATAATTGACCCCTCTTTTCATAATAGGCTGGAACAACATCAGGAAATAGAATCTCATGTTTCTGTATGCCAATCATGGAGACAACACATCTTAATATTTTTCATTAAGAGTTTTTTGTTTTCACTAATTTATAAATGCAACATAGAACCATAAACCTCATCCATCTCAAGAGTTTAAAGAAAAAGAATCTAGTCTTCTAAAGATACTTGAGATAAATGATGACAATAACGATGCCAATGATGATGACCACTATGATCATGATTTAATGAAAATTTCTTCATTAAAAAGAAAGTGCATCTCAGGTCACAGTAAAAAATGTGACAACATTGATCATAATGCATGTGTTTCAGTTTAGAGAAAAAAATGACAAAATCCATTCTTCGATAGCACTTTAGGTTCACATAATCAAAAAAGTAAGGGGAATTCTAAAATGGACATATCCAAAAAGAAAAAATGAGAAACAGTAGAGGGTAAGACAAGCGAATTTGAATCAGATTTTTAAAGGAAAACTACATGTTTCTGCCAAATACCAAGTTTATTTAAATCACATATAGCATTCCAAGAAAGACGATAATCCTTTGCAAATTCTTTCACCACACCATCAACCGTTTCCCATCCTTTTTTGTGAAAGTCCATTTTATCAACAACGTCGGCTTTTATCTCAGAATTGAAACACACACAACATTACCACCATCGCCTCTGTCTATTTTAATCTGATCTGAAACTCACCTTCTTCTCGAAGAAAATATGTTCGTTTCTACTAATCAGCAATCGCCATGGTCATCGTCAACATCACCACAATCATCATCATTTAACTCAACGATCTCTAAAAGTTGGACAAAATCCTATTTTGGATGGTTGTCGTCACCTCGAACCACCCGGTATATGCATGTGCATTGTAAAGAAAATTATCGGCCCACAAAGACATCATTATGTAGCCATATTCCGAAACAAATCCCACCTTCAGTCATCATAGAGAACATTTACTTTGATTTCTTCCACCCTCCTTATCAACATATTACTATCTCCAGTTAACATCTCTCTGATACCCTAAACACAAAAGAGAATAATAAATTAATAGTTGTACCCATTATATATATGTCTCACCTCATATGTTGTATTCGGTGTAGAAGACAGAACAAATTACATTAAAATAATAACCGGTATTTTAAAGTATATGGCGTTCAAAATAAAATACAAATTTGCAATGCAGCCAATTCTTGTTGTGTAAACTTATGTTGTAACAACAAGAAAGAAACCTACTCGGAACACAATGGATCACCTACAAAGAGTAATTTGGCTTCCTCTTTTACTTAATAACACAGTGAAATCTATAGCCACGACCACAACTAATAGACACCCCACATAATCAGCACTTACAACCACATACAAGAAGTTACACCACATAATACTTATTAATGATTGTTAAATTCTCAAACAACATACAACGACACACCAACATCTGTAACAAGAAACCTTTTTTTTTACAAACAAAACTCATAGAACCAACAACTAATTAATACCCTAACTTATACGAAGCGCACAAAACAACGCATAAGACTCTAATTGATATCAGGAAACACTTGTTTTGCAACACCAAAAAAATACCTAACACGAATATACTGAATTTTGTAGAAACATCTTGCTGACTCCTCTTGCAGTTTGCACAGTTCCAAGGATTACTTCCTCGTTCAAACAATAAGCCAACTTCAAAACAAAGTTATTTTAAACAACACTATTTTCAACCAATATACACCACATCTAGCAAGTGTTTCCAGACTTTTTTGAGCGTAGAAATAGCCCTGAATCTCAAACGAACCGTCTTTCAACAGAAGTTTTCACAGATGTTACACATTGACTGAAACGGTTAGTAATAAGCAGACTAACACGAAGCAACATATAAAATCGCATGTTCCAATCATCTCGCGTTCCATAACCCGCATGACCAAATAGCAAATCCTAACCAATATCAGCAAGCACTTGTTTTCCACATCGCAAAAATAGCTCATAAGATCTAAGAACCTAAAAAACGTAGAAACAAAATTGCTTTGCAAAACAAAAAAAAAACAGAATAGCCCAACCCAAAGCTCAACATATAAAATCAGGACATATAACCACATATCAAGAAGCATCATATAATATACCAAGCTACTACTATTTCGTGCTCCATCACTCACATGTCCACATATAAAATAACGAAGAATGAAACCATCCGATATTTGATAATGCAAAACACGTGTAAACATGAAATTAGCACACACTTTTAATAATGTCTTTACATAAACCATGAATTAGCCACACTTGGCAAATGCCACCAAATTGTCTGAACAAAGAAACATCTATGGAGCTGAAACGAGCCAACTTTCAATAAAAGAGTTCACTATTACTAAACATTGCCCGAAACGATTGTTAATAAACAAACTTATAGGAACCAACATATAAGACCTAAAAAAACAGACAAACACAACTATCTTGCAAAACCATCAAAAAACAAAATAGCCCAACCCAAATCTAAGCATATTAAATTAGCATATATGACCAAATATATCAAGCAGCAACATATAATATACTAAGATACTAATATTTCATGCTTTATAACTAACATGACCACATATAAAACTAAAGAATGACCCAATTTCTAATAAAGCAAGACAAATAGAAAACATGCATCTATTACACACATTTAAATCATGAATTGGTAACCCCTCCATCCTCACCAAGATATAAAGTTTAAAATTAAGTGAAGAAATACACTAAACTTAATCGAGCCCACTAACAAAAATTATTTTGCACCACCAAAAAAACAGAACAGTCTAATCCAAATCTAAGCATATAAATTCAGCACACATGACCACATATCAAGCAGCAACACATAATATACCAAACTACCACTATTTCGCACTCCATAACTTTCGTTACCACATATAAATTTGTATAGATTGAACTCATCCAATTTCTGAAAATGCAAGACATATGAAAAACAGGCAATTAGTACACACTTTTAAATCATGAACTGATAACCCATTCACACTTATCTCAGATAACCAATAATTGTTTTCTGATCAAGCCTACCAAAGAAACCTTATAAGTTTTCAAATTACATAGATATACAATAGAAAATTAAATGTTCATGATAAAAATTATACCTTTTTACCATGTGAAGCAATGCATCTGGAATCAAGAACATGCAAAACATCCAAAGCTTAAGGAGAACTAAACAGTAGCTTGAACTTGCAACAACCTAACAAAATCATATAAAAAAGACTCATAAGCAAACTAAATAAGATAAAAAAAAAACTCAAAGCAGTTCCAACTACCACATGCAACATGTACTTTCCAAAATCTCACACATAAAACATCATCAAACCTACACAAATTAATAACAACAAAAAACATACCCTCAATCTGTGACCCACGACTAATAAGCAGTTGAACCTCGATCTCTAAAATATCAAAACAACCAAACAACCACCACTCCTTCGGATCTAACGCAACACCATTAAAAATTAATTATTTGCTAAACAAAATCCAATAAAAATGCAGACACAACATTAACATTACCTGATAATACCTTTGGTGCAAACTCACGACTATGAAACCTGTTGCTAGTTGGAAAGCAAACACACCTAAAAAATGCGAAAAACATTCATCATAAGAACATGAGCTAAACGCGAAATCAATAAAACTGAAATTAATAACTGTGATTCAAACTATAGTGATATAGCAAACATAATCAGACATTCTACCCATTATTCCTACCAAAACCCCTAAAAGAATTTCAACTTTAACAACTAAAAAACCCTAAATTAGCTCTAATTTTCTTACCTGCACCCATTGCGTGTATGTGAGTTTTTGTGTAAAACACCAAACAAATGAAACCCGACTTCTTATGTATTGGGTTCCAAATTGATAATGGAACACAAGTGTAGAACATGCAGCGAACCCATGCAAATCCTAGCATAAAATATGTGTAAAATACACAGCTAGTCCAACAAATTAAGTGGCAAATTAGTGGATAACCCACTAACAAAAACACCATTAACCTTATTTTAATGCATTTAAGCCGACGACTCGGCTCAGCGTGTGAACAATGTCGACTCGAGCCGTCGTTTCACAGTGCACCCAAGCCGCCCCACTCCCTCAAGCCGATCCCCCAAGCTACGACTTTGAAACATTGACGGCTCCCCAAAATACGTCAATGGATGTTATATAGTATAATAGTGCTACTGGAAAAAAAATTATCATTTGGCCTCCTAAAATTAATCATTGATACTTTGGCCCCCTTAAAGAAATAATTCAAGATCGTTCCCATGCTCTAGTGTTTCAAATCCATATGTATTATTTATTGCGCTCTAGTGTTTCAAATTCATATGTATTATTTATTGCATTAGGCTAGTCCCAGTCATGACCTGGGACAACCTGGGTCATCCAGCGCCACGTCAGCTTTCTCTCTCTAGCGACCTTAGACAACCCGGATGCCCCAGTCGACGACCCAAGGTTCATTTTTTTTTTTTTTTAATTCAAACATTTTTAACATTAAATTTAAATTTCATTCAAATTAAAAAAAAAAATTACATAACGAAAATAAAAAAAAAAAAAACATTACACTACGAATTAAAAAAAAATTACAATACGAAATTCAAATAAACACTACAATACTTAAACTAATAATCTAAATTGTAACGTGCTTTGATTGCTGCCTTAACTTTCTCCAATTCTTCTAGTTGGCGGCCGGTCAATTTTGGGTCGATTGGGGTGTTGTAGAAGATGATGTCGGACTCCTGTTTTGATATCCTCATGAGCTCAAGTTTTTCTTTTTTCATCTCGAGCTCTTTTTCCCTCAACCGTAACCAAGTATCTTCTAAACCCTCCTTATTCTTACCTTTATCCCCTTTTGACGGCTTCTTGGTCTTGAAGAAAGTTTTGGCCAACGATTGCATAAATGAGTCTGATGGAACATCATCATCATTATGAGAGGAGGAGGATGCTTTCTTCCTTCCTTTGTCACGACCGGCCGGTCGTGATTCTCTAGTCCCTTCCTCAGCAGAATCATCAACGTCTTGGACATCGAAAGGATCACGAGCTTGGGTTGAACCAGAGGTAGTGGTAGAACCCTTTATTTTCTTCCGACTATTCGTTTCGAAAGCCGGCATCTCAACGTCCTTCCAAGCAGCATGACCCTTTAAAACCTCGTAACACTCCTCCAAAGTGAAATCATGATCGTACGTCATACGGTATTTTCTAAGAGCTTTTGTAGTGTCGTCGATATCATTCTCACCGCTTCCATGGGTATTCTTGATATTCTCCATAATAGCACAATAATTACCAACCCTATTACGAATCCTGCTCTTCCTTTTGGTAGTGATGGAGTCATAGGTTCGGTCTTTGCCAGTTTCTTTCTTAAAGTATTCGATCACTAACTCCCAAAACTTGAAGCGGTTCTGGACGTTTCCTCTCGCCGCGTTTTCCGACACATAAACCCAAGATTTACAAAGCACCACCTCTTCCTCCTTTGTCCATGGCTCTGCTGGCTTCTTGGATTTCCCCTTGCTTGTTTCCGGCTTCTTGCCTTTGTCCTTGGCCTTTGAAGCACGTCTAGATGGCTGCTTTGGTTTGATGGGGGACATCTCTTCAGCGGAAGCGGTTTTCTCATCATCAGAATCATCAACGGGAATGGAACCATGGAACGAACCGTGGTGCGAACCGTGACCCGAACCTTGTCCCATCGAAGCATCTTGACTTGGGTAGTTTTGTGTCGGATACTCCGGCATCCAATCTTCCAAATTCATGTCTAGATTAGTGCTTCGAATCGGGGAATAAGGTTGATACGGTTGAGAAGGATAAATGAAGTCTATGTTTGGATGGTACGGCGACCCACTAGGTTATTGCCGGTAATCGTGGTAAGGACGTTGCGGTGGGACAAAAGGACGGTTAACATAAAACGGGTTTTGGTTTTGATTTGGTTGGGTTAGTTGTGATTGATAATCAAAACCTTGTGGACGAAAGCGAATAGGCCGGTTTTGTTGTGGTGATATGCCGGTTAACTCGGAGTTGTTTTCCGGCGAGAAATTCAGATCCGGGGCATTTTGGGGTAGTCGTGATCGTCGGGTTTTTGATTGTGGGGTATTTTTCTTTGACATTTTGAAGTTGGATAAGAATTAGATTGAAATGAATGTAGATGAGAAATGGTGAGTGGTGAATTGTGTTTGAGGTGAATTGGTATTTATAGAGTGGTAAAATGGGTTTGAAATTTTTTATTTTTTATAGTTTAATGACCAAACGGTCATTTTTTTTAAATTTGTATTAAATGTACGTTGGGAAGGAGAATACAAAGCGTGAACATCGAGTGTAAATCGAACCGATATTCCAAAACTTTGGTCCACGACCGATGTGGCAACCGGGCACCACAATCGTGCCAACCGATGTTCAAGTCGGTCGAGGGTGAAAAAAAAGCGTGCCCAACCGATTTGAAACACTCGATTGCGTCCAGCCTTATTATTGTTAGTACTCTATAAATTACCAAAATAGACCCCTCTTTTTATGACTTATCATTTTCCAGATCTAAAATTTTTAAAAGTCCAAAAGATATCGAGGGCCACTCATTTTTTAGGTAACTCGTGTCTGCGTTTGACATGTGTCCTTAAAAATCGAAAAATGATTAATTCGCACATCACAAGTGGACACTTGTCAACTAATAGGTGAGTTGTACAAGTTGCCCAGCCGCCCAATCTATTTTAAACTTTTAAAAATTTTAAGTCTGAAAATAAGCTACTGATATATTTTGATAATTACCCCTTAACTAAATTATATCATAATTTGTCATATGATGTCAAATGTTACATTTTATATCATCAGATGTCAAATGTAAGGCGTTCAAACGAAAACGTGAAACTTTAGACTTGAGAAGTATACAATTTGTTATCAACCACACCTAAAAGTAAATTCTGTCATTTATCTAAACGTTGAGGGGCACATGCAGCTGGTTTTGCATATATATACCATCATATATTTCCATGTTCGTTTCTCGCTTTGCTATGACAAAACATAGTGAAATAAAGCTTCTAGGAACTCCCGCAAGTCCATTTGTTAACCGGGTTCAGTTCGTACTCAACCTCAAATCTATCGAGTATGAGTTCATTCATGAAAATCTAGCTAGCAAAAGCGAGCTCCTTTTAACATCGAACCCGGTTTATACGAAAGTCCCCGTTCTCTTTCATGGTAACAAAACACCAATTCCTGAGTCTCTTATCATAATCGAGTACCTTGATGAAATCGAACCCGATGTCCATCGAATCCTCCCTACGGACCCCTCACATCGTGCTGAGAACCGGTTTTGGGCGAACTACATAGATACCAAGGTACGATATATATGTCGATATGTTTAATACGGAGTATATTTTTGTTTGTCTATTTCAAGGTAAATGACGTTAACAATTAACAAGAAACGCTATACTTGGAAGTTGGAATAACTTGTCGTAATCTTATCATAAACAACAGTTTTTTTTACTTTTCTGTTCTAGGTTTCTCTTTCTAAAACTTAGCCAAAAAAAAGTAAAATGAACATAATATTTGTAACCATGGGGACCAGTGAATGAAGACTTCTTCCTAAATTACAATTATTATAACAGGGAAAATGATTGTAACTTTATAAATGACAAATTAATTAGGGTGAGAGATTTTTTTTTTTTTTTTTTTTTTTTTTTTTTTTTTTTAAATTAAGGTGTGACAAGTAAGTTACAGTTATAAGTCATTATCCTTTAAATGCACTTAATATACATATTTAAATATTTTCAGTTTTTCCCCTTGTATGAAGAGTTGAGGAAGACACCAACTAAGGATGGAAAAGAGGCGATAAAAAGACAAATAATTGAACAGTCTCAATTGCTAGAAGATACATTTGTGAAGTTCAGTAATGGTAAGCCTTATTTCGGTGGTGATGACGTAGGATATCTCGATGTCGTTCTTGGATGTTTTCTTGCTTGGACAAAATTTGTTGAAAAACATAATGATATGAAGGTGTTTGATGAAGTTAGAACTCCAAAACTTGTGGAATGGGTGAAAAGTATATGGTCACATGAAGCCTTTAAGATTGATGTCCCAAGCAATGAAACACTCATTAGCTTCTATATGATGCTTCAAATCCACAAGCCACCAAGAGCTGCCTGAAGTAACTTCTATGTTCAATTGTCTAATGTTGAAATGCATTTGTGGTTATCATATCTCAGTTGAGGTTGAACTTATGTATGTTGTTTTTCCTTTCATTATAAATAATAAAAAATCACAATCGTGATTTGTACAAGTACTAATGTCTTCTCTTATCAGTTTATTATGAAGGAACCCCCAAGATTTCTTATGGATTGTATTTAAAGGGCATTAACTCGAAAATAAATTTTATCAAAACTAGTGAAGTGTTAGAAAAAAAAAATAATGATTGGAAAATGAATTTTCTGTTTCTATCCAATTGTGCAACATGCAAGTATGGGCCTCAACTTGCCGAATTGGACACGTCTGTGCCACAGTTAATGTTTGGTGGAAACCCAGCGGCGATCACATGGTTCTAGAAACACTTGACACTTCTTAAAAACTTTCTTAGGGGGTGGCAACACTATGAGGTATGAGATCGGTATGCTAACGCATAGTTCGGCATACCATTGCCACACCCGCGGTATGGCCAAATCGGTATGGTGAGCGGTTTCACAAACCGCACGGCATGGAGGAGGAGCGTGTGTATGTTTTTGAATTTTTGGACCGTTGCACATTCAATTGACATAAAAAATATATATATATATTTCCCTTTCCCTTTATAAATAATACTCCTCACAACACATTCCAAATCACATTATTTTTACACACACAAATCAAATATAACATTCAAAAAAATGTCTTCATTATCCTCTTCTTCGTCCGATGACGAATTAATTTTTCCCCAAAAGTCGTCCGAACTTATTTTGTCCACCGGTAGTACTCTAAAAACCTATTTCGCTATGCGCGATTCCCTTCAAGACACCGCTAGCTCAAGCAATACTCGGGGGCAATCTTTGACCCGCTTTCGTGATAAAGCATTAGAAACTTTAATGAATGACTATTTCGTCGAACGACCAAAGTTTCCCCACCGTGTTTTTCGTGAAAGATTTCGAATGAGCAAAAGCTTGTTTTTAAAAATTGTTGGCGATGTTGAAGCGACATTTAAATGGTTTAAAGAGGGCCGAGACGCGAGGAAGAAAAAAAGTTTCACAGCGTTACAAAAATGCACATCGGCCATTCGGCAACTTGCAACGGGTGAACCTCCGGATAGATTTGATGACTATCTAAACATGTCACGAAGAACGTCCGGTATTTTTTTTTTAGTTGATTCGTATTTTTAATTTAATTCGTATTTTTTTTTAGTTAATTCGTATTTTTTTTTTTAGTTAATTCGTATTTTTTTTTTAGTTAATTCGTTTTTTTTTTTTTTTTTTCGTATATATATTTTTGAATATTTTGTAAGAGATTGTCTTGATCATTTTTGCCATGCGGTAATTGCGTTATACGGTCGAGAGTTCTTACGTAGGCAGACAAGCCATGACGTTGCACGGATATTCGAGGCACATCAAGAAAAACATCACATTCCTGGAATGCTTGGTAGCATTGATTGTACACATTTCGTTTGGCGAAATTGTCCTAGGCATTTGAGAGGCCAATATAAAATAGGTGATCACCAATACCCGACTATTATGCTTGAAGCCGTCACTTCAAATGATTTGTGGTTTTGGCATTCGTTTTTTGGACCTCCAGGTGCAAATAACGATATCAATGTTTTGAATCAATCTCCGTTGTATCTTACAGAGCGAAATGGAACGGCGCCAAACAGTTCATTTACTGTAAATGGACGTCTTTACAAACGTGGATATTATCTTACCGATGGAATATAACTTACATATTCAACGTTGGTTAAAGCATATAAGTTTCCCACTGACCCGAACGAAAAGAGATTCAAAAAGCTACAAGAGTCTGCAAGAAAGGATGTCGAACGAGCTTTTGGGCGTCTGAAGGGAAAGTGGATGATTCTTAGTCGTCCTCTACGGGCTATGTCGGTCGAAAAGAATCGACTCCTCGTTTATGCGTGTATTATACTATGCATTATGATTTTAAAAGACGACGGGATGGCAATATCACCGGTTCATATAATGGATCAGCCTGTAGCGCCAATATACGATGACAGTGCACTACAGGAGTTACTAGACGAAGATATCCATAATCGTCTACGATTTGATCTTACGGAGCATTTGGCGGCTCTAGAGTTAGCATACCTCGATGACTAGTTTAATTTTTTTTTATTTCAACGGTGATGTAATTTTTTTTACGTATTATGCATTTTTTTTATTATTAATGAAATATTATGTTTTTATTTACTTGTTTAATATAATTATGAATTAAAAAAAAAATAAATAAATAAAAAAATAATAATAAAAAATGAGTGAGTTATGGAATGACCATTGCCACTAAAAAACTATGGTGAAATATGGTGAGGTATGAGATTAGGTGGAATGAAATTATCGGTGGGTTGTGAGGTATGGTAAGATATGAAATGTATGTGTTGCCACCCCCTAATTTTAAACTATTTTGAATGATGTCAAAAGTGTATTTTTAAATGGTTTTATAATTGATAAGGTTGACGTTGCATAACCTCCTGGCTTCATTAACTTTAAAAAATCTAACCATTTTTATAAACTTAAAAAAACATTATACGATCTTAAACAAGTTTTTAAAGCTTAATATGATAGACTTAAGGCATTTCTATTAAAACATGAATACACTATGGGTGTGGTAGATAATACATTCTTTATAAAGAAAAGAAACTCCTATCTTATTATTCTTCAAATATACATCGACGACATTATATTCGGATCTACTTGTCAAGAGTTATGTGACGATTTCCCCCACAATTATGCATGACGAGTTTGAAATGAGTATGATAGACGAACTAAATTTCTTCCTTTGCCTACAAATAAAACAAGTGGAAGATGACATATTCTTTAATCAGTCTAAGTATATTATAGAAATACTTAAAAAATTTGGCTTAAAATATTCTAAACCAATTAAGACACCCATGTCTTCGGAAACTAAACTAACTAAAGATGAAGAGTGTGAGTCCGTGAATAGTACGAAATATAGAGGCATGATAGGTAGTTTACTTTATCTTACCGCAAGTAGGCTCGCCATTATGTTTAATTAGTGTTTGTCTATGCGCTCGCTTTTAAAAGAATCCCAAAACATCTCATCTCGCAAGCGGTTAGGCATATTTTTCGTTTACAGGGTATAACGGTTTTAGTCTAATAGTTTAAAAAGTAACGAATCCACTCCATAATCCGACGACCCGTAACAAGTTTAGTCTAATTTTTCGTTAATCAAGACACGTGAAATAACTAAAAGTAATATTTTGAACATGAAATAACTATAAACAAAACCTCATCAAAAACTTAAAATCACTGAGAGAAAGGCTAATGCATCTTTTAAGCGATTCCAAAATCAGAAATGCCTTATGTTAGATACGTTGTTGCTGCATATATCTACGATTGTATTTTTGGCAGTTATTATCATAATGTTAAGGGCTACTTTGTGTTAATGTCAAATATCGATCTATGTTAACAACAATGTTAAAAACACAACGTAACATATAACAACTTTATTCATTACCTTGTCTTACCAGAAGAGTTTGTAGCACGTTTTCTCTCGATCCCCAACCTTTTCATTATGAAAATTTTATGTCAAAATTTTGTGTGTACACGAGTATCATAGCTATAATAATAGAATAAAATCATTGTATTAAAACAATAAAAGAAAAAAATACATATATACATAAGATTTATTATTATTTATTTATTAAGTAAAAACATTTAGAACATGTTAATTTGTTTATATTTCAATATAGGAAATCTGCTAATACTCTAAACGATTCCTAAGACGACTGTTCTTTATGGCTAGAGAACAGCCTACATCCGAACTCATACCTACAAGCCTATCGATACTGGCACCTATTCTACTTCCATTGGACTTTTGAAGTCTGACTTATTTCGCGAAACCAAGGCGGAAAGACAAGTTGCTATTTTCACGAGCCATTTGGACTCATAAATCAAACTCCTATTGATTGGGAAAGAAAAACCTACACTACTATTTAAAGCTAAAGTATAATTACAAATATTTAAGTTTGAATTGTCACTATAGTTATCAAACTCCTATTGATTGATTGGGAAGAAAAACCTACACTACTATTTAAAGCTAAAGAAAAACCTACACTACTATCCTTAGAATGCATGAGATCAGGGTGATCCTATCGTTCTTCAACTTTTGAAAAATAATTTTTTCTTTCTCTTTCTTTTTAAAGAAAAAAAAGGTTAGTTAACTTGGGTTATACAGTTTTGTGATTAAACTTTTTAAAAATATAATAATGATCGCTTACTAGGTCAGTAAAAAATTATTAAAATTTAAAATTAAAAACTATATTACAAATAAAATAAAATAATAATAATAATAATTTTTATTAATAAATAAAAATACACTATTTAGAAAATTATAAAAAACTCTGTGTGCGTACGATTATTATAACTAGTTAGATAAGATGTGAAAACAAATATTTTCGTAGTTCTAATGCTTCTATCAAATGTATACTAGCATTTCTTTTAGAGGCCATGGTTTTAAAAGAGAACCTAGAAGGGCTAAAAGTTGCTTAGAACTTAAGGTACAGGGGTCTGATTTGCCATACTGGAATAGTTAGGAAGAAATGGTCCGCTTGTTTGGTGATTACGTAACAAAATTTTCTTTTTAATCCAAATACAAAACGAAAGTGTCGGACATAGAAATACTATACTACGTTCTATATCGCACGAGCTAGTTTGTTCTTTTTTCGAGCCTTGTTTATATAGCTCGAGTTTAGATAATCGTTTGTGAAAATACACAATCATGCTCTATTTATTTCTCTATTTTTACCGTTTGAATAGTGTGTTCGTATCCTACAAAATCTACCACATTTGAATTACTAAGTCTTGTTTCGAATTGGACAACAGTTATTTTGTGTCTTTTCTAAAGGTTTCAAACTCAAAATAATATGTTTTCTTTGTTGTAATTCAAGCAAATAATTAATAAACCCACGACCAATGTTTTCAAACTCGGGTCGACCCGGCCGGTTCAACCGGTCGGACCGGTACCCGGCCACTAAAACGGGTAAAAAAAACCCGGGTTTCTAAAACCGGGTCAACCGGTTAGACCAGGCCGGGTTTCTAAAAGTCGTATCGGGAATTGATATGTAAATATTACACAATGGAGTCTTCTAGACTCGGGCCTGGGCTTGAGCCCGATGACATAATACAGACTAACACCCGGCAGGGTTTGGTTTTTTTCAATTTTTTTTTATGAAAACCGGGTTGACCCGGTTAGACCCGGCGGTTGAACCGGTTGACCCGGTGATCAAACCGGTTGACCCGGTCGGAAAAAATAAAATAATAAAAAATGAAAAACCGGGTTGACCCGGCGGTTGAACCGGTGCCCGGTGACTCAACCGGGTCGATTAAAAAACCGGTTTTTAAAACATTGCCCACGACAACGTGCGAAGCCAAATCTACTCGTTTAATTACAAGTGCATTCACACAGACATGTTTAAGTGACTGGATTAAATTAGAAGTAATTCACATTGGACGCCTAACCAAGTTAGGTAAACTAGAAAGTGTTTGAGAATTTCACTCTTTATAAATATATTTAACATCCACACGATAGAAAGTCTTCAACTATAAACTACTAATGTGAACTAAGAGGTATTGTGTATCGTTATGTTAGGTGTTATGGTAGTGGTTGATATACCTGCCATCACGCGCCTTGCACCACCGAACTGCTTCTCATCTTTTTGTGTGTGTGTTTGTGAGTATATTTGTATAAAATGAGATATTTTTATATGTTGCTTTGGTAGTGATCATTACATCTGTTTGATGATGGATTTTGTTATGTGTTGAATAGTAATGTGGGAATGATGAGTTTGACGACTATAACACTCAGCCTTATAACAGGTCATATGATCATTTTATTAACTTGGCTATTTAACATCCTTGCTTGTAAAAAAGGACGAGAATTTATATAAAATTTATTTTTCGTATTTGCATGTAGATTGACTAAAATAATTTTGGCTATGATACAATGAAAAATAAGCATTCGAAAAAAATATATTGGCAAAACATCAAAAAAAAATTAAAAAGGTCCTACCGGGAGTCGAACCCAGGTCGCTGGATTCAAAGTCCAGAGTGCTAACCACTACACCATAGAACCCTTGATGTCAATCTGTCCGTTAGTTACTTATTTAAAGTCTATAACGATAGCAAAAAAAAGTTACGAAGTATTAAAAATAAATGCACAAGCCGGGAATCGAACCCGGGTCTGTACCGTGGCAGGGTACTATTCTACCACTAGACCACTGGTGCTTGATGGATTATTTCTTCCTGTTATTTATTTAAAACTAATGTTAGTTTGTATTCGTCAATTTAATTTGCTAAGTCTATGAATGTGATGGAATCATGGAAGAAAAGAAAAACAAGCTTTTTAGGAAACTTTGTGCATAATATAGTATTTCATTTATTGTTTATTCAAAAACACATAATTTTGTGAGTTATGTAGTTTTAGAACATATTTTAATACCAGACTAGTCATTTTTTTCCCTAACTTGTTTTTTTCTTCTTAACCTTATCATGTTAGTTTTTTTTAACAGCAAAATAAAAATATATTCAAATAAAAAGCTTAGCAAGGAGCTAGTCAAAAGTTACAGTGGGAAATATAAAGCATTACATGGGTTGGAAAGCCACTTGAACTATTAAAAGAGTCTTTCTGAAGTTTATTCGAATCCAAAAAGAGAGTAGTGCTTGATATCGTTTAGGATGAGATCTTTTTATGGTCTAGTGTACTCATTGCAAAAGCGCCTTAAGATCTGAAAGAGCATGGAGTATCATGAAGAGCTTTGGCTCGTCATTTGAGCCCTACCGGGTGCCACATCACTTCCACATCACTCCAACACACTCACTTAAAAATACCACCAATCACAACTAACTCAAACCTCTTCATTTGGGCCCCACCCAACACACTCACTTAAACGATTATATTCTTTTTTCTTTTGTCTTCTTCCTCGTCGTTGGAACGGCGAAAACGAAACCGGTGAGGCTCCGTGGTGTGGTGGCGAGGGACGAATTGGAACGACGAGCATGCCACGTTGGAGTGGCGAGGGTGCCTCGTTGTGATACTCCATGCTCTAAGGTGGATTGAACCACGGCAGGAGAACATGTCATTAAGGTTGTCAACACAAAGGTTGCGTGAGCCTCACCACTTAAGGGCCTCAATCCATGTATTTTTTGCATCCACGCATTTGACTTTGATTGGCACGAGCTTATTCCATTTAATAGGATTCAGGAATGGCGGGGAAGAGGATTCAGTGATGAGTTTTCTCATACCTTTTACGGAGAAAATTCTAGAAGAGTCTAATAAATACTCTCACTTATCTTGTTCGGATGACGTGTTTGACAAAATAGCAGTAGTTGTAAGTTGTACGGTAAGTAGTAACCCTAAGCAGTAGCTATATTTTTCAATAAAACGTTTGTAACGTAGTTGTTGTAATTATAATGTGTTAAACAACTCATAAATGCTCAACCCTTCTAAATGTTATTTCATGGAACGTTAAAAAATAAACATTAAAAAAAATAGATAAACTACTTGTTGCTTGCCAAACGAGCATTAAAAATCATAACGCTCACCACTCACCACTCCTAAATGCTTCCTAACGCTCTGCGTCAAACATACCCGTAATATGGAGATTTGAAATGAGGCTTTGGAGTTCAATGAGCTCACTAAAATCTGCTGTTGATCGCAATTGTCTTGTCCATACCCATCTAAACCTAAGCCCAGGTGGGTCAATATGCCCATCATTGGTTGAAACATGCCTAACGCCTGAAAAAATCTCACCATGGCTCTTTGACAACAGTTGATCAGATGCTAACGGAACAGGAAGAAGCGAGGCAGTTTTGTGTCTGATGGCGAGAGCGATGAGAAACATGGAAAAGAGAGTTAGACTCGAGACAAAAGAGTCTCGGCTAAACCTAAGTTAGACCGGATCTTATTAGCTTTTTCATTTGAGCAATGGCTATATGCCATGTATATTTAGCTTTAAGTTAACTAATGAAATTCTAAAATGTGCTTTATACTTCTAGCGATAGAAAATGGTAAACTGTTGCTCAGCGAAACAAGAGGGTTGCACACACTACATACAAATTTATATGCATTGATCATTGATGTGAAAAATAATTAAGGCCCTAATTGTATGGTGAATGTTGCCTAAAAGCATAATCTTGAACCTTGCGGGCCTTCTAAAGATAGGAATCATTTTATTGTTTTTTTGGTTATGGAAATTGGAATGATTACGAAGAGAATAAAATGGTACCTAAAGGCCCAAATGTGTGTTGCTTTTTTACTTATCTTGAGGAGGGTGGAGTTGGTGATGTATAATATTGAAAGATTAGAGCTCATATGTGCCTCTCATTACATAATCACAACAACAAATCCTAATTATATGCACATAATAGTGAAGAACTCATCATGAATGCAACTAAAAATCTCTTTATGTCAAATGAGTATTCTAATCTTTCAATGGATTTGAATAAAGGTTCATTTTCATTTGTTTAGTTAGTCAATATTCTAAGAGTGTTATCTATATGGTTTCTAACTAACCAAAGAGTACACAAAATGAAAGAGCAACTCACAATGTACCTATGCAGCTTGTGAAACCTATATATCCCAGGCACAAAATTCCCATAGCTTAACTAGATTGTTAAAATTTGAAAAAAAAATTTGTTATAATTCTTATGTCTACATGATTTAATGGGAAAAATAATAGTAGCTAGGGTTATAACATTATACGGAGTATTATTTTTTTATTTTAGACGACAATGTTTTTCACAAATATACCATCTATCTCATAATATATATATCTCATATATGCCTTTACCTAGGCTTGAACCCATCATGCCACTAGATCAAAAGCCTTGGGTATTATACGGAGTATTATAGATTCCCTTGTATACAAAGCCACATAGTGGATCATATTCTCAAAGTTACTAGTACTATCTTATCTAAACCAAAGAAAAGCAAAAAATGTTGGAGAATCATATTCTTCTTCATACATTCATCCCACTTACTATCATTAGCTTTGGATCACCCATAACTTACTTGTACTGTTGTACACTAGTCAATTTTACTAAATTCAATAGAATGCTTACCCTTACCCTTACATTTTTACATCAAATCATTGTTAACACTAGTTAATAACCATTGAAGATTTCATGTTAGTATTCAAAGTTCCTAACGACTTCGTGATGCCAATTTTGTTTATATGTATTTTATCTGGAGTTTACATATAAAACTCTTTTTGTTTACTTTTTATCATGAGGAATCAAAGCATCAAATGTATGTACCTAGAAAAGTATCTCATCCATTAAACCAAACACATTATACAATTTTAGTGCATCATATACAAGTCATTATATAAACGTTATTCGACTCTCTTTGAGCCATCACATCCCCCCCTCCCAGATGGTCTCAATCGACAAAAGCTAGCTACGTACTTTGGGTGGACGTAATATGCACACGAGAATGACAACACACACGAACATTCGGCCCTCTTTGACAACCAAACTTGTCGTAATCACCATTATCGCAGCCCTCTCATTCTCCACAACCACTTCCCAAACGTGCAAAAGCACATGCGGCCAAGTGCCCGTGAAATACCCGTTTGGAACCGGGTCAGGATGTGGCGACCCGCGTTTCCAAACCCGAGTAACTTGCACCAATCAACATCTCACATTCATCACACACACTGGATGCTACCCGATCACCAACATTGACTACTCAAATCAAGTCATCTACATAACCGACCCCTCTATGTCAACTTGTGCATGCACCCAACCTAGTAAAGGCTTTAGTCTCGACTGGGACGCCCCATTTAGCTTCCATGATGACACAGTTTTCGCTCTTTTAAACTGCGACATATCTTCGTCACCAATATTCAAGTCCGATAGTCATAATAACACGGTTTCTCCAGTTTGTGATACTGGGAGCGGGAGCAGAGTTTGTGGACTCTTGAACTCTTGTCAAGCAGTAAGCAAACTCGGTATCCCAGTGTCCACATGTTGTGTATATACTCCAGTCGATCTCGGCCCATCTTTTGAAATGGACTTGCAAAAGCTGAGTTGTGGCTCGTACTCAGGATTATACGGTTTTAAGGGACATGTGGATGATCCAATCAGTTGGAAATATGGTGTTGCTTTAAAGTATAAGTTTAACTTCAACAATGAATATCCACCATTATGCGCTAATTGTGAGAAAAGTAATGGAGTTTGTGGGTATGGTGGACAGTATAATTCATTTGTGTGCAATTGTCGCACTGGAATCAATACGACAACAGATTGTTTCTTTGAATCAACTTGGAATGGTTCTCCAAGACCTCTTCCCACTAGCTACGGTAAGGTTGCTTTACTATTTTCTCGTTATATGTTTTAATTGACGCCTTGACGGGTGTAGACATTCTTACTATATGTTTATTTGCAGGGGGGATTTGGATGTCGTGTGCATTAGCATGGCTATTGACATGGATGATGGCGTAGAAGCAAAGATCGTGATGCAACTCGAGTGTTTTAATTTCTGTTACTTTTATTCAATTTTTTATCTGATTCAAGGAGGGTTTCGTGTTTAATTCAGATATGGAAACATTAATGAACAAGTTCACTGATTCTAATTTTTAACCGGTTTTTATAAGTTTTGCATAACAGATAGTCTGTTAAGCTGGATATCGTTGCTAATTTTGACGACAGATAAAGAAGTATTGTAACTATTTTGTGAAAGTTTTCACTCTAAACTAGAATAGAACAGGATGCTGATTTCTTCTAGCACTTGTACAGAAGTCAGAATTAGGTTCCAAAGTTCTAAGTATATAACCGTTCACCCAAAAAGAAAGTCAGAATTAGGCCCATCCTTTTAAGTTTTATTCCAAGTTCTTATAGAACACTTTTACCGCATCAACTATTATAAAGTTTGAGAATAAGACATATGAGATGGTTTGATCCTCGATCTCTTTTCTATGTGACTCTAGACATCCATGAATCAAGAACTTAGGAAATGGTGCCCTGAGAATAATAACTGTCTGTAACTTTTGCATCTTAGCAGAACAGTTGTTCTCAAGTAATGCTCGACGGATTATATGCTAATCAATATTCTGACTGATTGGTCTAAGATTATTGATTTGAATATTGTTTTTAGTATTACCACAAATTAATTTACAACACAATAGCTAACACAAACAAAACATCAAAATTAATTAATTCGGTTAGTATCAACTTGCTGTTGGTTTGTGGGAGTTGTAAACACGACAAAACGACTAAGAGTGTGTGAGCCAATGGGGACACACACGATAAACACGAGTATACGTGTAGAACGGTTTTAATACTTGAATTATATACCGGATATGCATGAAATCTTGACCCGATCACTATTGAGACTCATGGGCTTGTTTTAGTTCCAAGATGGGTCGAATATGGAATGCCTTGGGCTTTTGAAATCCACTGATCGGGCATGTAACATAGGTTGGCATGGGTTTGCTTGGGTTGTGACTTGTCGAGCAAGTGTTAGACTCCAACTAGGAGTCGGTTTGGTTTGTATATAAACAAACACAACCCCTCAGCAAACTTACGCATAATCATACCTTCTCAATACCTAAAAACCAATCACAGCTTATCCCTAAGTCGACTAGTTGCTAGTCGATTTGTTTTGTGTTTGGTCTTATTCAATTCCAATCTTGTAATCGATTCAAGTGATTGGTGCTTGATAATTTGGTGTTAACTTGTTCCTGATTCCTTGTTGAATAGCAGCAGCAAGTCTTTGTTTTGTTCCTGGTCGTTTGGTTATTTCTCGGACAAAGAAGCAAGGTAGATATCGGATAAGGTTCATCCGATATCGGGTAAAAGATACAAAACAGTTTCTTAACTGTTTGGAGTTCTCGGAAAGTAACAAGCAGGTTCTTGGGTGGTTTCTTGTTCGTGTTTTATTCAGGTTATATTAAAGGTTGATTGGGTTGTTTACGTTCTCGACTAGCCATATATCCAACGTATACGTTATCGGGTTTGTGTGTGATACTCATTGAGGTATCTAATTTAGATACTTGGGGTTTCGTTTGGTTTTCTTGTTCGTTACTAAAGATCAATTGCCAAGCAAGGTTAGGTTTTCTATTTTCCCTTTTATTTATTAATGTTTATTAATTACGTGTTTAACCTAATTGCGATTACTAGATCCTTATCCGCTGCGTACTCGTAGAGGTTACTGCTTAACTTAGTTCTAAAATCCCAACAGTGGCATCACGAGTCAACTCGTTTTTTCGATTATGGGTTACACGTTTCTTATTAATAAACATGTTTAAAAGGCTGCATGAAACATAATTTAGTTATTCGTTTTATTTTGTTTTGACAACTATATGCAATACTTGTCAATTTTTAATAAATAATAGGTTAAAATACACCGTTGGTCCCTAAACTTGTTCATGCGCATCACGATGGGACAAACATGAGTGTTTTCATCGCTGGAGGTCCAAAACATGGGGTTTATATGCCAAACTCGTCCCTTGACCATTAACGCCGAGGTCAACGTTCCGTTATACTCCATAAAATCCCGTTATCCTTTTACTGTTGAGGGTACAATCGTCTTATTACCTTGATGTACTATAGTAGATGTCTTGTCCAATTTCCCGCCATAATGTATAATATAACTAAGCTGTGTACTCATTGCTCATTCCCAAACTTGTTTTGGAAGCCTACCCAAAAAACCCTAATGCAATGTCAATCATCAAATCAAATAAACTAAGTAAGAAAATAACAAACTCCAACCTTGGATTTACTCTATAGCGAATTGGAGAATATCATTTCTTTGATGACCATGAAATTTAGGAAAAAGCTGCAATCAGGAGATATGGTAAGTGTTTGTTGGTTATAGTCTATTACAATCATATGTTAGTACGATTGTTTAAGTTATTCCCCTTTTAGGTAACTTTATCGTAACATTGTTTTTGTACATTTTTTATACAGCCGATGAACCAGGATCTTTTAGCATGAGGTTCCATTATCAAGGTACATTCAAATACTTTTCAGGTAGAATATATCAAGGAGGCAATGAATGCCTTGTTGATTATGTGGAAATAAAAGAGGTATCCGTTGGTGAAATGGATGCTCTCATGACCCAAATCGGTTATGAGAATGGACAAACCAATTATTTCTACTTTCTTAAGCCTGGTTGTACATTGGATGACGGATTGTTTAGTTTGCGTGAAACTGCTAATGTTGAGTTGTTGGAAGATGTTGTCAAAGACAAGATTAGAGCTGTCTGAAATGTCCCCACAATCTATTAAGAATGTCTTTTGGGAGATGGATGAAAATAGGAGAAAAATTGCAAGTGCTGCTATTCAATCTTGTTGTAGACGATTGGTGTTAGATGATCTTGATAATGAACCTGCACTAGATCCTTTTTTGCAACTTACACAAGTGCCTATGGACCTCAATGATATTGGTAAATCTAGCAATTTGCCAAACATTGAGCCTGTTTTTTCCACCCTACACACATCATTTGCTAGCCAACATGTTCATAACATTGAGCGTGCTTTAGTACTTATTGATGAGGACAATGCTATTAAGGAGCCTGATAATTTTGAGGTTAATCTATTCCGAGTGACTCAGGGGAAGCACTTAGAGAAAGTAGGAAGAGCACTAGTTGATGTCAATAACAGGTTTGAGGAGCCTGATGTTGATGTAAATCTATTTCAATTGACTCAGGATAATCATTTAGGTGAAGTAGGATGTGCATATGTTTATGCCAATAACATGGAAGAGGATCTTTTTGTTGATCTTACTCTGTTACAAGTGAGTGGCACTAGTGACTTAGGCAATGCAGTTGATGATTCAATTTAAGCAAATGAAGAGAATACTTGTCAGGAGAATGATGCACAACTTGCTATGGTCCAAGTAGGTGAGAGTAATGAGTTAGGTCAAGCAGGAACAACCAGTAATATAAGTGATGACATGCATTTGGAAAATGATTTACCTATGATGGTTGATGATGTCTTTTGCAGTGAGTATGTTTCTTAACGACATGCAGACTTTGCAAATGGAGTGTATACCACATTCTTCTATTCTGGTCAAGACTTTCCTACTGCAATGCATGTCAAAACTAAGGTAAGAGAGCATTCAATAGAAACTAGGAGGGAGTTTTTTTTTGTGAAGAATGACAAAACAAGAATAAGGGTCAGATGTAAGGGTTGTGTTCCACTTTCAGGCTCAAGTGAAGGTCCTGGACTGGATATAGGCCCATCTAGAAGTCCATTAACCAGAAGGGGTATAAATGCATTGCTTTCTGGCAAAAAGGACCCTTCACAAATACTCTGCCCATGGCTATTGTTTGTCGGCAGGAATGGTGAGACAGGTACATGGTCAGTCAGAACATACAATGAGCAACACACTTGTTTGCAATCAAGGGCACTCAGAGCTTTTGACCTTAACTATATCTCAAAGCAAATTACAGCACAAATTGAAACCAATCCACTGGTTCCTGTCAAGTCTGTGCATAATCAACTTACCAACCAATACGAGCTTGAAGTGTCCCTGCAGAAGGTTTTAAGGGCCAAAAACATAGCAATAACAGCCATCAAGGGTCAATTCAAGCTACAATTTACCATGTTGAGTGATTATGTTCAAGAGTTGCAGAAGACAAACCCTAATACAACAGTTGTGATGAATGTGGAACGACCTGCAGATGAGGCTCTTCCAACGAGAGAATTCAAGAGAGTGTATGTTTGTTTAGGTGCACTGAAGGAAGGATTTAAAGCGTGTGGTAGATCGTTGTTGGGGTTGGGTGCTTTTCCAATTCGTGGTCCTTTGAATGGTCAACTAATGACAGCTGTGGGAATTGATAGCAACAATACCCTTTAGCTTATGCTTTTGCTGAATCAGAAAACAGAGGATCATGGACTTGGTTTCTTCATTGTTTATCCGATGATATAGCACTTGAGCCAATCTCAAGCATCACTTTTACTACTGACATGCAAAAGGTACTCCCTTAATATGTTCATGAAATTAAGTCTCTCTGTTTTGAAACAGACAATAAACATATTTGATTTTGTGCAGGATATAAGTGGAGCTTTAAAAGATGTTTTTCCAGATGCAGAATACATATTTTGTATTAGAAGCATTCATGAGAAAATGAAACTTCAATGAAAAGGTAGGGCCTACAAAGAGCATCTGTGGAAATGTGCAACAACCTCAACTGTTGTACAATTTCAGAAAACTATGGCTGATTTCAAGAAATTTAATCAACCATCCCATGATTGGTTAATTAAGATACCACCAATCCATTGGTCAAGGTCACATTTTTCATGTAAGTCATCTATCTGTTTCAGTTAATTTGTATTTGTTAATGCAGTATATAAACAGTTATAATTAATACATGTTTATTACTGTTTATCTTTAGGGAGAGCTACTTCTAATGTGTTACTTAATAACATGTGTCAAGTGTTTCATGACAAAATAATTGAGGGTTTAAACAAACCAATTATTACAGCCTTAGAATACATCAGGGAATACTGTATGAAGAGGATAATGCATGTTCTTGTGGTGATTGAGAAGAGTGATGGGCCACTAACACCAACTGCACAACACATGCTAGAGGGTAATAAGAAAGAGGTTGTTAAGTATAATGTTTTATGGAATGGGGGAACTAAGTTTCAGGTTAGTGGACCATGGGGTGACCAATGTGTAGTTAATGTTGTAGAAAATTCTTGTACTTGCAGAAGATGGGAGATAACAGGTTTACCATGTAAACATGTTGTTGCTACCAATTGGAATATGACTTTAAATGGGCAACAAGTAGGAGCTGTAGAAACATGGGCTCATCCTTGTTACTATCTTCTCACTTGGGAGGCAACCTACAAACACAATGTCGAGCCTATAACTAGCAGCGGACATTGGGAAAAATAAACTGTGCCAACAACAATTGTTCCACCGAAATCCGAAACAAAGCCGCCTAGCTCAAGAGGTAGAAAAAGAGTTAGGATAGCTCCTGAAAGTGAAGAGATTGTGAAGAATGGTAAGCTGTCAAGGGCTTGGAAGAGTTTTAAGTGTAGTATTTGTGGCATTGTTGGAAACAACAGGAAAACATGTCTATGGTATGGTGGAGCTGAAAGTAGCCGAACTGCCCATAAGAGAAATGTCAAACAAGTGCCAACAAAAGCTGCAGCAAAAAAGACACATCCTAAAGGTAACAAAGTAGCAGCAAAAAAGACACATCCTAAAGGTACAAGTGTTGTTGAAAGTCAAGTTAGTGCAGTTCAAGGAAGTGGTGTTCAATCTGAAAATCAAGATCAAGTAACTGAAGATCCCATCATACATGATGCATCCCTTTCTCAATCCCATCAACATCAAGATGAAGCAACAGAAGATCCCAGGATACAAGATGAATCCCTCTCTCAATCCCAGCAACATCAAGATGAAGCAATTGCCGATCCCAGCATGCATGAGCAATCCCAGTGTCAATCCCAACAACATGATCAATCACAGTCTGATTCTCAGCTGCAGTCAAGTGATGTGCAAGCAGTTTCTGCTTCAACCCATCCTGCTACACGAAGAATGACTAGGCAGCAGGCTGCACTGGAAAGAATGATGGCCTCACCATAGGTCAATTCTGTTATGCTAATTAGCTAGACAATGTTTCATCTAGTTTATTTCCTATGGAAAAGTTATGTACTCTAAAAACATATGTGTGTGTGTGTGTCTAACTGTAGTTCTCATGCTTTGAAAAGTATGCAATTTTATGCATTTGGAAATATATCCATTTGCATTAACTATGAAACCATGTCATTATTGTGTATTTTTATATATTGACTAAGCTTGATGTGTGAATAATTTGCATCAAAAGTAACCAAAGCTAAACAGAACCTCATAAGAATGTCGACAATTAAAAGTCAAACCTAAACAAATTGCTAACCATCTGCATACCCATAAGGCATTGAAAGTAAAAAACAAACCAAATTGAATACTTCATAACAATGTTGACAATTAAAAGTTAACTTTAATCTTAACCATGTGCATAAAGCCATAAACATACGGTAAACTGATGATAATAACAAGATTCATAACCTTCTAGGACACAACGTTACTACAATTCAAGATAATGAACATTAACCATCTCGCCTCATTACATAAAAGCTAAAAAGTAATCCCAATGCATAAAAAATCAAGAACAATATCCAACTGAGCACCAGGTAAATCTTCCACTTCCACACATCACCTTGAGCAACTTCTAATCTTGCCTCAAGCTCATTTCTCCCCCTCAAATGGCCTGGTATGATCATTCTTGAACGAGCACATATTTCAGGATCATACCATCGTATCCACCGACAAGAAGACCCCGATTCATGATTATGACAAGTCATTAAACAACCACTGTTAGCCTCGCTATTTTATAAAGATAACGTCACACTAGTGAAATGGACTAGATTCGTAGTATACTTTGCCCTCAGGGACTAGTATCGTTTAAGTGGCGAAGTAATAGTTAGCTGAGCCTATAAATACCCCTCATGACTCTCCATGAGGGGTGTGGGAAATTAAGAGGTTTGTGCTTCATTTGTGTTTCATCTAATAAAATACCTTTTCTTCTCCACCCTCTCACTACTTTCTATCTCTAGAACTATAAAGAGTCTCATCATGTTTGATCAACCTCGACCTCTCGAACTACATAAATTACATGTTTTTACGGTCCTACAATTGGTATAAGGAGCCAGGTTACGTTATTTGATAGATTTTTGTGGTTCGAATCATTCTTTGAGGCTGTTTTGTATCAGTTTGTGAATCTGGAATTTTTTTTTCCTTTAACCTTTGTGGTAAACAGTTTTCAGTCTTTATATCTATATGGTCCAACAAGTCACATTCTTACATATTCAGTTTCATAAAATTTTGTCTTGCGTCTATTCAAGTCCAAGATAATATTTTTATGTTAACTCTTATATTCTTATGATTTTTGGTACCAATCTGTGAAAGTTATGTGGTCAACATGGTCAGTCTCAATGGTCAAACGGGGCAAAAAGATAGGTTTTTATGTCACATTCTGGGTTTTAATGCATATCGAAAAATCTGGTCAGGTCACTCTTGGATGCGGTTTGATACAACCATTATGCGGTTTGTCAACAAATATTGTGTGCGGTTTGGTGACATAAAGTTTATGCTATTTGACAAAAACTTATGCGGTTTGACTGAATATCCATAGTGCGGTTTGTTAAAGTTATATGCGGTTTGTTAAATTGGAGTTGCGTTTTGACCAACTCTATGCGGTTTGAATGGCATGCGTTTTGTCAAACCTAAGGTGCGGTTTGTTAAAAACCTTATGCGTTTTGATGAAAGGAAGAAGAAAGCGCTTTGTCAACAAATTGTTGCGGTTTGACAATACCATATGCGATTTGACTTAACAGAAAAAGACTCTAATCCGATTTGTTGACCATACTTATCAAAGACCAATCAATAACCAAATACCAGAATCAATCAACCTCAGGTTATACCATCATCGGTCCAAGACTAACCTATCAAAACCCACAATCGAATCTCAAAATATTCGAATTAAACCTCTACTTCGACCAAGAACATATTCACAACCCAACAACATCCAACAAGTCTCTAATTAAAACAAGAAAATCGAATCTCAGATTGGTTTCAACTTTCTCTTATATCTTTAAAAGATTTTTTGAGTTGAACCATTATCATCATTGATCCTTTTGAAGGCCAAGCTTCGTGTTACTATCCGAAAATCATAAAGAATAAACTATAACAAATATGTTATAATTAGTCTTTCATTCGTTTAAAGTAAATACAACAAACACAAATCACAACAAATCATTTATAACCTACCCGAGACCTTGATTTTTCAAGATCTTGAAGCCATAAACTGATCTTCGTGGGTTGTCAGGATCTAACATAAACCATTTCATGTATATTGGTTTGTTTCGGCTCGGATTTGGATCGACTATACTGAAGTGAAAGCATGTTCTTCAATTGATGATGATGAGATGAGATACCTTTGATTCGTATGCTGAAATGTTGAGGGGCGGATGTTTTGATGATGATACGATGTATCAAGCATATTTTTTTCTCCAATACCTGCTTTGTGGAGAAGTGTTGATGGTAGGCGTATTATTAGTGTGAGTTAGGGTTAATGGGAGAAGTATTAGGGTATGGTATTTTATAACCGGTTATATTTTTGAGATTGGACTTAGGTTGTATTATTGGTTGATCAGTTTATCATTTACATGGGCCGTAGAGATTCTATTCTTTTTGGGTTGTCGTGTATGGATTTTGGACTGAATATTGGTTGGACTTGAGGAGTACTAAAAAGGGTTGTTGGGCTATCTTCTATCCGTATATGAGGACTGGACCATCGAGTGGGATTAAACGTATAACAAAAAATTTTATCCAAATGTTTTTTT
Organism: Chrysanthemum seticuspe; assembly: GCA_019973895.1. Classification (NCBI taxonomy): domain Eukaryota; kingdom Viridiplantae; phylum Streptophyta; class Magnoliopsida; order Asterales; family Asteraceae; genus Chrysanthemum; species Chrysanthemum seticuspe. The sequence goes on from BPTQ01000003.1 coordinate 181,452,744, forward strand.
TAAAACAAAATTTTGGATACAAATTTTAATTAATTGGAAATTGATTGATATTTTTGGTATAAAATTTCACAGAGGATACATATTCACGGCTTGAACGAATTATTGAACAAAAAATGACTACGGGGTTTTTGTACGGTATTGCTTACGCGAAATTGAAGTAACGTTTCACGGGTGATCTTCTTTATCTCTGAGACGTTGGTTGGTTGGATGCATGTCTCAAGATAACTTGTTGGGGCATAACTATCACTTCATAAGTGATTATGAATTGACAATCTGGTTATAACTGATGTAAGGAGTTACGTTGTAGTGCTCACAGTGTATAACTATTACTTTAAGGAGTTACGTTGTAGTACTCATTGTCACACGACGTTGTGGACTGTTCAAGAATATAAAACAAGCAGTAAGTCACAAAGTTGGGATGTTTACTTCCTTTTCAAGTTTGTTGTATCGGGTTATCTCCATATGTGGTCATTACAATTAGCCGGTGAATCAAAAGGAGGTTCGATTTCAGGTTGATTTGAGAGAAGTGTATTGAGAGTATTTTTGCGACATATTCTCACGGAATTTTGATCAAGCTAAGGCTTTAATATTGCATCAAGAAAAAGGTAATATACGGCATGTACGCAACATTATGATGATTCCGATAGCTCGCAACCATCAGGAGGTAGAAGTTGGTGTTTCATCTTCTGTAATTGGATTGTCGAAGGGATTTGTGCTTAAGACTGAAGAAGGAGAAGTAGTGTGTGTACATCGGGGATTTTTACCAACTTGGATGCAATACTAAGTGAGTTATATTGTTATGATGTTCCCAGAACGACAACCATTGTGCTACGATCAAGAGTATACTTTCTCCGTTGCGTGTTGGAAGAGAGTTGTCGGTTCAGGAGGGAGCAGAAAAAGTAAAAAGGCTCACTAGTTAGGAGGGAGTAATAACCTAACTAGACCGTTACAGTTGAAGTTTAGAGCTACAAGGATTTGTGCCGTCAGCGCCAAAGATAAAATGCCGAGATCATTGGAAGAAAGAACTTCAAGTTTTCCTCGGTATCTAGACTACAGAGACTTTGCGCTTCAACAACGTCAACATAGTTTATTACTATTGTAATTTACTTTGTTTATGTTTTTATAGGTCTCATTGTAACCATTCACGTGTGACTATATCTTGGAGGGAGATTGTTAGCCTCGCTATTTTATAAAGATAACGTCACACTAGTGAAATGGACTAGATTCGTAGTATACTTTGCCCTCAGGGACTAGTATCGTTTAAGTGGCAAAGTAATAGTTAGTTGAGCCTATAAATACCCCTCATGACTCTCCATGAGGGGTGTGGGAAATTAAGAGGTTTGTGCTTCATTTGTGTTTCATCTAATAAAATACCTTTTCTTCTCCACCCTCTCACTACTTTCTCTCTCTAGAACTATGAAGAGTATCATCATGTTTGATCAACCTCGACCTCCCGAACCACATAAATTACATGTTTTTACGGTCCTACAACAACATAACATTGACCTCGGCGTTAATGGTCAAAGGATGAGTTTGGCATATAAACCCCATGTTTTGGACCTCCAGCGATGAAAATGCCCAAGTTTGTCCCATCGTGATGCTCAAGAACAAGTTTAGGGACCAACGGTGTATTTTAGTCTAAATAATAACTAGTTACATACAAATTAAATTATATTGATAATTAGAATTAATTTGTTAATTAGAATTAACTTTGTTAATTATAATTACTTGTTAATTAGAATTAATTAATTGTTAATTAGAATTATTATGATAATTAGAATTACATATTGTTTATTAAATACATAAAATTGCAGAATTACTTGTTAATTGAGATTGCCATGTTTTATGTGTTTTCCGGCCACAAGACCTACTCAATTGCTTTTAAGTGATGTATGGGGCGATCTAGGTATTACACCTAGTGACGGTCTTATGGTTCTCCGTTTGGGGAAGACTCGCAAGAGAACTCAGAACAATATGTGTTTATTAATATTGATGTTTATGCTTATATGTTTGTGATTCCTATATGTGCATTATTACTTGCTTTGACACCTAATTGTATGCAATATGGAATAATAAATATCGCAACCATAACATTAATATTGGTCTTTATTTACACGCCTAAATATCATGCTCATTGTGACCTGCTATTTGATTCGTGGAAAATCGTTTTTGTAAAATAAAGTGACCTAATATATGAAACACGTTTTCAAGTGTTTAAACACTAGACGCTATGGACACTTGGGATGTACGGCTCATCCACTAGAACAAACTCAAAAGGGGGTTCAAAGAGGTGCGCATAGTCACACCGAAAGGATGTCTAGGTTATGCTTCAGCGCTTACCTGGTCCTCTGCCTCCCTGTGCGTTCGACTGGAGCTACCGTGAACCATGATGATCACTACAGTGTCATTACCAAAAAGTTTTTAAAATTAGTGTTACAAAGTTTTTTTGCATGCTTCTTTGCACACGACTTTTACCACATTTATATGTGCATACCTATTTGTTAATTTTAAGTCTATGCCATCCAACTATGAACACGTGCATTTGGATTGACTTCTCTGGTCAGACCTAAGGGCATTTCCAACCCATGGTAATTATTTTGCCTTGGTGAGACATCTGGTTATTTTTACACGTTCATACTTGGTCGACTTATCTCGAGTTGGCTTGGTCAGACATTGAACCCGAGGCATAAGATGAGAACTAAACATGCTTTTGACATTATTACTTGATACTAATGCCTTAAACAGTCTCATAAAGTCTAAGAGTTGCATTATGCAATTAACACTCGTCGCTTACCTTTTGTCCTATTTTTTTACGCACTGGTCAGACCTATGGTAATTAAGTGTGAGTGCAAGATGGATCTTAGTCTTATTAGTAATTAAATAGGTAGTTAATTCTTTTAAGAATGTAATTATCGAAAATACTAATTATTTGAACTTTTCAATTGTAGATGACTACTTCAGTCGGAAACAGTTCGGTACTCAGGACTTTCTTTGAGAAACAAAAACTCACTGGACCTAACTTCATTGATTGGTATCGCCAGCTTCACATTATACTATCATCTGAAGATAAGGAAACTTATTTGGAGCATCCTATACCTGCAGCACCTGTTGCTACTCCTGGCCACCCTGTCCCACCTGAGGCTCTTGCAGCTCATATTGCTTGGGTCAAAGGTTCAAAGGACATAGCTGCCTTCATGCTCATGACCATGGAGTTAGAGATCCAACGAAATCTAACCCACCTTGGTGCTTATGACATGCATCAGGAGTTAAAGTCTATGTTCTCCCAACAGGCAGAGCAAGAGCTTCTACAAACTGCACGTGAATTCCACGCTTGCAAGCAGGAAGAGGGTCAATCGGTTAGCTCATATGTTTTCAAGATGAAGAGCTACATTGACAATTTGGAACGTCTTTGTCACCCAGTTACTCTGAATTATGGAGTTAGTTTGATCATAATCGGTCTTTCTAAAGAGTACATTACGTTTGTGCAGAACTTTAATATGCACAGCATGGGGAAGACTGTGAATGAACTACATGCTATTCTTAAACAACATGAGCAGACGTTGCCAAAGAAAGATGCTGCATCTGCACTACATTATGTACGTGGGGGTGGCGGTAAGGTCCAGAAAAACCACAAAAAGAATAAATCGTTTAAGGCTGCTAAGGGGAATCATGGAAATGGAAACAGCAAGTTTGGTTATGCTACTGAGTATAAGCCATACAATGCTTCTTCTTCTAAATCCAAATCCAAGATTCCTCCGCCACCCAAGAAGGATAATGGTGAGACAAGACATTGGAGAAGGAATTGTCCCCAGTATCTCGCCGAGTTAATGAAAAAGAAGAAACAGTCTCTTGCAGCTAGTTCTTCAGGTATTTTCACTATAGAACTCTACTCTTTCCCTAAGTCATCCTTAGTCTAGGACACTGGTTGTGGTACTCACATCTGTAATAATACTCAGGGTCTAAGGGGCAGTAGGAAGCTGAAGCCAGGAGCTTTAAGTCTGTACGTGGGCAATGGTCAATGGGCAGAAGTTAAAGCTATTGGAATTTATCATTTATCTCTCCCTAGCGGATAGTTATTGTTTTAAATGATTGTCATTATGCTCCCTCTATTACTAGGGGGATTATTTCAGTTTCTCGTTTGTATGACAATGGTTTTATTAACCGTTTTGAATCGAATAATTATATTTCAGGTACTAAGAATAACGTTGTTTATTTTACTGCTATTCCTCGTAATGGTATTTATGAAATTGAAATGTATTGTTCGAATACAAATGAATGTTCTATGTTTGCTGTAAGCAATAAAAGAGCCAAGTCAAACTTGGACTCTGCTCTCTTGTGGCATGGTCGTCTTGGACACATTAGCAAGAAACGCATGGAGAAGTTGCAACACGATGGACTTCTCAACTCATCTGACATTAAGTCTCTTGAGAAGTGTGTTGCTTGTATGTCTGGTAAGATGGCTAGAAAACCTTATTCACATCAAGTGGAAAGGGCTAAAGATTTACTTGGACTTATACACTCAGATGTATGTGGCCCATTTAGAATCACATCAAGACAAGGAGCAAATTACTTCATGACTTTCACTGACGACTATAGTCGGTATGGTTATGTTTACTTGCTGAAACATAAACATGAAGTGTTTGAAACATTTAAAGTGTTTCAAAAGGAAGTAGAAAATCAATTCGGGAAGACCATAAAATCACTACGTTCTGATTGTGGAGGTGAATATATGAGTCAAGAGTTTTTGGATCATCTTAAGGAGCATGGGATTATTGCCCATCGAACTCCCCTTATACTCCACAACACAATGGTGTATCTGAGAGGAGAAATCGAACCCTGCTTGACATGGTGCATTCTATGATGAAACAAACTACTCTTCCAAATGCCTTTTGGGATTATGCCCTTGAGTCTGCTGCACGCATTCTCAATATGGTTCCAACTAAGAAGGTTGAAAAGACACCATACAAAGTATGGCATGGGCAAGCCCCTAAGTTGTCTTACTTAAAAGTCTGGGGTTGTGAGGCTCTTGTTAAGCGTGATATACTTACCAAACCTGACAAACTTGAACCTAGAGCTATTAAGTGTATCTTTGTAGGATACCCTAAGGAAACTATGGGATATTCTTTCTATCTTCCATCTGAGAACAAAGTTATTGTTGCTCGGAATGCTGAGTTCTTTGAGAATGATCTTATGGATCTTAAAGCAAGTGGGAGTTTAGATGATCTTAAATTAATTCAAGAAGAAGATACAAATCCTTCTTTAGACACTAGCATTCATCACGATGAGGAGGATCAAGAAATTGAAGAACCTCAAAGTGATATTGTTCCCATTCGAAAGTCTAATAGGACACGCCGTGCTCCTGACCGTATGTGTTTATACATTGACGCTGAGAAACATGAGTTAGGGGATCTTGGTGAACCCAATAACTATAAAGCTGCATTGTTGGATCCTGAATCCAAGAAATGGCTTGATGCAATGAATGTGGAAATTTAATCCATGAAAGACAATGATGTCTGGGTCTTAGCTGAGCTTCCTCCTAACTGCAAGACAGTTGGCAGCAAGTGGCTCTTCAAGAAGAATATTGACATGGATGGTAAGGTATACACCTTTAAAGCTCGTCTAGTAGCAAAGGGCTTCACTCAAACCTACGGGATTGATTATGAAGAAACCTTTTCTCCTGTACCAGACATTAGAGCTATAAGGATTCTCATAGCCATAGATGCATACTATGACTTTGAGATATGGCAAATGAACGTCAAAACCGCCTTCCTCAATGGACATCTTTATGAAGAGGTCTATATGGAGCAACCTGAGGGTTTTGTTGATCCCAAATATCCTAACCGTGTATGCAAGCTCAAGCGTTCCATTTATGGACTTAAGCAAGCATCGAGGCAATGGAATAAACGTTTTGATGATGAGATCAAGAAATTTGGATTTTCTCAGAATCAAGATGAGCCATGTCTATATCAGAAACCTAGTAGGAGTTATGTCACTTTCCTAATTCTATATGTTGATGACATATTGCTTATGGGAAACAATATTCCAATGTTACAAGATGTAAAATCCTATCTTGGAAGATGTTTCGCCATGAAAGATTTAGGTGAAGCTGCATATATTCTTGGAATCAAGATCTATCGAGACAGATCTAAACGATTAATTGGTTTGAGTCAAAGTGCTTACATTGAGAAAATCTTGAAAAGATTTTGTATGGAGAACTCCAAACGTGGCGCGATCCCAATGCAATAAGAGCCAAAATTGAGTAAGTCACAAGGTGCTGAAACACCTGCTCAGAAAGAGCGCATGCAAAGAGTTCCTTACGCTTCTGCTATAGGTTCTATTATGTATGTTGTGAGATGTACTCGTCCTGATGTTGCATTCGCACAGAATGTGACAAGCCGATTTCAACAGAATCCAGGTGAACTTCACTGGACTGCTGTGAAAAATATTCTTAAGTATTTACGCAATACTAAGGATATGTTTCTGATCTATGGAGGAAAGGATGAACAAGAGTTCAAGGTTTCTTGCTACACTGATGTTGGATATCTGACATATGCTGACGACTTAAAATCTCATACTGGATATGTATTTGTTCTAAACGGAGGTGCTGTTGATTGGAAAAGCACAAAGCAAAGTATTTTTGCTACTTCATCTACAGAAGTTGAGTATATTGCTACTTGTGATACATCAAAAGAGGATGTATGGATTCGTAAATTCATTTATGGGTTGAACATTGTTCCCACAATTGAATAACCCATAAATATGTATTGTGATAATACTGGAGCCATTACTATAGCTAACGAAAGCGGAATCACTAAAGGTGCTAGACATTATCGCGCTAAAGTTCATTATCTTCGAGAGACCATTGAAATGGGCGATGTGAAGATATTAAAAGTTCACACAGATGACAATCTAGCTGATCCATTTACGAAAGCTTTGAAGTTCCCTAAGCATTCTAAATTGACCAGAGATATAGGTTTGGTACCTGCTAGTAGTCTCATGTAAATTGTGTGTTAATTAGTATTTGGATAATTTGGAATTGTAAGACAGTTATTATTTTCTGATTAATAAAGATACGAGGTATTTGTTATTATATTCATATAATCTGTTATTCCATATTTGCATGTTTAATCCATGAAATGATTTATCATTCTAAATATGTCCATTGTCGGTTAACAATATGGGAATAATTGTTATGATAAGGCAAATGTGAGTGTTGGTTATAATTCTAACGAGAATTTGGATTGTTCCCGCCAAACTCATATGTATTAACTAGAGATGCATATTGGATTCCCCAACTTTCAAACATTTACTTTTGGATCCTTGTCATAAGTAAAATATTGAAAATGGTTTGTTATCTTCGTCCTTAGACTTGAGATGCAAGTAAGTTCTGTTATGTGTGGATATCATTGTTTGTAAGTATACGCAGAACGCTATCTGAATAAGGTAGTTATAAGGGCTATATTTCGGAGTGATGTGAAGCAGCATCCACAACACTTGTAGTCAATAAAGGATTTGTTACTCCACTTGATATGTGCAGAAAGATACCATGGCGCCTCTCCAGATTTAATCAGATAACTGTCTGGCCAGACCCAAAGGGTAATGCAAGATGATACTTGATTACATTTGATATATCTGAATTAAAATCTATAACGAGATTCTAAATGGTTAAACTATATGGAATTATTTGAGATCCATAATCCATGGTTTAACGGTATCTATAACAAAGGATGATTAAAGCAAGACATTGAATGACCATGCTACTGAGAAACTTTTACGAAACTATTCTCTCAGACACTTTTAGTTAAAAAGCGAGTGAGAGCGTTTGTTAGGCGTTTCCGTCGTTAGTTTTGTGTGCCATTCGATACACCAACTCCCAAGTGGGAGTTGTTGGTTTGTAGGAGTTGTAAACACGACAAAACGATTAAGAGTGTGTGAGCCAATGGGGGCACACACGATAAACACGAGTATATGTGTAGAATGTTTTTAATACTTGAATTATATACCCGATATGCATGAAATCTTGACCCGATCACTATTGAGACTCATGGGCTTGTTTTAGTTCCAAGATGGGTCGAATATGGAATGCCTTGGGATTTTGAAATCCACTGATCGGGCATGTAACATGGGTTGGCATGGGTTTGCTTGGGTTGTGACTTGTCGAGCAAGTGTTAGACTCCAACTAGGAGTCGGTTTGGTTTGTATATAAACAAACACAACCCCTCAGCAAACTTACGCATAATCATACCTTCTCAATACCTAAAAACCGATCACAGCTTATCCCTAAGTCGACTAGTTGCTAGTCGATTTGTTTTGTGTTTGGTTTTATTCAATTCCAATCTTGTAATCGATTCAAGTGATTGGGGCTTGATAATTTGGTGTTAACTTTTTCCTGATTCCTTGTTGAATAGCAGCAGCAAGTCTTTGTTTTGTTCCTGGTCGTTTGGTTATTCCTCGGAAAAAGAAGCAAGGTAGATAGGGTAAAAGATACAAAACAGTTTCTTAACTGTTTGGAGTTCTCGGACATTAACAAGCAGGTTCTTGAGTGGTTTCTTGTTCGTGTTTTATTCAGGTTATATCAAAGGTTGATTGGGTTGTTTACGTTCTCGACTAGCCATATATCGAACGTATACGTTATCGGGTTTGTGTGTGATACTCATTAAGGTATCTAATTTAGATACTTGGGGTTTCGTTTGGTTTTCTTGTTCGTTACTAAAGATCAATTGCCAAACAAGGTTAGGTTTTCTATTTTCCCTTTTATTTATTAATGTTTATTAATTACGTGTTTAACCTAATTACGATTACTAGATCATTATCCGCTGCGTACTCGTAGAGGTTAATGGTTAACTTAGTTCTAAAATCAAACACTTGCCACCACCAAGGTTGCCTAGTGGTCAGCCCTCTTGCCCTCCTAATGTCACAAGAGGTCTAAGGTTTAACTCCCTAGGTAAGGTGCCCAACGAAACGGTTCAGAAAACAAGATAGACCGGTTAGGCCTCGTACATCTGAGTCAAAGACTTGCCATCTCTGGATAATCTAAACAAGTAAAAACCTCATCCATTTACCCGTTTTCCATTTTAGTTTGTAACTTCTACACATCCTGTTTGCTGCCAAACCCTAAAGCTGTAACAATGTATCAAAAATTACATCTACAAACTATAATATCGAGCAGAGACCCTGTCATAGGATCATGCATCTTGAGTGTAATATTTCACAACTGGAATTGTTCAACGAGCTCCTTTCATGGCGACCTCATCCTGCGCCCCCTTATAATCCAAGATGATGGATGACAAATGATTTGCCATCCTTTTCATGGTTCTTGCGAGGTGGTTTGTGGAATCTGAGATATACATGTTATGTAACAAAAAGTAACTCAGCTAGGATTTCCCTCGTATCTAAAGAAAAAGAATTCTTGGCCATAAATATACAAACTGTCATTTATTAAACTGCACTAATCTTAATTGCGTGTACCTATAGGCTGTTGATGATTTTGCTTATCAAATAAAGCCCTCCTATTATTTACAATCTCATAACTTTTAGGCTTGTTTCGGGCCATTTGTTACGTTTAGGCCTTGGGCCAAAACAAAGTATCCACTGGATTCTTTATTATTTCCACTTGGTCTTAGTTAGTGATTTGTTTGTTGGGCAGATTTTTAAAATGTAATTTAAACCAAGTCTTCTGAGTGTGACGAAAGTTTAATATGGTTGAACTTGGACAACATTTATAGTGACAGTTGGAACAGTAGTCAATAGACGTTGAACATATGTGACAGGTACTAATAGTAATTGCTCGAAGAGTTGTCACAAAGGCTGATGACAGTTTAAAACAACACCTTAAAGCTGTAATATCAGCTGTAAAACGACCATTTGACGGACTTTCGAAGGAATATCCTGACTTTTTGAATAGTCGCTAATTACGCAATACATAGAATTCTTCCAGGGGACTTTTGCAAACGCCGAAATCCACTATTTTCATGTATCATATTTTGCTAAACAGTCATGTCGGTATACAAACATTACTTTTACTCTCCAGATATACTTCAGTTAGTTCAATCGACTCCAGTGTATCATGAAAAGCGTTTGACCAAAAAAAGCCAAGCACAAAAGCTTGATTTCACTGTGTGGGCGAAATAGAAAAATTTATTTAATGACAAACGTCACTCAACCTTTTATACTCTAACCAAGCCTGTTGAAATCAAAATGGATCACATTGGTTCAATTTTAGAGAGGTTAAATCAGTCAAGGAGGGCTCATTCCCTAATGTCCGTACAAACCAAATTAAACAAATTTGCACTGCTACAAAGTAGGCAAGTCTAAGCCTTCTAAACCCAGTTCATCAGCTCGAATCATTAGATAATAATCAGAGATAGGCACAATGGCGAGCAAAGAGAACCTAACCGTATATTATCGTTAAATAACATTGGTTTGCGAATAGGATCACATACTTGGAGAATGGATCAAGGACCGATATATATACATAGCAAGAGCCAAAAGGCAAAAACCATATGGTAAAGCAGGCAGTTTTGTTCCTACTATTTGTTTACATGCGGTGACTAGCTTATTTCAAGAGCGGGACCTATGGCTTGAAATTTTGGTTGAAGCGTGCAAGTCTGCATTTAGATCATTACCAACTTTGGAATCACGCCAGGGGTTGGACTAAACCAACATTCAATGCACTTCCATTATTACAACTACCCGGGACCAATATATGCTACCTGAAGGATAGTATTGCACATTGAGGGACCCTTATTGCACACGAATGTGTACAAGCACCATAATGTTTCGAGTCCCACACTTAGGGTGTTCTCAATTAAATTTCTAAGCAAAAGTTTTACCCTTTTGGATATGATTTACAGTTTTTCAAAGATCTGTTCTGGCATTTCCTCTGCTATGTTTCCCTGATAACATTACAGAGATCGTCCACAGATTTTGTATCGGAGAAGTACATCAGCCTAATGAAGTATAACTAGACTCCAGCTATTAATCTTCAAACGCTTCCGCACTCGACCAAGAACTAAATTTATTCAAATTTTAGAACTGAACCATAAACAACCCGCTTGGTCCTATTTTGGTCCAGTCTGTTAGTTTTCTCTGTTCAAATTGGTTTTTGTTCACCCCTACGCGAGGGCCTTCAAGCATTCTTGTAGCTCGAAGAAAGCCGCTACCGTTATTCTTTTAGGCTACTCGCAGTGAATAATACTTGGACTTTTTCATGAAGGCTACAACTTGACCAATCATAAGACAAGGTTATCTATAAAACCCATAATTGGTATCCAGTGATAGACACATGTAGTTGGAAAGAATATCTGTAATTGTCAAAAACATAGAACTCTAATAGAGTCCATTATTGGTGGACCATTTCCTAACTGGCCAGTCATTCTAATTATTTGTAATGCAAAAAAAGAAATAGATATCTATCTAAACTGAATTATTATTTTTAATATGACAAAAGCAACTCATATAGCACATTGCTTCTGATAATGCTTGAACCGCCACCAATTATTGGTTTGAATGATTTGGCATACCTGATGTTGCTGAGCTAGAGCAATGATGATCTTTGAACTCATGGCTTATAAAATACTATTAATAATGCGACGAAATGTCACCGTATTACTAAATAAGATGGTTTTATCAAAAGTAATAAGTTTCCAGCTTGATAAGTTTTCTTAGCTGAACTTTATGAGAATAACGGAAGACTATATATCCTTTCCCTTCCAATTTCAGGAACCCTAAACTTGCGAATTGAATAAAACGAGGTTTTGCACCCGCGCGTTGCGGCGGGTTTTTTGCATTTGATTTTTTATGCTATATGAGTTTTGTTATACGTGTGGTGTGTAAATTGTGTGCAAAAATCTTTATGTAAATGTGGGTATATTTCATTTCCTATGATACATTTGTATGGTAATAGTTGGGTCTTAGCATTGAGTTTGAGAACAGTCATATCGTTAGGGGGTACTTTTTGCCATTTTTACAAACTTTGTAAAAATATAATAGAGTCTAGGATTGGTTTTGCAAAAAGTCGCATAGCTTGGGGGTATTTTTTGCCTTTTTTTGCATACTTTGGGGGTAATTTTTGTCATTTTTCAAATTTTGTGAAAATATAAGACTTTAGGATCGGTTTTGCAATACGTGAAACACTTCAGGGGTACTTCTAGCCATTTTTCAGAATTCAGGATTCCTTTTGCAAAGCGTCGTTGACTTGAGGGGTACTTTTTGCCATTTTCCGAAACTATCAAAACGACGTCGTTTTGAAGACTGTCGTTTTACCCTTTAAATTTGACACCACATTGTCGTTTCAAACGTTTTTCGCAAAGCCCAAAACGACGTCGTTTTATACGCGGATTAATATATACGAGTTTTTGTACCCGCGCGTTGCGGCGGGTTTTTTGCATTTAATTTTTATGTTATATGTGTGGTGTTTAAATAGTGTGCGAAATTTTTATGTAAATGTTGGTATATTCATTTTATTTGGCACATTTGTATAGTGATAGATGGGTCGGGATGTAAACTTTGACCTTAAGTTTGATGTAAGGGTGTCTTTTATTTATTTTTTATTATATATATATATTTAATAAGTCGCAAGATCCTTAATTACATATTAGCGGTTTGTTTGCTTTTATTTTTATGTTATATAAGTTTTGTTATATGTGTAGTGTTTAAATTGTGTGCGAAATTTTTTATGCAAATGTTGGTATTTCAATTTTATTTGGTACATTTGTATAGTGATAGTTAGGTCGGGATGTAAACGTTGACCTTAAGTTTGTTGTAAAGGTTTGTTTTAATTTTTAGTATTATTTTTTTTAACATATATGTATATATATTTAATGAATTCGGTAGATCCTTAATTACATAATAACAATTAAAGTTGAGCATCGAATCTGCAAAGTCGCGCATACTTCGGGGTTAATTTTTGCCATTTTTCAAATTTTTTTAAAAGATAAGGATCGGTTTTGCAAAATGTGACACACTTCAGGGGTACTTCTAGCCATTTTTCAGAATTTAGGATTCCTTTTTCAAAGCGTCGTTAACTTGAGGGGTACTTTTTGCCATTTTCCGAAACTCACGAAACGACGTCGTTTTGGAACATGTCGTTTTACCCTTTAATTTTTGGCCTAAACTGTCGTTTCGGACTTTTCTTTGAAACGGCAAAACGCCGTCGTTTCAAACGCGGATTAATATATATATTAATTAATAGGCTAAAGGATGAACGCTGACCTTTGCCACATTGAGATCTCAAAGTGAACCTTTTGCAAGGACGGTCTAAATAGGTGTGTTTCAGCAACCATTTTAAAAACTATCTTTCATCCCTAAATATAACCATGATTGTCTTCGCTACATATTGTGACTAGCTCACATCAAGAGCTGGACCTACGGCTGGAAAAATCAGGTGAAGCTTACATGTGTGCATTTAGTACATTACCAACACTGGCATCACACGAGGGGTTGGATTCCACCTGCATTCAATGCACTTCTATCCTAACACCATCGGGGGCCAATAATTTGCTACCTAAGGGTCCGAGCACACAAATGTGTACTAACACCAGAGTACACACTTTGGTAAACTTACTAAAGAGACATTATTGGATGGACCCAAAAAGTCTTATCTTCTTTGATATGATATCTATTAAGTCCAAAGATGGATTACTTAATAAAAGAGATGAGAACAGATTGAAAAAAATAACCAGATATTAATCATTAAGCATTCGGTTGGAAGCTTACACTACTGGCTAACTTATCATAGTGGTTCTTGATTTACAGCCAACATTTGGTATCTCATGCGGTCAATGCCGTTTAACCTTACACAGCATAAAAGTTGCTCAGGCAATTCCTCTGTTTTGTTTCCCTGATTCACATTAAAAGAAATTGTCTCAGATTCTAAAATCAGAAAAGGAATGACAGAAGCCTAAAGTAGTATAATCACACTATACATTAACCAACTTAACCAATTAACCTGCTTAGTTATATGGGTGATTTGGTTCAGGTTAGTAACGAATAAGACTAACCTGAATTGTGAGTCCCACATCCAAGATGCAGTTCTTTAATCTATCTTGGAATGCTTCGAACCCTTTTCTGGAAATGTAACTAAATCTATGCATATCCAAATCAATCTCAAAGTAATTTTCTCCCTGCAAAAGAGTTCGCAATTTGTATTTAGGACACTATTTACTTGGTTTAACAATTTGTTTACATGATCTCATTGCTTTATTATTATTTATTGGGAGAAAATATAAGCGGAAACTCACTTGATAGAATTCATGTTGAGGACGCGAAAGCACGGGCTTTTCGTTGTAAGCATTCATAAGTTTCCTCTCCGGTGCACTTAACTGAAGGTCCTCCACATTTACAACCCGGCCCAATATTTTCAACCTTTCACGAAACGGCACAAGTGTATCCACCGGAAAACCTTTGACTTTTTCTATTTCATCATCAAGAATCCTCTGTTTTGAAATAATTATAAATAAGTTGTCATGAAAAGCTAATAATGAGTTATAGAATTGTCCTTACTCTCATGTTATCTTGAAATTGGGATGAAAGTTCCTTTGCGTAACTCTCGGAAAGTTTAAAGTACAAAACAACATTCATTCCTTCGCCATCTATTTCCCCTTGGAAAAAGGCAGCAGGGTACAATGGAACCTGCAGAAGCATCATACACAAATTTATGTAATGAGGTTAAAAACACGATTTTATAGAAAAAAAAATGAATAAAGATATACCTGTACATTTACAACAAGAATGGAGGGAAGTTCTCCAGCAGAAGAACCAACGACTGGGAGCTCAACAAATCGAGCAATGTGATCAATTTTTCTTTGAGATAAGAACACATCAACACCGAAGGGGTAATATGCTGCGTAATTAGGAGCATGTTCCTTCTTTTTATCCCTATTAATCAATAGAAAACATTCAATTAAAAAATTGCAAGCATAGATCAACTGTGTCATTGTATAAATGCGTTGAAAGTTTAGTACCTCAAATAATTCTCTGCTCGTACCCTGAAAGTCTTTGGTTCAACAGGTGACCACGAATCAAGTACTTTCTTATCTACCAGGCAAAAGGGTACTTGTGAACCAGCAATCGGTCTTTGTAAATGCACCTTCGAAGAAACTAACAGAAGATAAAAAAAAATTGTGTCAAATTACTCACTTTAGTCGAACCCGCAAAACAAAAACAAAAATGTAGAGAAGCAAACAATATCTTATAATCCTAATACAACTAATCCCTTGAATTTTCTACTTCAGGTTTGCACTCAACAATTCACAGTCACACTTATAAAAATTCCATATGAGATATAAAAGTACTCACATATACTGGCATTAGGATGCCCGTCCTTCCACTTAAACGAAAGCTTATGTGTAGCCTTTTTTCGCAAACTTGGGGGACTCGAGCTCAATGACCTCCTCTTCTCAACAGAAGGAACCGTAGCAGCAAGACAAGGCAAACAATTACCAGGAATCACTCCACAATCCAACAAACCATCTTCCCTTCCACCATTCTCATCAACAGAAGAACATATCTCAGATCTCGGCCGTTGGTTCAATTCTTCTGGATGCACCGAACTCCTACGACTCTCAACATCTTTAATAGAAGCAACACTAGGCCTAGAAGCACCTTCTGACCCATTTAATGACATCACATCTATATGTACAAAAATTAGTTCATTCAACTCATAACACATATATAAACATAGGGAGTGAGCTTATCAGCTAAAAATGTAAACATAATAAATAAGTACCATCAAGTACACTCTGAAAATCTTCTTCACTACAGTCAGATTCAAGAACTGCTGCTGAATCATACCATGACTCATCAGTGCTCCCTGTTAATTAAAAATAAACTTAATTAATATCTAAACAAATTAAATATACACATATCTATCTATTTTATATACACTTATCCAATATTTCTAAAATTAGTAACCAACTGGATATTCAAGAACAACACCGCTGGAAAGTAGTCTTAAAAAGCAAAACTATAATAACAACACATTTAACACAACTTTTATAAAATAAAATACAAACATATTTTATTTCTTAAACATATATAAAATGCAAGAGATCAAAAATATATAGCAATACATACTTCGAAAAGTAGGATTAACAAAAGACCGATCAGACGGAAGAGATTTCGTCTGATCGGTAGAAACACGACGTTTTAACGTTTTCTTTCGTCGTCGGAGTTTTCTCCCCGACGACGACTTTAGCCTACCGCCGACGCAGCTTTCATGCGTCGACAAACAACCTCCCATATTGTGTTTTACAAAATGTTGATAACCGGCAACGCTGAACAAATAAATAATAACAACAAGTGAAATAAATGAAGCTAGCTAGATACTAAAGCTAGCGTGTGATAAAAGATATTTATAATTTGGTGAGAAAATAATTTGTTGAATTTAACAAAGTCAATGAAAGAGGGTGCTTGTGTGTGTTTGAGAGATATTATTTTAGTGAGAAAATAAGAGAATGGGGCTATGTCTACGTATTGTTTTCATAACCCAGAACTTAAAATAATAAGCGTAGGTGGGACCTACTTGGTAGTGTACAATTGGCGCTTCCACCTGGATAGCTCAGTTATTTCATTTCCTAGGAAATGCAAACGTGTGTCTCCTGCTTTCTGTTGTACAAGAAAAATGTTTCCATCTTTCTAATTCAAAATAGGGGTTGTGTATTATACAAACCACCTAATTTAGGTGAGCTTTTGAATGATAAGTGAAAAAGAATGCCAAAAATACTGAGCAGAAAATGTAAAGCTCATTCTGAAGCTCATCTTAAAGGCGTAGGTGAGACCTATATATTACGGAACATATATATTTTTCGTAATATATATGTTCTCAGCTACGCTTTAAAAATGTTCTGTAATATATATGTTTCCCAAGTTCCATTTTCTTCAAGAGCCCTTAACTTTGCATTCATTGCATCAAACCAACCTGAGTCTTTAACAACTTCTTTAAAACTTGTAGGATCTTGTTGATTGACCAAAGTGCTCAAAAAACACTTAAACTCAAAAGACATAATTGATGCAATGACTTGAAGTGCAGAAGGTTTCACCAAAGGAGTAACAAAGTCTTTAGTCCAAGCTGGTGGTTTAGAAATCCTAGAAGATCTCCTCACTTTCGTTGGAACAGGTACATCTTGGGTGTTTGGCACAACAGATTCAGAAGGCATTGTATGTGTTGGAGCAGACACATCTTGGGTATTTGGTACAATAGGTCTACAATTGTCATACACAACAGGATGAGAAGGCATATGAATAGGTAAAGGTTAAAGAAAGTTTTCTAAACTTGACTCAGCAAAAGGGAAGATATGCTCATGAAACATGACATCTATACTAACAAAAGTGCTGTGAGATAACAAATTATACAATTTGTATCCCTTCTGATGAGGAGGATAGCCTAGAAACACACATGGAACCCCTCTTGGTGCAAATTTATCAGGTACCCTTGATGGATTTGTGGCCACAGCAAAACACCCAAACACTTTCAAATGATCATAGTCAAGCACCTTGTTAAGCAGCATTTCATAAGGGGTCTTATTTTTTTGAATAGATTAGGGTACTCTGTTTATAAGGTAGGTAGCAGTAGTAATACAGTCTCTCCAAAACTTCAAAGGTAAGCTAGCTTGAAACCTTAAAGCTCTAGCTACCTCAAGTATATGCCTATGTTTTCTTTCTACTCCACCGTTTTGTTGTGGTCTGTCAACACATGTGGTTTGGTGTTCAATTTCTTGACTAACTAAGAATACAACACATGGTCCTTTTACAAACTCAAGTGCCTTGACTGATCTAATTCATTTCACCTTAGTATCAAATTGAAAACTCTACAAACTTAAGAAATAATTCAAAACTGCCAATGCATCTGACTTATGCACCATCAAATAAGTCCAAGTTGCTATGTTGTAATCATCTAACAGTGTTAAAAAGTACTCCCTCCGTCTCAATTTAATTGTCATGAGAGAGAAAGCACAAAGTTTAATAAAAGTGGGGCAACTTTAATTTTCAACCACACAAATAGAATATTCCCCCTTTATATTCCCTAGTTTTTACTAAAAAGGGAAAGTGGACAATTTTTTTGAGACATCCAAAAATGGAAATATGGACAATTAAATTGAGACGGAGGGAGTACTTAAATTTCCCATTAGTAGCCACATTGTAAGGACCCCAAGTATCCATGTGTACTAAAGCAAATGTTGAATCACTACAAGACTCACTATATGCAAAAGGCAACTTGGTCAATTTGTCCATAGGACAAGTGAGACAGGAGTGTAGTACTTTCATTGATAGTAGGTACACTAAAACAAAAAACATGTTTCAACTTGGACATAGAAATGTGACTGAACCTGTGATACCACAAACTATAAAAACTTGGGTTATCAGTCTTATTATACACACCAGCGGAAAATGAAAACATACCACTATTTACACTTTTTTCAACTTCGTAACTTAGCTTGGAATCCACACAATCTATAGGAACATTAAGATGATGATACAAACCTCCAATATTCTTACCTAGACCCTGTACCCTCCTTGTTCTCAAGTCCTGAATCACACAGAAGTTTGGAAAAAGATAGCAACACACTTGTTATCCTTTGTCAATTTTGGCACAGAGAGTAAACTAAACTTGAAAGATGGTATACATAGTACATCTTTGATAAGAATGCCATTTTTCAACCTTACTTGACCTATTTGTTGTCACAATTCTCAATTTCAGTCATTTTACAAACTTTGAATTTTTTTTACTATTCATCGTTTTTTAAGTCGATTTGATATTTTGAGAGGTTATCTCATGAATTTAGAAAGTCACGGCACCGCACGCGTACCGACACCATAATAAAATTGGCACGAAATTTATTTTCTAATGTCAAAATAATAATAATACCATAATAATTCGCTCGTCAAACGTCTCCAGAAATATAAAATTATAAGATACGGATATCCGAATAATATTCTACTTAATCAAACGATATTTTCAAAACGACACTTTAGGTCGTTCGATATAACTATAACTTTGATGCTATGACAGTCATCCCCCAGGTATTCCATTCCGGTGCAAAAACAGGTAATTTGGGGGTGTGACATTTGTGTTATGTATGATGAATCACCATTTGGTAGAGTTATTTTAGGTAAAATTTACAAAATCTTTGCATTAATCATATCTCTACAAAATGGTGTCATATGATCTGTTGCTTCAGTGTCTAAAATCCAATAGAACAAGGCATTATTGGTAGCATCATTTAGACAAATCATACCTGCAACAAAATCCAGATCATCATCAGTACACTTATCTGATGCAGCACCAGATTTCATATCTTTCAGAACACTCCTCATCATATTCTCAAATTGCTCAGAGGTGAAAGTAAAATTGCCTGAACCAATAATTACACTTGCTGCAGTCCTTCTGTGATTGACATTTGTACCATTTCCTCTGCCTTTCCCCCAATTATTTGGTTCTTGATTGATTTTGCTTTCCTGGTGGTTTGTACTTATGATGCCATACTGGATAACCAACTTTTTCCCAAGGCCTCTTAGGTGGATGCCATTTGAAACCACAAATTGAACACTTATCTTTACCACCACTTTTACTGTACAAAGCAGTGGATTCAACAACAGTACTACCATGAAATAAATCCTTTTGAGACTCTTCTTGCTGGATCACTGCATATGCATTTTCAACACTGAGTAAAGGATTGATCAACAATAACTGGCTTTTTTGTGCACTGTAACACTCATCAAGACCATTCAAGAATTGAAACAACCTCTGCTTTTCTTTTTGTTTCTCCACAGCATTCAAAAACACAGACATCTCAGGTGTAATTGTGACCAATCTTGGCAAGTTACTCATAAAATCAAGCTCTTCCCAAACACACTTCATTCTAGTGTAGTATTCATTCACAGAATTGCATTGTTGATTTATTCCAAAAGTGTCTTTATAGAGCTTATACTTCTTGGTCCATTACTCAAAGAAAATATTGTTTCTAACTGGCCATATTTCACTAGCACTTCCAATGAACATAATAGACTTAGCAATTGAATCACAAACATAACTCATAATTTAACTTGTCACAAGATTATTACAAGTTTCCCACATTTCAATGTTAACAACATTAACAACAACAGTAACAGGTGGTACGGTAATGTTAGGTGGTCTAGGAATGGTTCCTTTCACAAAACCTAACTTTCTTTTAGAGGACAATCCAATTTCCATTGATCGTCTCCATGAGCGATAATTCTGAGCCTTTACTAAATTTTCTTGAACTGGTAAGGAGCTTGGACCATTAGAAGGATGCACGTATAACAGATTGCTTGAATCCATCACAAAACACAACAGAATTAACGGATTCACCAATTATCCCCAAATTTTGACCTAAATTGAAGAACAGAGCACCGAAACTCAATTAGCACAAATTGAGAATTAAACACACAATCTTGATTACAAAGAACACGATCAATTGATGATACGCAATCAATTGATCAAGAAACACAACAGATAACAACATAATCAGTTATAGGAGAATTTTTCGATGAGAATGAGGTGGTTTAGTGGCGAATTACGGTTAACAGAGCCACCATTACAGTGCTCTAATACCATGTAAAGTTTAACAATTGTAAAAAGTTAGAGACTTTTTTATTGATTTGTTATCTTCAAAATGAAGTTGTTACTAAGCTTTAAAGGAAAAGAAAGGGAAAAGTGTAACTGACTTTCCCTCCACAAATACAAAATGATCTAAAATATTTACATACGACTACCACTACTTTCTAATGTGTATAAGTTAGGCCACTTTGTTTTTATATTTTATTTATTTATTACAAAGCTTTTTTAAAAAACTTAGTGTCATTGGACTAATGTCTTTTAGATGACTTTTCTAATAATGAAAAGATGAGTTATTAAAAGTGAAAAGTCTTTAAAGACTTGAGCATTGTAAATGCTCAAATTAGAATAATTTTGTAAGAAAATAAACTATGTTTGTTTATTCAATAAGCTGAACTGATACAAAAAAACATAAAGACGGTTACATATATAAAAACTAAAATTTAATAATTTACATATTCATCAAATAAATATGTAAACATCATTACCATTGTAAATCATGCATTTAAAATTCGTATTTTAGAAAAATATGCAAATATTTCAGTTTTTAATAGGTATATACACAATTTCTCCAAAAATTAAAATACCAACTACTTGTTAAATATAATACGTAGTCGGGTGAGTGTGTCTTATTCTTAACGAAGAACAAGAGAATTTCGATTAAAACTTTTCAAATAAAGTTGAAACAAGTAGGAACACGAATACCACAATTAAAAAGTTATGTTCTACAATAGATGTTTGTTACGGATAACGTATATCTAAAGTTTATATTTATTGTGATTGTCGACCTATCACATTCACTTATTTTTTGGACAACCAAAGGCCGATAACTAGTTTCAATTTGTGTATCATATTACTGGCGAATATTGTTGAATGTTTTCATCATTCTTCATTTTGAAAATGACATAAAATCAATAAGAAGATGATAGTATACCTAGTATAGTATTTCGTAAAAATTAAGAAGAATTCTAAATTGACAAGTTTGGTTATGTACAAGTTTATAGTGATTATAAAGTTTAGACATTGGATATTGAATCACGTAAGTCTCTCGTGATATGTTTATTCATATAAAATTTGTGTGGACTGATATTTCTACAAAGAACTTGTTATATTCGTACCCGTGGTGTTGTTAAAAAGGATTCTTATTAAATAGTTGTATTTTTCTTAAAGGCTAGAATTATATAAACAAGGGTTGCATTAAAAGAAGGCAGCAACAAGAAAATAAAAAAGACGAGGGCATCGAAAGAAGACAATGGGAAATAGATTCGACGTTTAGCCTCACAAAAGGGACATAAGGGTGGTGGCAACCGGCTTAGGCATGAAATCGGCATGCCCCATGCCGATCGGCTTCCCCATTGCCTCCTCCTAGGCATCGTTCGGTGTGGTATCAATTTGACCAATTTCGGCAACCTTTGCCGATTCTATATCAACAAGAAGCATGCATGTGTATTTGTGTTATATTAATTTCCACCAATCATATTGCTTCATTTTATATTATTGAATGTGAGGTATGGGTTAGGCATGGTTGCCACTAAAAATCTATTGTTAGGTATGAGATAGGTATGAGATGAGTTGGAAGGATATTATTAGTGAGTGATTATGCATGAAAAATCTTGTTAGGCATGGTTGCCACCACCCTAAGACATAATCCATATTAACACCTCTAGCATTTAAGTTGGAGCGAGTAGCCAATCTGTCAATCGAGGCAAGCCACACGCAAATGTTGACCTTTCGCGGAATCCACGAATTCCAACAATGATGGAAGCCTAAAGTGTCTTCACTTAACAACAACCTTTGGAGATAAGAGGAATTTTACCTTGTAATTTTTAATACTGTTGACATGTAAAATACATTGTAATGGTATTTTTTTTTACTGCAATTGTGGCTACATGGCTCCTAGCCCTGTAGGCGTAGCGAGCCCACACAACCAGGTTAGGTCCAGCCTAGATGGCAATGACACCATTCTCTTTACGCACGCGTGAGGAAACTTTTATCGCCCTATACAAGACTCGAACTTGAGACCTTGCTTAAGAAGGTAAAACCTCCATACCGCTAGACCAGAGGCCATTTGGTGTAATGATATGTATTATGAGATATTTGCACTTTTCATATATAGCAAAGGTATATGCTCATAATTTTCTTTCGTTATTCATCCTCTCAACTATGATACAATTGAAATTTGAATTTCACTATCTATCACTTGTCAAATCCTCTATTTATTTCTCCGGAGCTTTTCAAAGAAATAGCTTAGTAGCCACCAGGGCCGTCTTTGAGGGTGTGGAAGGTGAGTGACAGCTCAGGGTCCCAGAATATTTAGGGCCCCAAAATTTGTCCCGTTAATAATTATATGCATGTGTAGACATATTTTTCATGAAAAAAAATATCTTAAATGAGTAATATGTTAGAACATTTAGATAACTAATTGCATTATATTTGATAAACGGTGACACTTTATATATAACATTGTTTAACGAAATGCCTCATTTTAAAATTTAGTACATAACTTTTAAAATTTTCGCCGATTCATGAGACGGCTCTGGTAGCCACATTAGCAGCGCTTGGGATGATTTTTGGCGCGCCAAGTGTTATGATCGTGCAGTTAGCAAAAATTTTAGTCACAAAATTAAAAACAAATAACATTTCACTTTCGAAAAAACAATTACGCATCCTGTTAATTTTCTTCCTAAATATAACATGTTATATCTACAAGGAAAATGTAATTTAAGACTTGCAGTATTTTATATTTTTCTTTTCTGGAAAATAATCATGAAAGCGTAAAGTGTGAGTTATTGGATTTAGGATGCGGGACCCAGTACATTTGTACATTACAGTTTTGGGTTTAATGAGCGAGTTGTAGTTGTCTCAGCTGTCTGTCACCAAAAGCTTTTAATATTTTAAATTCACCAAAAGGACATCGGGACTCACGAAAAATGACGTTGAAACCCACATATTTTATTTGAAAAGTGTATTTTTTGTGAGTCCGGACGTTCTTTTTCGTGGGTCCCACTGTTCTTTTAATGTGCTTAACATGTGTCCCGGGACACATGTTAGAAAAACCCTATAAAATTTCACGCTTTCATTCTTCAAAAATGCCAATATACATAACATATGCCCTTCAATAAAAACAAAAGATATGCACCCCGTAATCAATTTATTACATTATTTATAAAAGGGCAAATTGCATAAAAAGATACTTATTTTAAGTTTAATTTTAATTAAAAGTATTATTTTTTTTTTCTTTCAATTTAAGGTATTCGATTTTTTTTCTTTTTTTTGCCGATTTTGGGTTTTTCTAACTTCCGTTAACCATTTCGTTAGTAAATTACATATTTTGTCCTTGAGTTTGTATAGACATTTCATGTTTGGTATATTTTCATCCCTTTTCATACGTTTGCATACATATTCGTTCGTTTTTACACGTTTTCGTCTGTTTTTGCACGTTTTCGTCTGTTTTTGCATGTTTTCGTCCGTTTTTACACGTTTTCATCCGTTTCTGCACGTTTCCATATGTTTTTGCACGATTCCGTCCGTTTTTACACGTTTACGTCTCTTTTACATATTTGCGTCCGTTTTTGCACGTTTTCATCGTTTTTTTACACGTTTCCGTCTGTTTTTGACATTTCGTTCATTTTTGCACGGGTTCGTCCTGTTTACACGTTTTCATCTATTTTTACACTTGCACGTTTCAACCCCTTCTTACACGTTTTCGTCATTTTTTGCACGTTTCCATCCATTTTTACACGTCTTCGTCTCTTTTTGCACGTTTATGTCTGTTTTTACATGTTTTCGTCCGTTTTTGCCCGTTTTTACACGTTTCGGCCCGTTTTTACACGTTTTAGTTTGTTTTTACATATTTTCGTTCGTTTTTGTCTGTTTTTTACGTTTTATCCATTTTTACACGTTTTTTATACACAACTTTATACACGAGTATAAAAAAATGTAAAAACGGACAAAAACGAATGACAACGTGCAAAAACGGACGGAAACGTGGAAAAATGATGGAAACGTGCAAAAACGGACCGAAACGTGCAAAAACGAACGAAAACATGCAAAAACGGAAGAAAACCTGTAAGAACAGACAAAAACGTGTAAAAACACACGGAAACATGTAAAAACGGACAAAAACGTGGAAAAAAGGATGGAAACGTGCAAAATGGACGAAACATCGAAAACAGACGAAAACGTGTAAAAACAGACAAAAATTGTAAAAATGGACGGAAATGTGTAAAAACGTGAAAAAACGGACGAAAACGTGTAATAGCAGACATAAACGTGTAAAATAGACGAAACTGTGTAAAAACGGACGAAAACGTGCAAAAACTGACGAAAACGGATGGAAACGTGTGAAAACGGACGAAAACGTGCAAAAACGGACGCAAACTTGTAAAAACGGACGAAAACATGTAAAAACGGACAAAACAAGTAAAAACGGACGAAAACGTGTAAAAACTTATAAAAACAGACGAAAATGTATCAATCGTATGAAAACGGACGAAAATGAAACAAATATGAAATGCCTATATAAACTCAAGGACCAAACATGTAATTTACTAACAAAATGGTTAACGGAAGTTAGAAAAAAGTCGGATACCTTAAATTGAAAAAAAAAAAAAAAAAAAAAAAAAAAAAAAAAAAAAAAACAGAAAAATATTACCTATAATTGAAATTAAACCTAAAATGAATACCTTTTTATGCAATTTAATAAAACATTTTAGATTCTATGATTACTTTTTAGGGTACATAAGTAGGTTGATTTAGTTACTTGCAAAAGAATAGTAATTTTATTTGCTGTATACAATCAATTGTTACATCTCGTAATGTTTTTAACATAGATCTAGAAGCTACGGATGCAAATTACTACTTTTTATAAGGCATTCTACAACCAAAAAACTACGTATCATTTCATTATATCCTGAAGAAAATAATCGATAAACATAAAACGGTGTTCTTACTTTACTTTTAAAATTATTACTAGCCAGTATTTACATGTATGTTTGTTATAAAACTATTCCACCTCATCAGTTTCACAATCAATTCTTTTTTTTTTTTTTTTTTTTTTTTTTTAGAAAGGCATTTCACAATCAATTCTAAACGAAAGAATGAGAAAAATATTTCATTTGCAATCTAGTTAGATAATCAAACAAATATATAAATGTAAGATAAGAAAATTCTTTAAGAAAAAATAACGAAAGTGACAAAAGAAAAGGACAAACTCTCGCAAAAAACAAAGGGTAGACATCAAGCTTCTAGTTTTAAGTACCTCATATTTATTTCTGGTCCATATATTTACATGAAATATGGGGACATTAAATCGTCTAGTAGTTGGTCATAATGCTTCTAAGGGGGTGTCAATTGTTTAGGACCATAACTCACCATACCTCATCATCTAACAATAATATCATTCCAACTAATCTCATACATCATCATAGTTTTTTAGTGGCAATGGTCATTTCATACCTCACACTTCGGCAATTGCCCGTTGGAGACACGCTCCTCTTTTCTTTCTTTCCATGCCTTCGGCAATTGATACCGCATACCATGCCATGCCGTTCGATGCCGCATAGGTGGCAATGGTATGCCGTGCGGTTTGCAAGCATACCGATTCTATACCGTGTGTGTCGCCACCCCCTAATATTTGTAGTACTATATACATTAGCAAATTTATTTATTTATTATTTTTTTAAATGGAATTTCAGTTTAATGAATTTTGTTTAACATAAGGAGTATTTATTTTTTTTCTTTATGTATCAACCCGATTCTTCACATAATCAATCTGATTTCTATCGCCTACCCGTTAAAACACGATTATAAATGTTCGATAATACATGTCGGGAGTCAGAATCTTAATTTATATACCAAAATTGGTTTAGAATTCAATAATACAAAAATATAAGGTTAAAAGTAGAGGGTTACGGCAAGGAGACCCTCTATCTCCTTTTTTGTTCATCCTTGTAATGGAAAGTCTTCATGTGGCATTTTAGCGGGTAATCGAAAGAGGTATGTTTGATCCAATTACTATTGGAAAAGATGAGCCGGTGTCTATCTCGCATCTCTTCTATGCCAATGATGCCATGTTCATTGGTAAATGGTCTACTTCTAATGTTAGCGTCCTTGTGCTGATGTTACATTGTTTTTTCCTAGCTTCTGGATTGAAAATTAACGTTACCAAAAGTAGCCTTTATGGTGTGGGTGTTCGCCTCTCGGATGTCCAAATCATGGCTGATACTTTTGGTTGTTTGGCTAATAACCTTCCTTTCACGTACCTTGGTGTGAAAGTTGGTGCTAACATGGCTCGTATTAATGCATGGAATGAGGTTACTCAAAAAGTATCATCTAAATTATCTAAGTGGAAAGCGAAGACTCTTTCAGTGGGGGAAGGCTCACTCTTATTAAATCAGTGCTCGGGTCTCTTCCTACATTCTATATGTCTTTGTTTAAAGTTCCGGATGGTGTTCTAAAACAGATTGAGGGGCTACGTAATTCTTTTTTCTTGGGAGCAGAGGTAGGCGATCGCAAAATGACATGGGTTAGCTGGAAAAAAGTCATGGCGCAAAAGCAATATGGCGGGTTAGGGGTTAGTATTTTATTCGCAACTAATCGTGCATTGTTGTTTAAATGGATATGGAGATTTTATTCTTCGCATTATGGTCTTTGGCTTGATGTTATTAAGCTATGTACGGCCAAAATAGGGGTCTCGATCGGTTTTTATCTGCTAATTCAAGTTGCTCGGTTTGGATTTCTATTCATAAAGCTATTTCTAATCTTAAATCTAATGGAGTTGATCTTATGGAATTTTGTAAAAAGGTGATCGAGAATGGTAATAACTCTAGCTTTGGGCATGAGATATGGATTGGTGATGAATGCTTCAAGGTTAGATTCAACAGATTGTTTAACTTGGAGCTTCATAAGCATGTTTATGTTGCACAAAAGATCCAAAATTATGATTATGCTTCGTCCTTTCGAAGGCGTCCAAGAGGGGGTGTCGAAGAGTGTCAATGGAATGGGCTATCCCATCTGTTATCCTCGGTTGTTTTAGCTCCTGCTATTGACCGTTGGTCCTGGTCGTTGGATGGAAATGGTGTTTTCGCAGTGAAATCGGCTAGGGAAGAGATTGATAAGCACTTTCTCATTACATCTTCATCCTCTACGAGATGGTCTAAATTACTCTCAATCAAACTTAATGTTTTCACCTGGCGTATGTTTCTAGATAAGCTTCCTACTAGAACCAATTTATCTAATAGAGGTATGGACATTCATTGTGTGTTGTGTCCTTTTTGTGAGAGCAAGGTGGAATCTCGCAATCACCTTTTCTTCAAGTGTTCATTGGCCTCAGATTTATTCAATCTAATGGGGAGGTGGTGGAATATTCACATTCCCTCTTTGCTTGATGATGTTGCTTTGGAGGTTTGGTTCAATGGGTTGCGTCTAAACTACCTTCAAAGGTCGTTGTTGGAAGCTTCTTTCTTCTCTCTGTGGTGGCATATGTGAAATTTCAGAAACGCTCTCTTGTTTGCAACGAAGAAGCCTAAGAAAAGTTTGATCTTCGACAACTTTGTCTATCAAACTTGGTTTTGGGTGACTAGTAGATGTAGGAAGGTTAACATTTTTTGGTTAGCGTGGCTTGTAAAAACCCTTCTAACGCTATCACTTCTATGTAATCCTTTGCCTAGCTTCTTGCTAGCTTTTCAATAAAATTTAGCCGTTAAAAAAAAAGTAAATCTTGTGAGATTAATAGTAACGAATAATAATCAATCTAGAAATTAACATTAAGAGAATATAAAAAAGGAAAGAAAAGCTAAAACAGGACTTTACTAAACATGTCAAAAGTTCAATATATATATCAAATTTAACATATATTCAATAAACCAATTATAGTCATTTGTTTTCATAATCAAAACAAAAGAATAAACTTTCACTCTTTTTTAAAAAATTAAATATCTCGCAAACCGTCAATTGTTACGAGAAAAATAATATTATCGCGTCGATAATTAAATTATCTTTCTATAGATATGCATTTTTATATATTTTTAACATTTTTTTTTCAAAATTTTGACCCAAAAAAATCATATGTGATTTGTGAAAATCACATGTAATTCGATTTTTATAAATCTGCAAATCATATGTGATTTGTAAAAATCATATATGATTTGAAAAAAATCATATGTGATTTGTAAAAATCGAATCACATGTGATTTTTGAAAATCATATATGATTTTACAAATCATATTTGATTTTTCTGGGCGAAATTTTTGAAAAAAAAGTTTGTCGAAAATATAGAAAAATGCATATGTATAGAAAGATAATTTAATTCTCGTCGCGATGGTGTATTTCTTATAGTTTAAAGACTTACCGCTTGTAAGATATGTTATTTAAAAAAGTATTAAATGGTTTTTTTTTATTAATTTTAATCAAAAATGAATGTCTAAAATTGATTTATTGGATCTATGGTAAATATAAGATGTATATTGATCTCAACTCTACTAAACGTACATGCAAAAATTATAATTAAATTTTTTATGATCACAAATAATCATTAATGAATACGCAACATTATATATTTATCATCACATTTCATGTATACAATCACTAATTTGTAGCTTAGTGTTTTTATAAATCCTTGGTTACCAACAAGAAATTATATACTCTACCAGAAGTGACCAAGTGGCTATTATCATCATAGGAAATGTGACCAGGGTGATTCAAAGATGGTTCAGATGCTTTTTCTCGCATTTGTAGAGATCTGCGGTCTGTTAGGTGGTGTTTGTTTTTTAAGAGGTCCTGAATCTGAATCTGAACCGCATATTTGAATCTGAGGCGTAAATGTCTGAATCTTGCTACATCTGAACGGGAAAAAAAACTCATGTTTGAACCGCATATTTGCTTGCTCGTACTATTTTTTTTTTGGTTATTTTTGTGTCAACAAGAGGCATTAAGACACACCTCTCAAGTCTAGACCATTAAGATCTTACTGCCACTGACCGTGTCTGAACAGTTCAGATTTAGAGGCTGTTAAGAGCCTCTTTTTAAAAAAGAAACACGACCTTAGTCTAACATATGTCAAATAATTAATTATGCTTACTTCGATTATGTTATGTAAAATCGATCACATGAATAATTCAAGAAGTTAGTTCTAGGTTAAACATTTAAGATTAGTTGGAAATCACGTCGTACGTATTCATATAGACATGTCTTTTAGAGCGATAAATCACCATAATCTTTCCACCCTTTCTAACAACTTTGACTCACCAAGTCACCAGTCACCACTAGTGATTTTCCGCTACTATCCGCTTTTTGTTACTACAGTCTAACAAAAAAAAAAGTACAAAAAAGGTTAAAGAAAAAAAAAACACAAGCACGAGATCACTGCTAATGGTGACATGAGCTGACGAGCATCATTAACGCACACAGAAAATGGATTACTGAATATACTCTTAGAACACAAACACTATTCAACTATGAAAAATATTTGTATCAACTAACTTTCATGCTAAAAATGGTAAACCAAATGTCAAGATGATTACATGAAAATACTTACTTACTAAGAGGGTGCTTGGTTTGGTTATGTTTATTTGTACTGGTTTGATTTTTGAGCAAATCCCCAAAATAGCTCAAAAGTTGAGCGGTAGTTAAACATCTAGCTTAAAAAAATCAACTTCTCAAAATAGATCAGGACGACTTAAGCAATTTCATTTGAGTGACTCGACGACTTGTATTTTTTTAGTAAAATATGTGACACGTGTCAAAATTTTAGTGGTGTTGCTCAGTCGTCCATGTACTTTATTAATAAAATATGTGACATATGTCAAAATCTAGTAGAGTTATCGAGTCGACCTATTCTATTTTGGGAAGTTATTTTCTTTTGCTAGATGTTGAACTATCCTTTAACTTTTGAGCTATTTAGAGATTTTTCTCTCGGTCTTTTTAACCTACAGACCAAACACTTCCACATTAAATAAAATTCACTTCCTTGTTTATATACCTTTTCTTGTTTTTAAGAGCGAACACTACAAGTGATCCACCTACTGTTGGTACAAGGATAACTATCATGTGTTTTATCTTTTATTAGGATAAGTGTTTGAGTCGTTTTAGAATAAGTGTTCGTATCTATCAGGGATTATCCCATCGTGTCTATTTAAGCAATTACAAATGAAATCATTAAGCTTTGTCAAATAAAATATATCTGGTCTTCTCTTCTTAGGAGCTCGCATTACGCTTGAAGGGGTGCTACTATCGATACAACCGTAACGGGTCGTATCAACTGGTGCTTTCATCGAGAGTCCTCGTTGAGAGGGCTATCAATTAGCGTTCCAATAATAATAAAAAAATGTTACTGTTCATCAATCACTATTCACGAGTTATTGTTCATGGTATTGGGCAACAACGATCGGGACGCACTATCTAAGCTCTTGCAAATGGGAACGGTGGCCGAATATCAAAGTGAGCTTGAGATACTTATAAACGAGTAACGGGGATCTCTGAAAAATTACTTAAATCGTTTCATATATCTGGACTCAAACTGGTTCTACAACGTGCACTCTTAAGGTCAAACCCTACAACTTTAGACGAAGTTTTTTCATTAGCTCGCTTAATGGAAGCACGTTTCGCAGACCGATGGCCGGCTATAACCAGCGCTACACTCAGTGGATATCAAAAGAAAGCATCTGATTCTTTTGCAACATCAGAAGTTGCACCTGAAATTGCATTAGAAGCTGTACCAAAAGCTACTACTGTCGCTGTCACAGTTACATAGATTGAAGAGACTGTTAAGTTTTACATTACAGAATCAGAAGAAAAAGAGACTCGAATGAAGCCGGAAAAAAGGGAATAAACAACCAACATTGGGATTGACTGAATTCGCATACAAAAGGAATCAAGAAAGTACAAGTGAGGTTGTTAACGCATATTACTCACCTGCACTAATGGGGTTAGCTTATGGAAATACACGTATGGTTGTGTTTGTGGGAGTGTTGTGGGCGAACAAACGAGTAAGTAGATTGTGGTTTGCTCCATCCGAATGGAAATAATGTAGGACATGAATCCAAGTGTTGCCGTTGTTACCAATTGAGCTTGATAACAAGTTGAAAGAGAATACACAGATGTTTAGGAAACGTCTCAAAATTTGGGATCCCGGAATTAAGAGTGTTTTTCACGACAACACCTTGAGAGCAAGGTGATTTTGAATGAGTGAGAAATGATACGCCTACTGTTGGTAAAAGGATAACTATCATGTGTTTTATCTTTTATTAGGATAAGTGTTTGAGTCGTTTTAGGATAAGTGTTCGTGTCTATCAAAGCCTATCCCGTCGTGTCTATTTAAGCAATTACAATCAATGAAATCATTAAGCTTTTTCAAATAAAATATATCTTATCTTATCTTCTTCTATTTTTAGGAGCCCGCATCATGCTTGAAGGGGTGTTACTATCGATACAACCGTAATGAGTCATATCAACTGGTGCTTTCACTGAGAGTATGTTCTGTTTTATACGCATGAAGTATGTTTCAAAAGTGCGATCATGCAACCAACCTTTAGATATAAAACCCATCCCCTTATATCAAATATGTATTTTATTTATTTATTTTTTTCATAATGATTACTGTGTATCATTGGACCGGATAACTCTCATCCAAAGAAAGATAACACCTGGCTAATCACTTGAAAATGTATTCAACTTGTCACGTTTTTAATTTTAGGTAGCGAACTAATATATGT
Organism: Chrysanthemum seticuspe; assembly: GCA_019973895.1. Taxonomy (NCBI): domain Eukaryota; kingdom Viridiplantae; phylum Streptophyta; class Magnoliopsida; order Asterales; family Asteraceae; genus Chrysanthemum; species Chrysanthemum seticuspe. The sequence goes on from BPTQ01000003.1 coordinate 181,485,030, forward strand.
GCACTTAGATCCCCAACATTTTGAATTTAGTCACTTTTGAGTAGTTTTACACATGTAAAATGACCATTTTGTCTTTCATTGTCAATAGAAAAAGAGTAAAAAAGAGTAAAATCGTCATTTTACATGTGCGAAATACTCAAAAGTGACCAAATTCAAAAGGTTGTATGCACAAATTTTGGTACAATATTAAAAGTAGAAAATGTGACAAGTAGATACACTTCTAAATGATCAGTCCTAATAAAAAATGCAACACTTTTTGTCCCGGAAAAATGGTTCGTAAGTCGACCAGCTCGTTTCCAAGATAGTAACGAGATTGTTAAATATGAGAGCCTTGAGACTCGTGGTTACTGTCACACCACAAATTCTTTTAAAATACTTTATCTTAGATATATAACAATATTAAGTATGAACCTTATATCTAATTAAACTATTAAGTCAATCAAATATACGGAGTAACATCTCTTTTGATGTATATATTATGTCATATTGTCATATATTTGGCAAAAACCTAGCGCAGTTGGTGCCACCGACTACCGCAAACATCCGGGCCCCACATGTGATGCCCTTTGCCAAATTGGGGCGCAAGTTCGAATCCGACTTGCAGCATGGAAGTGGGCACCGCGATCAGGTATTTCACAGGCATCAAACCTTTGTCGGGTAGGGTTGATGGGTACCAAAAGGTACACAGGGTTGAGGTGTCCCTGCCAAAGCTACACTTTTGCCATATTGTCATATATTTAACCACTATTAAAAAACAGTTTATCTTTCATCTTCCCCAGAAGAGTGAGGTTATAATAGTAGTTATTATCATCATTAAATGAAGTAAGTGGGTACTTTTGGTAGATTCGAGTTGGAGTAAATGATGCCCAAAAGATCCCATCCTTTGCACCCTTCATAAATTACAATTTAGATCGCAAAATCTTATTATTTACTGGGAGTATTTAACTATCATCTCAATTGTTTTGAATTTATTTCGATACCTGGCATGTCTTTCTAACCAAGAACTATGGTCCAAACAATTAATGATATTCATAGAGGTTGAACTTTAACAATGTGAGAAACACTTAAGTCTTTGGTGTTAGGACAATAGAAGGTTGGGATATGTCCCTGTCCAAACACGCGAGCTAGTTGCTATCCCGTTTGGCTGTTCGAACTTTCAAAATTGCATATAGTAAAATATTTCATGGCTGTTTAACGACAAGTACAACAATGGTTATTGACAAATAAAACAATAACTAAACCATGTGGAGCACGAGACTAAATACTCTTTGATATAATTCTTTCTGTTCTTATTACTACAAGATTTTATGTCAGTATAAATTACTACTTCCATAACTGATACCAGCCCGCAGAAAGACACAGCACAAATAGTGAAGGGTCAAAATTAATGGGCTTAAGCTGGTGTTAGCTCAAACAATAAACCTCAAGTTTCAAATGGGCCCATATTATTTGGTCCAGTTTGGTAATAGTACTTTAAAGAAGCAAACAAAAATAGTGAACCTGCATAACTCCAACGGTATTGATATAAAGGATAGTTAAAACTATCAGACTAAATGTTCGACGATTAACGAAATTTGGATCATGGAGCTAGAGATCAGGCACTGGATAAATTAGAACGTTTCGGACACCATACCCACGGCCACAACTTCACGACGACCAGTAACTTGACAAAAATCAAACTTACAAACTATCATAGAACTTTGGACTTTACCAATAATTCGAGTACAGCTAGTCTCTCAAAAAGCTTTTTTTACCTTTGTCTTGGAACAAACTCATAGTGCAAATAATTTATTCAGGAGTTAATGAGACGTCTATGCCTCAAAGGCTCAAAGTAGTAGTAATTCATAACTCGGAAAGTTATATACTTTACACCCCAGTGTTTTCTATAAATTACTAGTCTTGATGGAAAAATGCATAAACGACTAGCAGGTAATGCGAGTAGTGGCAACGACAAGAGGTGATATTTAATTATGATTCACGATATTTTCTGAAGTCTAAAAATAGAATATCTCACAATGGAATAACACACTTGCTTAACTAATTTTAATTCGGGATGTTGACTGTAAAAACTATACTTGATCTAACACTATGCAGCATTTCGTATTAGTAAACCAAGTTAATATTGTATAACTTTTTGTAATGAAGTAGCCTCGAGTCCATAACCATAACTACTACTCTCATTGTCTCACAATAAATGTCCACGTTTTAGAAAACCCCACTAACTTCACTACCTGCTAATTAGATATCATATCTACCGGCTAAAGTCTATTTTCATTTGTTTAAATACAAAATAAACACTCATATTACGACATCCCAAATTAGTAATATGGTCACTTAATATGGGACGGAGAGAGTAATCGGAACAAACGAATGTTGAGTAATTTTTTTTTTTTAAAATGAAAAATATGCCACCATCTAATACATGGCGTGGGTCAAATGTGGACCTAGGAGGATTTTCGAGGATTCAGGGAAACTCGATAGATGTTTGCCGTCTAATGTAATTTTTCGTTAAAGATCTCGAATTTTCTGAAATGAACCTGATCCTGAAATTTTGTGTTACATAAATACATATCTTGTTTAGTTAGTGTAAATAATATGTCAAAAGAAACACATGTTTTGTTTATTTATATTTCCTTTATACTCGTAAAAATAAATTTGTGCAACTGATAACTAGAGTCATCGGTCCACCTCTGACGACACACCATTTATAGTTAGATTTCGAGAAGACAGCGTAGACACTCCGATCTGATCATGACCGATGATCTAAAATGTGGGTTCTATAAATATGATGGCTAAGAAAATTGGAATGCCCATTAATCGATGCTTCGCTTTAGGTTACATGTCATAATGGGCTACTCATCACTGTTTTAAAGATCTTTGAAATAACACTTACAAATGGCCCGTACGTATTATCACAAATGTTGTTAAACATCATCATAAATGATGGTGGAGGTTAGTTATGTTGACTGATAAAGATGAATATGCATTACAAATTTTAACGCAGAGTCAAAAGCATATTGATTTAAAGGTGAGAATGCTCTCAACAAGTTGTTGGTTCAAGTTTCCTAAAAATAACATTATAGCGTGATATAGTTAATTGAGAAATTTTCAAATGCTTACTCTTATTTTGGTGATTACTAAGGAACACATCTTCACTATTCATCTAGTTTGATCTAATGGTGAGGATAAACATAAGATTTAATATAAAAACTTAAGTTCATGTTTTTTTATCCTTTTTCTTTGTCTTTTTGTTACTCTTATTTATTAACTCTTTTTTTTTTTTTTTTTTTTTTTTTTTTTGAATTCACGTTACTATTTTGAATCCATGTTTTTTTTTTTTTTGGAGTTGACGTTTTTCTTTTTTCTTTTTTTTTTTTAATTCACATTACTATTTTAAATTCATGTCTTTTTTTTTTTTTTTTTTTTTTTTTTTTTTTGGAATTGATGTTTTTTTTAGTTCACATTTTTTTATTTTTTTTTTTAATTTTAAATTCACGTTTTTTTTCAACTTTTTTTTCTGCTTTCATACGTTTTCATCTGTATTCATACTTTTTCGTTCGTTTTTATACATTTTCGTTCGTGTTCATATGTTTTCGTCATTTTTTTTACGTTTTCGTCTGATTTCAGACGTTTTCGTCTGTTTTCATCCGTTTTCGTACGTTTACATCCGTTTTCTAACGTTTTCTGACATTTTCATACGTTTTTGTACGTTTATATACGTTTTCGTATGTTTTTAGACGTTTTTTTTCCGTTTTCATACGTTTCGTCCATTTTTAGATATTTTCGTCTGTTTTCAGACGTTTTCGTCCGTTTATATACGATTTCGTCTGTTTTCATACGTTTTCGTATGTTTTCTTACGTTTTCGCCCGTTTACGTCCGTTTTCATATGTTTTTGTTTGTTTTCTTACGTTTTCGTCCATTTTCTTACGTTTTCGTTCGTTTTCATACATTTTCGCCCGTTTATTTCGTTTTCGTACGTTTTTAGACGTGTTTTTACGCTTTTTACGTTTTCGTCTGTTTTCGGCCATTTTCATCCATTTTCATACGTTTTTGTCTGTTTTTTTAGGTTTTCATGTATTTTCATCCGTTTTTAGACGTTTTTGTCTGTATTTTTACGTTTTCATGTATTTTCGTCCGTTTTTATACGTTTTGGTCCATTTTCAGACGTTTTCATACGTTGCCATCCTTTTTTTACGTTTTCATCCATTTTTGGACGTTTTCGTCTGTTTTCAGATGTTTTCATCCGTTTTATACGTTTTCATACGTTTTCTTCCGTTTTTATTCGTTTTTGTATATTTTTATACGTTTTGTTCGTTTTCAGACGTTTTTGTCCGTTTTCATACGTTTTTCATTCGATTTTATACGTTTTTGTCCGTTTTCACACGATTTTATTTTGATATTTGTAAGTGACACTTATTTATCTTTTGTGCTATAACACTGTAAGGAAGATAAAAAGTATTACATTCTTCATCATGTATGTGTTATCAGTTGTGATACTCAACTAAGAATGTGATGGTTGTGTTTTTGAAAATATTTAGGAAGATTTTTGTGTTTTATGATATTATGAAATGTTATAAAAGTTGTTCAACTGAAAACAAGAGATGTTATGATACTTTTGTTAGACTTGTGATGAATTTTTCTATTTAATGGATACATTGTGCATGTTTCGATAGGTTTTATAGCGGGATTTAAAAATATCTATAGTTGAATCAGCAAACTAAATAAGCTATGGTTGAAGGTAGCACACATCTTTATAAACAAATTGAGGAAGCTCAAACACTTGTGATATCACAGGTGATATCACCTCACTTGTGATATCACACGTGATATCATGTGTGATAACACCGTTGATATCACCTATGATATCACGTGTGGTATTAGCGGTGATAGCATGTGTGATATCATAGTTTATATCACTTGTGATATCACCAATGATATCACCTGTGATATCATGTGTGATATCACCTGTGATATCATGTGTGATATCACAAGTGTTTGAGCTTACTCAATTTGTTTATAAAGATGTGTGCTTTCTTCAACCATAACTTCTTTAGTTTGTTGATTCAATCATAGATATTTTTAAATTCCGCTATAAAACCTATCGAAACATGCACAATGTATCCATTAAATAGAAAAATCCACCACAAGTCTAACAAAAGTTTCATAACATCTTTTGTTTTCAGTTAAACACATTTTCTAATATTTCATATTATCATAAAACACAAAAATCTTCCTAAATATTTTCAAAAACACAAATAAAAAAATGAACAGAATCATCACAGTAATATAATAAGTGATGTTTATTATCATTTCTTTCACATATACTTGGTAAAATACTAAATTCTTATCACATTTGGTATGAATTTAATATTTCACATTATTAGTTGAGTATCACAACTGATAACACATATATGATGAATAGTGTAATACTCTTCATCTTTCTTACAATGTTATATCACAAGAGATAAATATGTGACACTTAAAAATATCAAAATGAATAAAAAGGAAGCAAACTATGAAAATAGTGACATATTCTCAAAATCAAACAAGTGTTGCATTAAATTAGCATTTTTTGAAAAAAATAAGAATTCACCTAAAGAGACTTTAACCCTTTTATTTCTACTAAGAGTATAATACATTGATTGCATTAACAAAATATGCGCTTGCCAATTGCGATGAATGGCACAAAAACTATCTTGTAACTGAAAATTATAAAAATATTAGAAAACACATAGGTGATAATATATAAAAATATACAGAGCAATGAAATATCTCAGGTGATATTAAAGGTTAAAAAACATACTTGTTTGTTTATGAAATATCACAAGTGATATTAGACATTAACTTTTTTATAATAAAATATCACAATTGATATTAGACATGTAATATAATAAAGTTTAATAATAAGCTTGAAAACATATGAAAATAGACGAAAACGTATAAAAACTGCAAAAAACGAACGAAAACGTATGAAAACGAACAAAAACGTATAAAAACGAATGAAAAGCATATAAAAACGTAGGAAAACGGAAAAAAAGCATCTGACAAGAGACGAAAACGTATAAAAACAGATGAAAATGGACGAAAACGGACGAAAAAGTCTAAAAACAGACGAAAGCGTCTAAAAATGGACGAAAACATAAAAAAACGGACGAAAGCGTATATAAACCTATGAAAAACGATGAAAATGTAAGAAAACGAACAAAATCGTAAGAAAACAGACTAATACGTATTAAAACGGACGAAAACGTAAGAAAACTGACGAAAAGGTATGAAAACGGACGAAAACGTAAGAAAGCGGACGAAAACGTAAGAAAACGGACGAAAACATAGGAAAACGGACGAAAATGTAAGAAAACAGGCGAAAACCTAAGAAAACGTATGAAAACGGATGGAAACGTATGAAAACGGACGAAAACGTTAGAAAACGGACGAAAACATAAGAAAACGGACAAAAACGTAAGAAAACAGAAGAAATGGTAAGAAAACATAAGAAAATTTAAGAAAACGAACGAAAACGTAAGAAAACAGACAAAAACGTATGAAAACGGACGAAAATGTAAGAAAACAGACGGAAACGTAAGAAAAATGATGAAAACGGACTAAAACGTATGAAAACGGACAAAAACATAAGAAAACGGATGAAAACGTATGAAAACGTAAGAAAACAGACGAAAACGTAACAAGACTGACGAAAACGTAACAAAACGGACGAAAACGAATGAAAACGGACGAAAACGTAAGAAAACAGATGAAAACGTAAGAAAACGGACGAAAACGTGAGAAAACAGACGAAAACGTAAGAAAACGGACGAAAGCGTATGAAAACAGACGAAAACGTAAGAAAACGTATGAAAACGTATGAAAACAGACGAAAACGTATAAAAAGCGGAAAAACCGGACAAAAACGTATGAAAACTGAAGAGAAAAAAAAAAAAAAAAAAAAAAAAAAAAAAAAAAAAAAAAAACGTGAAATTAAAAAAAGTGATAAAAAAAATTTACAAATAATGAGAAAATAAATAAGAAAGATAAAGACAGGAAAAAGACAAGAAAAAACATGGACTTAGGTTTAGACATATTAAATATTAGGTTAATATTCACCATTAGATCAAACTAGATGGAAGGTGGAGATTTATCCCTTAGTATGCAAGGATTTTTGAGTATGCAAAATAAAGTGCCTCATAGTTAATTTGTCCTTATAAATAATGTAAGTTGAGTTAATAACTAGTTACGAAAATCTAGCAAAACGAACTGCAGTAGAGGATTTGCCAAAAATATGTACGATTCGAACATATATGACCATAACTCATAAATGTCATAAACGAAAACGAAACTAAAGTATTCATGACGTTGTCAATTTATCGACATATGTTTAACCTTAGGCTAATGTCATGTCATAGCAACGTACTTTCTCATTTGTTCAAATATCAAATACGAACCCAAAAGATACCACAATACCCATCCAACTTTCAAATTTTGTTCATTATCATGAGTATGAATCTAGTGAGAAAAGTTATTTAATTGAGAAGAGTGAGAAAGAATTGTAGCCACATATTTCAAACTAGCTTCATAACCCGCCCATTGGGCGGGTTAGCTTCATAATATTAATTGATGAATTATAAAGCTTACGTACATAAATAATGAATAACGAAAAATATTTTAAACACAAAAGTTTAAAAAAGAAGAATAGTGTTCATGTAATTTATGCAAAAAAGAACAAAGTATGAGAAAAGAAAAAAAAATCATATATAACAAAGAAAAAATAGTTAGCTTAATTGCTATGACCAATGGCAAAATACAATGAAATATACAAATTAAGTTATGAGCTTGTAAATCTAAGAAAGGGAATTCTTAATGGCATATTCGACTTTTAAAACTGATACGTCGACAAAGAGGTAGTGAAGTAGAAAAGCTTGCCTATCTCTAACTTGTCTTTCTTCTTGAGTTTTACAAGGCATTGTTGCATGTGTCCAATATGAATCATGAACACCTGCAAGTTCAACCATCCCATATGTGTTAATATATTGTTTCATTTGAGTCAGATCATTATAAAAGTGCAACAATAAGAATTGCATAGGAGTGAATTATAAAAGTGAAAAAATAAGAATTGCAGAGGAGTGAAATATAGAAGTGAAACAATATCAGTCTATGGTCCATTACTCCATTTAGAATTAAATTTTAAAAATGATAGAATAACAATTTTATGGGAGTGGAGATGAGAGCCTTACCTGCATATGCTTGTAGAAGTTCATTGTGTAGCTCAAGTGGCAGACATTTACGTTCATAAAACTTTTAAATACATACAGGTTTCGGTTGATATTTTGAGCACTTAACCCCAGTACCAAATTCACAGAAACGATACAGTATTTGTGATTCCACACACAACCAAGAACATCCCTCGTGCATAAATATCTCAAACACTACGGCCTACAGGAATTAGAGATGTTGATTTTATGTTAAATCCTACCAAATTAGGAACAAGTGCCACCACAAACAAATGCAGTTACCTTTTACCCATAATAATAAGCAAAGCAAATAAAAATCGTAGCAAACAATATACAATTAACAATCAAGAATATTACTCAAAAGTACCTCCTATGTCAAGGATGTCTCCGCAATATTTGTTGAGATAACAACCTTCCTCTTCCCTCTAGGAGAAGGAGAAAATAATAGGTCCTGAAATATCCCACAAGAGATCATGTATAGTCAACATGTGTTCACAAATCAATAACTTCTTATATATAATAATATAATGATACAAGCAATGAAAAAGGTAAAAGAATTCAAAGATCAGTAACCTGATATGCAAGAGTGAGTCCTGAATACAAAGGAAAAATAATAATTCGTGAGATTTTAACCAAAATAGTGTAACAATAAGTAATCAAAGGTGTCATCTGAATATTTTAATCTCCATTTCCAAGAGAAAGCACAACCACCATCATGATCGTGTAAAACTAAAGGTGTTATTTGGTAACACATACATGTACATAATCATGATTCAGTAGCAATACATTCACACATTTAACATATACCAATTTGGCCTCACAAAACAAAAGGCATCATAATCAACTTCTAATGAGGCTCTGACATACCTAAAGAAGACTTGCCACTATTTTGGGCTTCATCTATGAAGAAATGGACCACAACGTCAATATCATCCTGCCCATATAAAAGACAAGAATACCCCCCGTTGGCTTCTACGAGGCCAAACATAAAGATCAAGTGACTCTCTAACAAAAAAAAAGTTATAAAAACTCCATAATATGAAACATGGAGAAAACTTCAAGGTGAGTCGGATTTATAGTCTTGTTCTAGATTAAAGTAAATGCCTTGTAATCTAAAAAAAATGCTTAAGGGAACATTTACTTTTTGTAAGTAAAACACTTTAAAAACTTGACCTTTTACACTTTAAAAACTTGAGCGAAATGCAAATCTTCGAAATAGTTTTTAACATTGTCTACAACAGTGTACCTTATTATGAATTGACATTACTGTCGATAGAAACAGTAGCTCGGAGATAATCTGATACAGGCTCTTTAATGTAAAAAATATGTACGTTGAATCCTCTACCCTGAAATCACATCCTTTGCAAATAAGAGAACCACAAAAAAGAAAGTACATAAAGAACATTGTTCTTCTTTATTATCGAATATTAGATTAAATACTGATGAATATAACTGAACGGACAAAATAGCAGGTTCTGTCAGTGGTCCATAATCTTCTCCTTCCTGTCAAGGCCGTCTTTTTCTAATGAATATACCAATATGAAGTACCTAGCCAATGTTATTACAAAAAAAATTATATATAAGTTTACCGTTGATATGAATCATTGTAAAAAAAAAGAACCTTGTGTGAAAAAATTTAGCAACTGATTTTGCTTCAACTGTGGCTGATTCTATAATCAGGCGCACCTCAAGCCTACGTTGTTGTAGCTGTGAAATGAGTAGTTAGCAGCATTAACATGACAATAGTTATACATGTTTTAGATGGTTGAAATGGATCTTGAATCATTGTTGATTACCTTTTTCAAGAGACCCAACAATATATTTGTTGCAAGGGATCTCTCATGAGCTTCATCTACCATAATCACACTGAAAAACAACATATTGATGTCAAGTAACAAAAAGAGGTCGCTAGAATGCAAAACAAAAGTATTGTAACCATTCCAATAAATGTGACTCATGTTACCCTTACTATGGGTCGTTCACCCTTAGCTAAAAAAATGTGAAATTACAAGGAATAGTCAGTTATAGACAGCACCTGTACTTGCTTAGAAGAGGATAATCCATCATTTCTCTAAGTTAATCTCCATCGGTGAGAAATTTGATCCTTGTTAAGTCCTGCGCTGCCAAAAAGATTATATAAAAAGCTTTTGAACCTTCATAGAATCAACGTATAAGCAACTTTGCAAACTTGACTCTTTATTCTTCTTATTTATATTTTGTAGTTTCACTCCACATGGGATTTAACAAACACAAGAATTAAAGCTACAGCGTGTAAACACACATGACTTACTGAATACATAATTCCACTTCAAATAAAGACATACTGAATTTGTCACATCTTCAAATAAAGCTACAGTGTGTAAACACCCATTTCTTCTGCCAACCTTGCAGCAACACTGAAAATTTTGAGAATGTAAAATTAACAATCAAAATCCATAAATGTATACAAAACTAATCCTCAATTGATCATATAGAAAAGCTGATCGGCTAACCTATTTGATTCAGTCGGGCCATAAAACAAAATAAGAATAACCTTAACATATGTTAATTAAAAAGATACCTCCGACCAGTGGATGATAGTACCAGATCTTTTTGTGTGTTTTTTTGAATCACATTATTTAGGGTTTTGGTTTTAGTTTGATGATTGTGGGTTTAATTTGATGAGCGTGATTTGTTTGTGATTGAGAGAGAAGATTAAAACAATACGATAAATTTAGGTTATTAGAATTTGGGTCAAACATGGTATAGATTATTAGGAAAAGCGTGTGATTTTGGCGATTGTTTTAGGAAATGAGTGATTTGGGGAGACGGTTACACAGTGTTGACTGATATTAATGAAAGGCCGAGTGAGAAGGGAAACTGGCAATGGTTATGGTTGAATATCAATTAGGAAATGCAATTTTATATCTAGTTAAAAAAAATGCTATTTTATATCACATCTTGTGGTATGCTCCACTGGTTGAGGCGCTCATGTGTGGACATCTAGACCAGAGTTCGAGCCCTCCAAGTGACAATTTTTTTTTAAATATGTAGTCGGATGTTGTGCCTAGTCACCATTTCCACCTCATCAAATGATGGACCATGTCAACATTAAAGTATCTAGTCAGCATTATTGACGTGTCATATGTAGTCCCATATATATGTATAGATAAGGAAAAATAATAATAATAAGGAGATGCATATATTTTAATAGATGCATCAAATATTTGTGGTTGTGGTTTCTGCTCATTCTTCTCATCTTAATTATATTTCTCGTTTGATCCTACCTCTCATTATCATGCGTTTTTACGTCATCTCTTTACACCGTTAGTCCTTTTGACTAACGACTGTTAGTTATCTCTTTGCAGCGTTTGTCCTTTTTATACGTTTTCTTACGTTTTTATCCATTTTATACGTTTTCGCCCGTTTTCTTACGTTTTTAAACGCCTTCGTCCATTTTTATACATTTTCAAGCGTTTTATACGTTTTTCTTAAGTTTTATACGTTTTTATATGTACTCTTACGGTTTTATCAGTTTTTATACCTTTGTGTCAGTTTTAATACATTTTTATCTGTTTTTACGCTTTTATCCGTTTTATACGTTTTCATATGTTTTTGCCCGTTTCTATACGTTTTTGTTCGTTTTTATACGTTTTCTTCAGTTTTTATACGGTTTTTTAACTTTTCATACGTTTTTGACCGTTTCTATATATTTTCTTACGTTTTTGTTCATTTTTATACGTTTTCGTCGGTTTTTATACGGTTTTTATGGTTTTATACGTTTTTGTCCATTTCATACGTTTTTGTTCGTTTTTATACGTTTTTCTCGGTTTTACACGGTTTTTATATTTTCATACGTTTTGGCCGTTTTTATACGTTTTCATCCATCTTTATACGGTTTTTATGTTTTCATACGTTTTGCCCATTTTTATACTTTTTCATCCATCTTTATACGGTTTTAAAAAAAAATTCGCATTTTTATATGTTTTCATATGTTTTTGTTCGTAGGAATACGTATAAAAACGTATTAAAACGGAGAAAAACGTATAAAAATGCTTGAAACGTATGAAGACGGATGAAAACGTTTAAAAACGAACAAAAAACAAAATGGATAAAAACGTAAAAAACATATAAAAACCGACGAAAACGTATAAAAACATACGCAAACATATAAAAATGTAAGTACACGTATAAAAACGTAAGAAAAACGGATGAAAACGTATAAAAACGCTTGAAAACGTATAAAAACGGACGAAACGTTTAAAATCGAACAAAAACGTATGAAATTGTAAGAAAACGGGCGAAGATGTATAAAAATGGACAAAAATGTTTGAAAACGTAAGAAAACGGATAAAAACGTAAGAAAACATACTTTTGAGTTAATTACAAACGGTCGTTAGTCAAAAGGACTAACGGTGCAACTAAAACGTATGATAATGAAACAAATGGGAAAGTACATTTCTGTTACATGACTAACGAACTAATGGTGCAAAGAGTTGGTCGGGTATTGTGATACTTTTTTTTTTACGTTTGTATCTAATATTTGAACAAATAAGAAAATACGTTGCTATTACATGACATTAACCTTTTAACCTTGATGGACTTGAATTGTTGATGCCATATTGACTTATGTTATTAGGTATTTTACATTTGCATCAACAAAATGAATGGAGTTTTATATATCATGTTATACAAGGAAAACTGGTATTTTGATTCAGGCATACGCTACTCAACCTGGATATGCACGTGATTGTTTTAGACTGTTTCTATTGTCATTCTCAAATGTGTACCTAGTGACTTGTAAGACATAAACCGTATAAATTTTGAGTGCATTGAGTGAGGATTGCACCAATATATAAGATAAAAACACTTATGATACAATTATTACAAATTTAAACGCAAAGTCACAAGCATGTTGTTAACAGGGTGTAACTACAGTATTTAACTACATTATGTAAATTCAATTAACAATTACGGAGTAGTAATCAAAATAAAACAATATGAACTGCCGTAGAGGGCTTGTCCTAAATTAAGTCGCTTCAAACATATATGACCATAACTCATATAAGCCATTAATGTAAACGAAATTAATGAATTCATCATGTTGTCGATCTATTGACATATGTTTAGCCTTTATGGGTTTGCAATGCTGATGCAATATGGATATGTGTTAATAGGTGTTAGTACAATTTGTGTGATGGGTTACGGAAAGCCTGGACGTAGCTTGCTGGGCTGGGCCGGCAAGCCTTTGATGGATTGATCTTGTACTAATTCAAGTAATTTGGATGAGATCCCTGCACAAGAAAGGCAAACCGTTAGTCTTACCGTGAGGACGGACCCCACGATTAGACTCCAGCGTGAGAGTAAGTATGCATTCTTGAGAGGGAAAGTAGTAGTATGTGTGTAATTATGAGAGATAAAGTTGTTCTACCTTGTATGGGGATTAGAGCCCTTTTTATAGGCGAGGTTTGCCGTTGGGCCTCCCTGAATTATCGCATATAGTGGTTAGTTTCCGGAGTCGGACCCTTGGCGGACAAGGGTTTCGTGTTATTCACAGGTATGGACGCGAGAGGCCTAACGGTTGGAAGTTCTGCCCGTTAGGCATCTTGTGCACATCCAAGGCCTAGGCCGTAGCCAACTTAGTCATTGGGCTTACTGTTGGCCCATGGTCTGTGGTTATCGGACATGAGTCCGGGATTTACGGTTATTGGGCCTGAGCCTGGAGTGGACGTAGAGTATGTTTTGGGCTTAGTGGCCCTGTTGTATATACTATACGTCATCAAGTCCCCCCAGTCTAGTATGTTCATTGCGCGCGGATATTGTCGCATGCGGTGAATGTCACTAGACTTGAGTTGAATAAACATTTCGTCATGCGTTTTTTCTTTTCCGGAAGTACTTTTTCCTTCCTTTAGGGGCTGCTATACCATCCAGCCCCCCCAGTCTAGTATGTGCACTGCGTGCGGATTTTGTCGCATGCGGTGTATGTACTTGACTTTATCTTGTGGCGTTTTTTCTTCCGTATTCATGAAGCGTTCCTTCGACGCTTCCTTTCCTCGGGAAATGTTTTTTATAACGTGGGCGTTTTTCGCTTTTTCATTTTTTGGTTAATTTGACTTCGTGGGCCCTTGGTCTTGCACCATCCTTATCCATCTGGCTTTGATTCTGACCGTTGTATTAGATTGTATTTTGGACGCGTGTCCTCTCCTATTGTTTTCTAGGTTAATCGTCGTTCCGTTTGTATAAATACCCCACATTTTGACCTTCGCCATTTTTTTTCTTTATTGTTTTTCTGTTGCGAACGCTATTCTTCAATCTGGTGTTGCCCTTGGTTGTGTCCATTTTTCATCTTCCGTTGTCAGGTTAGGCTCTTGATTCCCTTTTTTCTTTCTTTTTTTTCCCTGCTATGGGTACTTTTTCTTCTACTAAGTCTAAATTATCCCAGAAGGCACTTGACCGTTTCTGTATTGATTATTCGATTCCGAGCTGTGTTCATCCAAAATTGCCTGATCCTGACAAAAGTATTCGTGAAGCACCGAATGGGAAGATTGGTGTTTACACCCGTTTCTTCGAGTTTGCCAATTTCCGTCTTCCCTTGTCTTCTTTCCTTGTTTCACTTCTTGACTACTATCGTATTCATATCTCGCAGCTTTTCGTTATTGGTGCTGCTAAGGTTTCTCAATTTGAAATTCTTTGTTTTGCCCTTGGTATTGAACCCTCCCTTGGTTTATTTAGGTGTTTTTATGTCTTGTCTCGGAGTCATGGCTGGCTTTCTTTTAGTAAACGTGCTGATAGCTTTGGTGTTTGCTATACCAAGTCCCTTGATTGTCTTAAAAGTTGGAATGATCACTTTTTCTGGATTGACTCATTTGCTTGTCCTTCTATTTATTCTTTTTTCATTAGCGGACGTCTTCCTAAGGATGCCATTCCTAGGAATACCAAATTTGATGCTGGACACGTTGCTTCTCTTGTTACCAATGCTTCTTCTTTTGTTAAGTTTCCGAACCTTTCCTTTGTTTGGTTGGGTTGAGCCGCAATTACACTTTGGGTAATGACTTTTATCCCGTGTTTTATGATCCATAGAATCGGGGTGGGTATACCATATCTATGTTTTTTCTCTTTTATTATTTTCCCTTTATTTTCTGCTGACCTATGCTTCTTTTTCGTCTGTTTGCTACAACTATGGATTTGTTGTCGTTGGTTAAGAATAAGAACCCTTTGGAATTGCTTGTTGATGCTCGGCCTCGGAAGGATGATGAAGTTCCTTTGTTAAAGTCGACCGAAGGTCGTATTGTCCTTTTTATTCCTCCTTCCTCCAGTGGATTTGAGCATGTAGCTGCTTGTTCGGGAATTATGGTTTCTCGACCATCGGATGGTGTTGTTTCGAGACCTGACCATTTAGGTTCTGATATTGGTTTTGATAGTGCGGTGGCTTCTGGTTCTGGCATGAAGAGAAAAGTTGGTATTAACCTCATTCATCCCCCTAAGAAGGCAAGGAGCGACCTTAACGATTCCGGCAGGGCCTCTACTGGTGGTAAGTCTTCAGAGTCTATTAAGAAGCTGCTAGCTCAAAGTTCGCACTCTCTTGAATATTGTTTAAATGATTTGCCCACTCATTCTTCTTCTTCCTCTCCTTTATTATCAATTACTCCCCTTTATGAAGCTGGAATGCCCACCGAGTCTGGTTTTGGCTTGCTCCACCCTGATGGTTCTCCTTCCAGGTTTGTTTGTTTATGCTTTCACTTTTCTTCATTCTTTTGTCGCTTCTTCCTTTTATTTACTTGTTCTTTACTTGCTTATTCGTAGTTCTCCTATGCTTGTTATGACGGATGCCATCATTACCGCTGCTTATTCTATTGGGAAGGGAAAGAGTCCATTTAATGTTCCTTCCTCTCTCCCAGGTAGCCTTCCTCCGGTTGGTAGTGCGACCTTTCAGGTCTTGATGTCCCGGTTGAGTATATTCGGACTGTTGATGATCTGGACACTAGTTCTTTATCTAGTGTTCATATTCCGAGGTGGAATGTTGCCAAGAGTTCCCTGCTTGATGATGTTGATGATTGTCGCTCTATGGTGGACGAGTTTGCTCCTCCTGCCTTCTTTTCCTCTATCCGCGATATGGGGTATGAGCATCTTGTAGGTGAGTTCAATGTTGCCGTGGCGCTACAATTGAGCTTTAGTTCTGAAGTCCGTCAGCGTTTAGAGTATAATGTTATGGAGCGAAAAAGCTTATTGTCTCTGTTGGCTAGTAAGGATAAGGAAATTTCAACTCTGAAGTCTAATTAAGGTTGCTGATGTTATTTCTTCCCAGGCGTCTTCTGATACTTCGTCGGTAGCAGCTTCTGTTGCTGAGCTTTCGTCCCTAAAGGAGCGAAATTCCTTGCTTGAGGGAGAACGAAATTCTCTGCAAGCCGAGGTAGCATCCGTTCACTCATCCCTGGATGCCAAGGATTCTGAGTCATCCTCTTTACGAGCTGAGATCATTGTTCTTAAGTCTCAGAATTCTAGTTTTTCCGGGCAGGTATGCATCCGTGTTTCCTCTTTTCTTCTCCTTTAAAAAAAAAAAAAAAAAAAAAAAAAAAAAAAAAAAAAAAAAAAAAAAAAAAAACTTTGTATTATTTGTAGATACGGGCTTTAGAAGAGTCGTGTTTTGAGCTCCGCAGTCAGGCTCCATCCTTTGCTGCTTTAGAGGAGGAATTTTGTAAGATTCAGGATGCTAAGGTGGCCGGGCTTATGCGGAAGGTTGATTCAGTCGTTGCTGATTTGTATGCCCATGGCTAGTCATCTTGATGAGGAGTTTTATCCTCGATTCCTTACGCTATTATCTAGCCGTCGTTGGTTATTGACGAATGGTATGAGTCTTGCCGTGTTTAAGTGCTTAAACTCTCCAGAGTATATTGCGGCAATGGCAAAGGTTATTGAGCGTGCTGTTGATAAGGGTATGCAGGAAGGCTTAGCTGCGGGTATTATTCATGGTAAGGAAAAAAGAGAGCTTTAGGAGCTTGCTGCATATAATCCTTCCGCGGAAGATCACTATGTTTCCGCTGTGAGAGCCTTTGAAAATGTGGAGTTTTCGTTGCTTGTCGTGCTCAAGTCCAGCAAGAATGCTGGTATTGCTGAAGTTATGGATATTCTCCGTGTTGGTGAGCCTTCCGCTAATGCTCTCATGATTGCGGGGTTAGAGCCGGATCTTGAGCAACTTATTATCCCTGTTTACGATAAGGGTAGCAATGTCATTGTTGGCAACAACGCTTTGCCTTGCTCTTTGGAAGTTGTTCAAAAGAGGGTTGATCAGGTTAGAAAACGCCTTGATGGTTATCGGTTGTCTCTTGCCGATGTTTACAATTCTTCTATTGACCCTTTGTCTGCTCGTAATGTAATGGGTGTGGGAACGTTTACGGCTGGTGGGCCAGCCTCTGTTTGCATTGCTCCTTCACCGGTTGCACCCCTTCCTGCTAGTACTTCTGATGTTTCCGCGATACTTCTTTCTGTTGACGATTATGATGTTGGTGGTGTGTCTAACACCCTTGCTGAAGTTTCCACTGACCCATCTTCTGGGGTAAGCGAGGTCTCCACTGTGCTGTCCGGGTCTTAAGCAAATACTATCGCCTTAGTGCGGATGTTTGGTTGTGTTTTTTCTCTTTGTAATCATCTGAACGATGCTTGTGTTTGCTTTATGATACTTGCAATGATTGTTTCCAGCCTACTTCATTTTGTTTTGTATCTTATGCTGCAACTTTTCTTTATGTTCGAGTTCTTGATGCCTTCGTTGCATGTTATCTTCCCTTTTTCGTTTGTTATTTCAACGTTTATATGGATATGCACGTTTTGTAGTAGTCTTTTGCGCCCATTTTTTGTTTGTGCGGTGCTATTTTTAGCGTTATACGGATATGCACGTTTGTAATAGTCTTTTGCGCACTCTTTTTGTTTGTGTGGTGCTATTTTTAACGTTATACGGATATACACGTTTGTAATAGTCTTTTGCGCACTCTTTTTTTTGTGCGGTGCTATTTTTAACGTTATACGGATATGCACGTTTGTAATAGTCTTTTGCGCACTCTTTTTGTTTGTGCGGTGCTATTTTTAACGTTATACGGATATGCACGTTTGTAATAGTCTTTTGCGCACTCTTTTTGTTTGTGCGGTGCTATTTTTAACGTTATACGAATATGCACATTTGTAATAGTCTTTGGATAGTTTTGGGCTATCCTCCTAGTACTGGGTTTGCAATACCTCTTACGTAGTTTGGTGATTCAGCTGTTCACCAGTTGTGTTATTCGTGATAACTTTATGCTATTCGGAAATAACATATTTTTGGGCCGTACCCAATTCGTGTGCTTGCGCGTCTTATGCACTTTATAAAAATAAAAAACATTTTAAAGAATAAAATAATGAAGGTAGCTAGTCTTCATCATTCTTTTATTGATCATATTTTTTAAATACATTACAAAAATAGGTAAATCCAAATACATTTTATACTTCCCTGCTATCGGCTGTGTTCTTTTATTTCCGTAGCTATGTAAGCCGTGCTTCTCTTCGGAGTTATGCTAATGGCCAATGTTTTCTTTGGGAGAGTTACGGGAGCTTGTTTTGACGGTCATCCGCATGCTATTCTTCTGACTTTGTTGATGTGGGTAACGTCTTTGCAAGTACCCGTACTTTCTTCATGGGCTAGAATCCTCTCTTTGTATGCTACTTTCTCCTCTGAGACCTCGTGTCACTCTCTTCTGACGATGATCCCGGGGGAATTACCAGGCTATTACCTTTCGTTCTTCAGAAAGTTCCGTGTTTTTGAAAGTGTAGCCTGTGAAATTAGCTTTTATATATATATATATCCCGGCTCTTGCAAGTTGGTCATCTTTATCTTGCGCTTGGTCTGTCCGACCAGATTCGCTTTGGTCGGTAGACGTGTGCTTGCCTGAGAGCCGGGGTGCAACAACAATAGGATGTGTGCGTAGTCTGCATCCTTTGTTGTTTGACATTGTAAGGGAAGCTTCCTAATGGCTAGGGGCTTCTTGATATAGTTCCTTGCCCCTAGCGTTCCTTCTTGTCCTTCCCTGAGGACCCATCCCTTTTCACACTCCACCATTCCCACCCCTACCATTTCAGTTTCCGCATGCCTCCTTGACCCGGTTGTCTCCGCAGTTGACCCGTGAGCACCTGTTCGATTTTATTTCCCAACAGCTGCTGGGAGTCTAATCGACAGTAGTGCTCCGGTCATGAGTGCCACAACTCCAATTGGCAAGGAACTTGGAAACGCCGTAGGAGGAGGTTTGAATGACGGGGCGTCGTGGTGTTTTGTGGTAGTGGGTGATTAGCTGTTATTTTAGAACAGCTAAGTGTTATTATCAGTCATTTAAGAACATGTTTCTGTACTCTCCGTACTCTCCTTCATTTTTCCCTTGTGATAGTGATGAAGGTTTAGGTTATTTGTTTTTTCGTTGCCGCTAACTGGCCGATATATTGCCACGGGGACCAACTTCTTCAGACTTTTCTATTTAGGGGTGTTTGACCTTGGAGGGCTGCGATTATTGCATTTGCTTTTCTGGTACCTTCCTTTTTTCTTACTTCGCGTATTTATAGCAAAGGTTTTACTGTTCTTCACGCGCTGGCGTTTGTCTTTTTCTACCAGTTGGTAGGTTATTATATGCCTAGGCTCGTAGCCTGGATATATTTTTCTGTTTGATTTGATGTGATATTCCTTGGGAAGGAACATGTATCTGTACTTGCAGATTTTCGTCCTTTACTAGTTTTCTGGATAAGGTTTATCCTTTTATTTCCGCACTTGCCTTTTTTGTTATCATGTCCGCCACGACTTTCTGCTCGCTTCTCTGGTGTGTTATCCCTTCCAGAGTTAATTTTTTACAGGTTGCAGGTTCCTGTGTTTTTCTATTCTCTGGGAATTGTTTTCGTGCTGTATTTTCCTTCATCTTCCTAATATCCTTCCGTGCTTGTTATTACTCTTTGCTATTTTTTTTTTATTTTTTTTTATTTATTTTTTTTGTTGTGCCGTTTATCACTGTTATTCGTCAGCTTCTACCATCGGCTCTTTCCCTTTTGCTTCTCTTTGTTTCTTCAAATGCAAACATTCTTCCGTGGTATGTCTTTCTTTCCCATGGAATTCACAGAACTTTCCATCGGCTTTCTCTTTGACCGTCATATTTGGAGGCGGACTTGGGGACCTAGCTCATCTTGTCGCTGGTATTCCATCGTACGGCCTTATCAGTCTGCGGAAACCTCGTTGCCTTTCCTCGGCTCTTGATTTACTTTCACGCTTTTTCTGGGAATACCGTCGATGCTTGATTGTTGCTTGTTCTTTTGGTCTTTGTATCCACGGCTTTTTCCTATGACGTCTTCCCACCGCTGCTTCCCATCTAAGAAAGGAAGTAGTCACATTCATTACCTCCGCCATTGACTTTGGGACTGTGTCATGTAGCCGCTTAATCATCTCTGGGTCAGTAATCGCGTGCATGAATTCAGAGATTTTCATAATTTCCGGGGCTCCTTTTACGTTCCTTGTTTCTTCTTTGAATCATTGTACAAAGTCTTCTGTTAGTTCCCTGTCCTTTTGCTTGATGTGGTGAATCTCCACAGGGTCTTCGATGAATTTCTTTTGTTGCAGGAAGTTAGTGAAGAAAGCCTCTTTTAACTTGTCGTAACTGTCTATTGATTCGGGCGGAAGGTCATCAAACCAGACCCTAGCGGATCCGGTGAGTGTGGAGTTGAACATGTGGCATCATGTTGGCATCGCCCATCGTTCCACCTTTGCCGCCGCTTGGAAAAATTTTAGATGATCCTCAGGGTCTCCGCTACCATCGTATGTTTTCACGTTGGTTGGCATCCGCGTTTTCACAGGCATTTCGAAGTAGCGGATACGCGGAGTGAACGGGTCAGTTTCCTGGCAGACCCAGGGGCTGGCCAGGTCACAACCATAATCATTTGGCTTTCTCTTTTTAACTTTGTATCCTCGGACTTTACTTCCGTGAGATTCATCGTCTAAATGGTTATTCACCTTCCGCGACCGAATTTTTTCAGTTTCCGGACTTCTCATTCTTGATCCCGTCGGCCACGGTTGAGAATCCTTGCGATTGCCCTTCTCTTTCTTTCTGGTATCGCCGAGTACTTGTTGCCTACGATCCTGGGGACAGATGGAAACACTTCCTTTCCTATTTTCGAGTCGGTGGAACACACTTTGGCGCAATCTTTTGAACACCGTCTCCCTCACATCCTCCTTTCTTTTGGGTGATCTGGATCGGGTATGACTTTGGCTGTTGTAACTTTTTTGTTCCTCCGCTTTGCTTTCTCAAGCTGTTTCCGTAGGTCTTCCCTTGACGTTTTCGCTTTGTGGTGATGCTGGTTTTCGTGATAATCCTTCCGGATTTCTGCTATCTTGGCTCTTTCTTCACACTTTTGAGCTCTCTCCGTCACAATAGGCCAAATCTTGTCGAAATGCTTATCACAATACCTTCGGATGGTTGCGTCGGACATAGGTCCCTCCGGGTCCGCCGAGGCCGTTTGCTCTCCTCTTTCTACCGTACTCCGCAACGTGGACACGAAAGCAGGAGTTGGTCCGAATCTAGTGCTCATGGTGAGTATTTTTTGGAACGCAGTTGTGTACCGGTCCCACGGATGGCGCCAACTTGTTAGTACAATTTGTGTGATGGGTTACGGAAAGTCTGGACGTAGCTTGCTGGACTGGGCCGGCAAGCCTTTGATGGATTGATCTTATACTAATTCAAGTGATTTGGATGAGATCCCTGCACAAGAAAGGCAAACCGTTAGTCTTACCGTGGGGACGGACCCCACGATTAGACTCTGGCGTGAGAGTAAGTATGCATTCTTGAGAGGGAAAGTAGTAGTATGTGTGTAATTATGAGAGAGAAAGTTGTTCTACCTTGTATGGGGATTAGAGCCCTTTTTATAGGCGAGGTTTGCCGCTGGGGTCTCTGGATTATTGCATATAGTGGTTAGTTGCCGGAGTCGGACCCTTGACGGACAAGGGTTCCGTGTTATTCTCAGGTATGGACGCGAGAGGCCTAACGGTTGGAAGTTCAGCCCGTTAGACATCTTGTGCGCATCCAAGGCCTAGGCCGTAGCCAACTTAGTCATTGGGCTTACTATTGGCCCAGGGTCTGTGGTTATCGGACCTGAGTCCGAGATTTGCGGTTATTGGGCCTGAGCCTGGAGTGGACGTAGAGTATGTTTTGGGCTTAATGGGCCTGTTGTACATACTATACGTCATCAATAGGTATTTTTCATGTGCACCAACAAAACAGATTTAGTTTTCTATGTTCAGGTTATATAAGAAAGACTAGTCTTTTGACTCAAACATACGGCCCAACCTGAATATGCGTATGATCGTTTCTGACTTTTTTTATTGCCACCCTCAAATGTATATCTATCGACTAGTAAGGTATGCTGTATGCACCGTATCACTTTTATGTTTATCAAGTGAGGTTTGCACTAATATATAAGATAAAAACATTTGTGATACAATTATTGATACATAGAGAATTTATAATACAGAGTTAATGGGTGATTTTTCGAAGAGAGCAGGCGAGCAGCTCACATGTTATGGGGATTCAACGTGGATAAAAAATATCAAGTCGGACTTGAGTGATAAGTGATTCTTAAACTTTATTACGTAACACTTAACTCGGGGTGTCCATGGTACTGGAACCGTCCCGAACCGAAATCGGAACTGAAAGAACCGAGAACCGAAAATAAGGAAAAAGTTGAATCAAGAACCGTCCCAAATTATTCGGTTCGGTTCCGGTACGAGAATTTTCGGTAATTCCCATGAGTACCGAAGTGTTAAAAAAATATGTTTGAATGGATGTGAAATTATGGTACTCGGTTCGTAAGACTTCGAAAAAAGTTGACAACCTTAATAATATTTCACAGCTTGACTTACAAACAAACAAAAAACATATATTCGGTAATAGCAAACTCATTATCCACGGAAATAATTGCAAACTCATTAAGAATATTATATATCAATTATGGTGACTAGCTTACAATAACTTACATGGTGACAATATATCATGTAGTGACGCCATAATCGTTAATTGTTTCTCAACTTTTATCATTACATTTAATGAAGAATAAATACCAACAGTTAACTACAACTTCTTGTTAGTTGTTACTAAGCAACATAAAATTGTTCAATATGCAGCTATGGGCATACTCGATATTCCAGTTTAGAAAAAACTTACTTTCATGTTGATAAATGATGTTTGAATCTTTGAATGGAATTAATGGATTAAAGGTTAAGGTTTATGGGTTTTTAGGTTTAGGTAAGGGTTTTTCTATTTTCTTAAAAGGCTAAAAGGCCAAATACTTGCATGTACACAATGTCCCAAACAAAGCCTATAAAATTACAAATTTTCATAAAAGTCGGTTCTTTCGGGAAAGTACCGGAACCGGACTGTTCCAACCCGAACCGTCCCGAGAAACGAAATTTTGGAATTTTAGGAACCAAGAACCGTACCATGGTTCTAATATACGGTCCCGTTCCCGATCGATACCGGTACGGTTCTTCGATTCTTTTGATTCTTCGGTTTTTTTGGACACCCCTACACTTAACACCTTATTACATGTATCTTCATTTGGTATTGACTTATATATATAGTCATAACTTGTTTTTAAGATTCCAAGCAGGGGCGTACATAGGGGGTTCATGAGAATCTAATGTATGTTTGTCGTCTAGTGTAATTTTTCGTTAAAAATCCTCATTTTTCTTAAATGAATCTGCTCTTGAATTTTTTTGTCACATAAATGCATGTCTTATCCATTGTTATTTTCTTTACATTCGTAAAAAGAAACTTATGCACCTTATAACTTATAGTGTTTTAGTCCACCCCTAATTCCAAGTATATGCATTTTCAATTTTGCAGGTTAGTGATCAACAAATGTATTTAGCAAGTATCAACCTTATAACAGGCTAGAAAATCAATGATTCTTAATAAAATACCAACATTAAGTTTATGACAAAATCAAGAGCAACATTATCATCTCCCTATTAACAAGAAAAAAAGTTATAACATTCAATGTGTGATTTTGAAGTATCCTACTAGATTGAATCTATTAACATGTGCTCCAACTCCAATCGATCAATAAACTCGACATACAATGAATCAATCCCCTAACGGAATCATGTCTGTCTAGCCAATTAAGGTAATTAATCACATGTTTCACATGTTACATAGGTCCATCTTGTGTCGCGTGTTCTTTCTGAAAACGTAAACTAATGATTAATCGAATTTATCCGATGATGGCCATGATGGCAATTCGATTTTTCCACATGCTCGAAATCGAAAGGTACCAGAACAAGCAACTTTAAACAGATGAGGGATATATAAAGTGTAATTAGTTTAATGTATTTTTCTAGACAGTTTATTATTTCCATTTGATAGCTGCAGTTTTGGGGTTGTTTGAAGTATACCTTAACCATATTGTTCGCCATATTACATATTCATATGCCATCTAATAGAAAACTTATCATATTCATCACATGTTTTTACCGAAGTTAACAAATTAAACCTAAAACAGTGAAGTTAAAAAAAATGTGCAATCAAAGTACGGAGTAAAACATAAACCAAGTGCTTTAAAATGAAATTGATACGTTACGAGAATCAAACGACATATTCTACAAAAGCAACAACTAAGAGCAAAGGGTGTCATAACTCAAGCCGCACTTCATTTTTTATGTCACGTCATGCCACATCAATTTTTATAATTTAACACAAAACTAAATATAATTATTGGTTTATGATAATTTTTTTTCTTGATAATTTTATTCGTTTAAAGTCATTAGTACATCAGATTTTCAAGAAAAGAAGTTCCACAAAAACAGTAGCATCTCAATTGTAGAAAAGACACATAAAGACATGTCGTTAGCATCTTAGGACGAATTCAACTGGAAAAAAGAGAAACCCAACATACATGTATATGTGCATATATACAGCATACATATACGCCTATACACACATGTGTATATGTGAAATACATACACCTATATTAAATACACGCACAGCTCGAAAACACCTACTGTATAAGTTTACATATACTATATTAAAGGTTTTCACATTGTTTCGCTTCAAGGTGAGGGTATAATAGGGTGCACTTTAATAAAAAGATCCAAAAAAAAGTTTTCTTACACTAAAATCTGATTTTATTTGACAAATCATAGAGGGCACCGCCCCCCATAACTAATATGTAAGTCCGCCCTTGTGCATGCATACATATTGGTCATATACCTATACAAATTCATGTAGGGATTTTTTTAAATGTGACCCGAAAGCGTTCATTGGAGTTTATATAAAAGTAAAGTCATAGATTATTAAGTTTAAAATTATATTTATTTATGGTAATTTGTGAGTATATTTAAAAGAATTAAATGCATGTTCTATTTTAAAAAGAAAATGTGTGTGATTAACATTTGCTTGAGCACACATGTTAGAAAAACTCATATATATATTGGCAACTAATTAGCTATACCATGTTTCAAGGTTAAATACAAAAGTTTATTAATTGGAGCCAAGTTATTAAATGTGAGATTATGGGTATGTTTGGCAAATTAGTTTAAGTGGGGGCTTATTATTATAAAATTACTGAAATTAACATATATATATATATATATATATATATATATATATATATATATATATATATATATATATATATATATATATATATATATATATATATATATATATATATAGGGAAGAGATCGGGTGCGGATTGCATTTTAAGTAGGATGGTGCGGATAATATCACAGTAGCTTTTTTTTTAAAAAAAATTCAATAAAATCTGAAAAAATTAAAAAAATAAAGAGGATGATAAATTATTAAGAATCGCTGAAAAAAATTTCAAAAAAAAATCGTTTTTATGATTAAAAGTATTGTGATATTAAGGTCGATTTTGACTTTTTTACAAAAGTCAATATCTGATCTTAATATCACATAAACCTTTTTTATTTTAATACAAATTGTTAATATCACACTAATTTTTTTTTTTTTTTTGATATCACACCACTTTTTTGTTTTTTTACTAATATTATTAATATCACCGTTACTTTTTTAATAAAAAAATGTTAATATCACGGTTTCTTTTTACTATCACAGGAACTTTTTTTCTTTTTTTAATATAATTGTTAATATCACCGTAACTATCATACGCTTTTTTAATAAATTTGTTAATATCATAGTAACTATCATATGTTTCTTAATATCACGTTTCAATTTTACATGTAAAAAAGCTTAATATCACATTTGGTTTTATAATATCACCATTTTATAATATCACAACATCTTAATATCACAGTAGAACTTATAATATCGTTAATATCACGGTAGGACTCATAATAAAAAAACTAAAAGGTGCTCAGAAAAATCTGAAAAAATAAAAAAATGAAAGAAGATAACAATAGTAAGGATCCCTCAAAAGGAAAAAAATTAAAAAAAATCGTCTACATGGTCAATTGGTACCGTGAAAATAGCGCAGATATTGACTTTTTTACAAAAAGTCAAGATCAGATCTGGAATGGGCGGTCCAGATCCATCCGCACATCCGCACGAATTAAAAAAATCCGCACCTGATCCTCACTCTCTCTCTCTCTCTCTCTCTCTATATATATATATATATATATTAGATATTTTTGTTAGTAATTAAGTAATTTAACATACTATAATCTCCGGCCTAAAAATTTTAGCCTCATTTTCTGGGCTGGGCTTATATCAAAAGCCCGAGGCTAATAATATAAGTCTCTTGCCAAACGAGACTTATTTTGAGCTGGTGCTTATTTATGAAATTTAAGCCCCATAAGCTTCATATAAGCTCTTTCCAAATACACCATATATATATATATATATATATATATATATATATATATATATATATATATATATATATATATATATATATGAATCCGTCCCAATATTTTTGTAAGTTTCTATAATTAAATTTCAAGGTGTACTAGCTTAGTAAGGACTTCTTTACTAATTTAAGCGGCTATATTGTTATACTAGCAGGGTATCCGCGTGTTGCGGCGGCGGGTACCCTGAAATAAATTTTTCTGGTGAATTATTTATTTTAGTTTATTATGTTCTTTTTGACGATAAATTTACGGATATCAAGAATTTCATTTAGTCCATGCCCGTTCGGGCTCGAGCTCGTTTGGCCCGCGCCTGTTCGGGCTCGAGCCTGTTTGGCTCGTGCCTGTTCGGGCTCAAGCCCATTTTTCCCGTTGCCCGTTCGGGCTTTAATATTTGTATAATGTGCTTTATTATTTGTATTAGTGACATTTAATGCAGGGTACCCGTGCGTTGCGGCGGCAGGTACCCTGAAATAAAAATTTTAAGTGAATCATGTATTTTAGTTTATTATGTTTTTTTGACAATAAATTTACGGATTTCAAAAATTTCGTTCGTTCGGGCTCGATCCCGTTTGGCCTGCGCCCATTCGGGCTCAAGCCCATTTGACCTGTTGCCCGTTCGGGCTTGAGTATTATTTGTATTAGTGACATTTAATGTAAAATTGTGTTTAATTTGGTTGTACAATATGCTTGATAATTTGTATTTATTATGGGTGTTTTAATAACTGTATTAATTGTATTTATTGATCAGTTAATTAATTGACTATATTAATTGTTTTTGCATTAAAGTGGTGTACGCTATGCTTCTTGTCTTGTACGTTTGAAAATTATGTGCATTAAAGTGTTGTACATTATTCTTCATTTCTTAATTATATGAATTACTAATTTTAGTAACATGTGTAGGCTTATATTTTTAAGACTTTCTTTTATAAGAAGTTTTAAATACATTATAATGTAGTATAGATTAGCTATTTAATTGAGAAATAAGTTTTGATAAACCTTCTCATTAAGATAAATTAAAAAATTGAGCTCACTCATTAAGTTAAAAGTAAACACTAAGGGTGTGTTTGGTAGAGAGAAAAGAAATCAGAGAAATGGAAATTGGACTTATTTCCCTTGTTTGGTACAGAGAATTGAAAAAGCGGAGAATTTGGTTGAGAAATGAAGAGAAATTGAGAGAATTGGGTAGTGTAATTTGGCTAGCTCAATTTCCCTTATTTTGGTGGAGAAATTGGAGAAATGGATTATTATTATTTTGATTTTTTTTTTTTTTTTTTTTTTTTTACAACTATAATTTTGTTAAATAATGGATTTTGTTTTTAAAAAATATATATATGTAAACAAATTAGGACGTGCAACATTAGATGCTTAAAATCGTTTTTTTTAAAATAAATACATTTTAAAAAATAATTTTAAAAAAATATAATTTTAAAAAAAATTAAGGTTTTTTTAAATAAATACATTTTTAAAAAATAATTTTTTAAAAAATATTTTTTAAAAAAAATAAGTTTTTTTTTAAAATACATTTTTAAAAAACATTTTTTTTAATTTTTTTTTTAAATAAATACATTTTAAAAAAATATTTTTTTAAAATAATTTATTTAAAGAAAGTACATAAATTTTTAAAAAATAAATTTAAAAAAAAAGATATATTTTTTTTAAATATCTTTTTTGTAAATATTTTTTAAGAATTGTTATTTTGAAAAATAAAAAATATTTTTTTTTTAAAATCAACAAACAAATATATGTGAGCCTTATATGACAAAATGTTATTTAAATAATTTTTTTTTTTCATTTCTCGGGTCAAGTCTCTGTTGTTACCAAACATTAGAATTGAACAAAATTCTCTACTGATTTCTATTCTCTGAGATTCTATTTTCTGTTTCATTTCATTTCTTTGAAATTCTCTCTACCAAACGTGCTCTAAGTTTTACCGTGGAAGTTATTGAGCTAATGATACTTTACGCTTAAAAAGTCAAAGGTGTTGCATTTACACACGTGTGTACGAGAGGTATATAACACATTTTGTGTTAATATTTTTTTTTAGTTGAAGTTAGAGAAAGGAAAAGGGTAAAGACCCTTTATTATGATGATAGATGTCTAACTGAAATAGATAAGAATTAGGCAAAGTTTGTAATGGCTTGTCTTCTAAAGTACCTTTCATCACTTTCACCATCACTTCTATATTTATCATTCTACACCAAACTTTTGTTAGGCCTATTATAAATATATATTTTAGAAAAGATTAGTGAATTTAAATATTAAATCCAGTAAAATGGGATAGAATCAGTTGGTATTGGTTTGTTTGTGAATGCGTGCATAGCAAAGAGATGACAATTGATTGAATATAGAGTAGTTTAGATCGCAGACCGGGTGTTATGGTGGTGGTCGATTACCTGATAGCCACCTATCACGCGCCATTCTTATTTTTTTGCACTCGTTTGGTGGTTTGCACCACTAAACTGTTTACCACCTTTTGTGTGTGTGTATTTGTGAGGTATATCGTGGGTATGTTTGTATAAAGTGAGTTATTGTTATATATTGGTATGGTAGTGACCATTACACATGTTTAGTGATAGTTTTGATGATGTGCTGAATAATGATGTGACACTGATGTAGAGTTGATAGTTTTAGCGTCCATAACAGTTAACCTTAATAAGTGTGAGGTCTCAAGTTTAATGCTGGTGCAAACAACCTTAAGTGGTCACGCCAACCTCCTGAAAATAGAGGGCTTTACCTAGTTTGAGTCTGTGTGACGGTGAGTTTAAACCCCGTGAATTAATCAGCCAAAAGGTCAGAAATCATGATTATCAAAAATAAATAAATAAATAAAGTTGACCTTAGAGTCATATATGTTCATATCTATTGATCTACATAGCCATATTTAAATCCAAATTTTATTTTAACTTGCATACTTAGGTCTATGAATAACTTACTATTAAATCATAAAACTTTTTAAAAAGCTGGATAGTCCACTAATTTAATTGGTCACGTTTATAATTAATTCTCCTACATCAATAAAAGTTATTGTCGTTAGAAAAAAGTGTAACCAAAAAGCATTTGCTCACGAAATTTTTTAATTACATGATACATGTCACCGCAACACGCATATACCATGCAAATAAAAAATAAAAAGTTTTCCACAAAATCATACATAAAGAGTGGGAACAAAATTTTACTTCAAACTTCGTCCTGATATGCTTTAATATATACTAGAAGGGTACCCGCGCAATGCGGCGGCGGGTACCTGATGACTATTTTGTAGCGAACAAATGTTTTTTATTTTTACGTCTAATTCAAGTAAGTTTCTCTCTTTTCAACTCCGCTTCTTCCCGACTACTAAAGAAAACTCATAAAAATATATCAAAATGGATGTTGAATTAAAGAGCACAAAATTTTAAAAAATATGGTGAAATTAGATCATAAAAAAATTAAACGGATTAAAAGATATTTAAATTTAAAAATAAAGGTGATTAATTAGTTAAGAAGTGACATGTGTCACCCTATTATTGGAGCTCTTTATTTTAGTTTGTCAGAGCTCATCCCTTTTTGTTATTTTTTAGTTAGAGAAGTAACACATGTCACTCAATCATTGGAGCTCCTTATCTTATTTTTTTTAATTCTTTCCATAATAAGCAAGTAAAAAAGTCTGAATTTTTAAGCTTTCTAATTTTAGAAGGCCTAAATGCATTATAAAGTAGTATAAATATAGATATATCCGGTAATGAGTTACATATTTTGTTGGTTTTTGTAATAGTGTAAGACACATCAAGATATCGCGTATTTGTATCTTTTGAGTTTAGGTAACATCTTAGTATTTGTAAAAGTAGATATTTGTATAGCAATTCTTTACTTTAATCAATGCATTTATGATGTGTTGATTGAGAACTTTAGATCGATGTAATTTTACAAGGCTATTTGAATAAATAAGTGACATTTTTTTTAGTTTTAACGACACATGGGGCACAATATACTGTAATTATTGACCCGACCCACGCCCGATCAACATCTGTCTCCAGTACCTCCAAATTCTCTTAGCTGGCTTCGAAGATGAAATTAATTATGTGCATAATTTCTTCTTTTTCTTTTACGTAAAAGATATACAAATATATATTTATTTTTCTCTTAAATAATTACTAAAAGTGTTATAAGCTATTAAGCTATGTCTAGAAACTTGTTAATCATAAAACATCTAATCAGTCTTTCTTTTGCGTGTAAATGAGTTCGAGCATGTCAAATCGAAAGAGTTTTTAAAGCTCAAGTTTGAGCTAGGTTTGGTTCGAGCCTAGCTTATCCTTTTATCTTGAGTTCAACTACAAGTTTGGGTTTGTGATACGTCTAGGCTCGAGCCCATGGCTCATTTAGCTATTAGAGTTTTATCTTTTTTTATAAATACTCTTTGTAATATTTTAGTTTATTATTCAATTAAGTTTAAGACCAATAATTCTCTAGTTATTCCATTCTATTTTTTAAGGAGCTCGCACACGTTTGAAGTGGTATTTTATCTCGATATAACCACTAACAGGGTCGTATCAATTGGTGCTCTCGTTGAGATACAACCGCTAACAGGGTCGTATCCCAATACAACCTCTAACACGCTTAATGATATGCCTGGGCTCGAGCTCATAGCTCATTTAGCTATTAGGGTTTTACCTTATCTTATAAATACTCTTTGTAATATTTTAGTTTATCATTCAATCAAGTTTAAGATCAATAATTCTCTAGTTCTTCCCTTCTATTTCTTAAGGAGCTCGCACACGCTTGAAGTGGTGCCTTATCCCGATACAACCCTAACAGGATCGTATCAATGGTGCTTTTATTGAGAGGGTTTTTGATTAGGATTCCAATTAAAGAAAATAATAATAAAAATAAAGATCACTGTTCACGACACTATTCACGATACTGTTCATCGATCACTATTCACGCGAATTGTTCGTCGGAGTTACTGTTCACGGGGTACTGTTCATCGAAAAAATTGTTTTGTTTTGTTTAGTTTAGTTTTTTATTTATTTATTTTTTTTTTCCGAATTAATGTTAATGGCTTCGAGCGGATGTGATCGGAACGCGGAATATGCACTATTTAAGCTTTCGCAAATGGGTACGAAGGCAGAATACGAGAATGATTAAGATTCTTATAAATCAAGTAACAGGGATCTCAAAATCTGTACTTAAATCCATTTATATCTCGGGACTTAAACTGCTTCTACAATGTGCACTCTTAAGGTTAGCGCCAACAACTTTTGGAGAAGCCTGTTCCATAGCCCGTATAATGGAGGCTCGTTTTGAGATAATTGCAAGGAAAAAGCTAAACATTGAAGAGAAAATAGATATTGTTCTATCATGGCCAAGTGAAGAAGTTCCACATATGATTAAAGAGTTCTTAGATGCTAATGAAGATATTGGTGTTGTTGAGGTTAGTAGCGTTATAAACGATGTTTATTGGTGAGAGTAATGTGGAAAGCATGGAAGTTCGTAGTGAGTTTAGCGAATTTTCAAAAAATAAAGAAAGTGTGGTAGATGTTGTTGTGGGTGGTGGTGAAGCGTGTAGGGTTGACGAAAATGAGTCGAATGATATCGCTACTTAAGGATGAAGGTGGTATATTTGATGATAGTATAGATGAAATAAATTTGGGTTTAATCAAGGAGTTTGTGATTAAGATGTTGGAGGGTAGAGATGTTTCCGGCAAGAGTTTGGTTGTTTGTTTGAAGTGGGTATATTGCGAGAAGAGTCGTAGGGCAACAAGAGATGGAAGAAGGGTGTTGTGTTATGTGAAGAAGAAAACGATAGAGGCTGCAATTCAAAGAAGATCATGGAATCCCGGAATTAAGAAAACTTTTGAAGACAACACCTTGAGGGCAAGGTGATTTTGAAGGAGTGAGGAATGATACGCCTGGCTCGAGCCCATGACTCATTTAGCTATTAGGGTTTTACCTTATCTTATAAATACTCTTTGTAGTATTTTAGTTTATCATTCAATCAAGTTTAAGATCAATAATTTTCTAGTTCTTTCTTTCAATTTTTTAAAGAGCTCGCACACGCTTGAAGTGGTACCTTATCCCGATACAACCCTTAACAGGGTATATCAGTTTGACACTTTTATATGATGGAGGAAAATGACATAGACCTCGACTCAAGTTCGGTTGTTAAGCACATTTGTCATGAACTCGTTTATTTGTTTTGAGCTTGTTTGTTATACACATAGCTACATATACAAATGTATAGCTCTTAATGTTCGCGAGCCTAAATGGGTTTCAAGCATAAAGCTTGTGCTCATTCTCGTTTATTAAACGAGTCAAGAATTAGGCTCGAGTTTGTGTATCTCGTACAAACTTTTACACCTCTAATCTTAGGAACAACTTGACTCGTTTATAACCGTAGCCTCAAGACGTTATTGATCCAAATGTTTCGGCTTTTATTACAAGTTTTTATGTCATAATAAAATCCATTTCGTTTAAGAGTACGAGTTTTGTGTATTCTAAAAAAATAGCTAGTTGTCTACTCGTTGTATTTTAAGTCATATTTTTCGCTTGTTTAATTTTCAAATAACATGAATTGTAAGTATTAAAGCAGTCCCGCAGTAACTAGAGACTATTCACTCTTAAATTTCTTCTTAATACGAAGTCTATTTTTCAGACCATGTGTTAAATTCTCTTAAACAAAACGGTAGCACAATAAATTTTCAATTAAACAAATGATAAATAATCATAAGAAGTAGGTTCGTATCCTTTTTATCACAGTGACGTTTGAAAGCAACTTCCTGCATTGGGGTCGGGTGATATAATTGCTTTCATGGCCTACAAAAAATGATTTAAAGTCCTTCCTCTAAGATTTGATAAATTCGCTATGATATTCTGTACACTGTACAGTACCATGGAATATATATGCGTGAAATGACATTCAGACAAACATTATTTAGTATGATTAAAAAGGCATTTCTTTTACCGGCTCAAAATGAATAGTCTTTTAAAAAAAGAAATAAGGAAATTAAAATGGAAATTTAATGAAAGGTGATCTTTTATACACATTTTCTTTAAAAAAAATTGAGTTTTCATATTTTTATAAAAGAATAAGGAAATTAAAAGGGAAATTTGATGAATAGTTTCAAGAGTTTTCATGCTTTTGTAAAAAAATTACTAAAAAGCTATTGTAATTTTGTACTGTCTTTCTTACTTTTACACTCTCAGAATTCATTAAAGCCTTGACATCTCTAATTTTGTTACATTTTACGCTTTAAAAATCATGTCGTTCAATTCATAATACTTTCCTCTTTAATTTAAGATTAATTTCGTCATAGTTTCGAGTTGTATTGTGAAAACGCAAAATGAAGTCGATAACCATGAACTTCTGCGATACCGTGGTGACTCTCCGCGATAACTGCGATATGATAATATATTTAAGTTTTCCCCATCCACTTGCTATGGTGTCTAAGTAAATTATCACGTCAATCTCGTCACACATGCGATACACTGTGATATCGTCGATGAACATTCAAAATTGAATGTTGTTACGTGAGTATTACGCGGCATTAAATTTCCCTCTTTATATTTAAACACTAACCTTACTCCCCTCAACACTTCATCCATGACTAACATTTGTAATTTTTCATGACTAACATTTGTACTTTTTTTCTTACATACATGGCACTCGTGCCTTTCAACGCTACACAATGTTTTCAGCATAAGTCTTAATTACTTCACGCTGATAGATGGTCGAATCCATAGTCTTCGTCCTCTTGATCTTCCTAATTTTGAGTTTAACCTCAGGCTCGATTGCATATGCTTCAAGAGAGGGAAAGCCACATATCTCTCATGCTTATCAAGGAAGTATGAAGATCTAAAGTGCATAGAAGAGTTGATGGACTTGTAATTTTTTAGGGAGATTTATTTTAGGTTGTCTCCTTTTATAAATTTCTGTTATATTAGGTTATTGTATGTCATGTTTTAATGTAGATCATCCCCTAAACCCTATCTATAGCATAGGCATGTTTTGTTATTTTATCAAAATTAATCAAGATCTTATATATTATGATGAATATCATCCGCTTAAACCGTATAAAAAAAACGATAATAATCAATAACAAAACGATAATGTGTAATAAATGAAAGCTAAAAAACGATAATAATCGATAACAACAATCATCCCTTAAACCATGTTCTAAATAAAAATTCTTATTTTTTTTGTCTCCACATACGTGATAATATATCGAAATATATCGATTGTCACAATAGAGTCGTTGGTTTATGAAGGATATAATGAACTTATTGGGAAATATCCATCGCACGAGTGAAACGTCCGGACTCAATTTTTTTTATGCTGATCTGACTCACGGATCCAAAAAGGGTCTGTACTACTTGTAACACCCCCAAATCGCAACGGAAGACAGTGGGGCATAACTTTCATGAAACATAAGTCATATTGAACGACCTCTATATGAGTTGTTTGAAATAGACGTTTGATACATCAATAAAGTTTTAACAAAAGGACAAAGGTTTAGAGTTCACAACATAAATGAAAGAGATTTTTATACATAACCAAATGTTATTAGTAATTGTAACACCCCAACCCGACAAGGGTAGAAGTATCACAGTCTGGCGTCATATCAGAACATACAAGCAAAATTTTCAAACGGAAGTCTTGAAATAATAATGTACCAAGTCATAATAACCAAAGATTTACAAGGGAAATTACAAAATCCAAAATGTTTAAAATGATATGAAATCTCCCACAATATCCCGCCAAAATGAAACCAAAAGATAAGGTAACTATGGTTAGTCCACTCAAATAATCCACCTCTCAGCCCAATCAAAGCCCATCTTCAAAACCTAAAACCTGCCGCAGGAAAAGAAATGCAGCTGAGCTTAAAAAGCCCAGTGAACAGATATAACAAAGCGAAAGCTAAATAAAATCTGAAATGCAAGATGAAACAAAGGAACGGATAACAAAGCCGTAGCGAAATGAGAGTCATGAGTCAAAGAGGATCCTGCAGAACACAATTATACAGATATCCAAAACGAACAGATAACAAGGAGAGCGAAGCGAAGCAAAGCATTCGATGACATATAAACATGCACATACAAACTAGACATACAAGAACGGAAACATAAGCAACCGTAACAAGCATAGCATCCACACAACGTATATGTCATACAATCAATTCAGGAAATCAGAAGACATACAAGCCAAACAGATATCTATAGGAAAGCGGAAGCAATTAAATGAATCAGTGAGCATGGCAATTCACACAGGTCAAAACTATTAATTGAAAACATAATCAGTATCATAACGGTAGTCAAAACATGGCAGTCGTAAGTAACAAGTATGAATACAGTATGAACACTATAATTAAATGAATTAAATACATAGCAGGGTAATTAAACAAGTTAACAAGCTAGACGTCATAAGTTGAACCATCCACCAAATCAAATAGTAGCATAAACAGAAATGCAAACATGGCAGGTCAACAACAAGCAGATAAGGACACCACGGATAGTCATTGTCCACGAGATTAATCGAACGAGGTACAAAAGATAAACAGATCAACAATCGATTTCACACAAGCACGGTTACCAGACAAATCAAAGGATCACATAACAGTAAGATAGCATATCGTCGGATGACAACAAGTAAATCTTATATCGCATACATACATATTATACAGAGTAATCAGTAGTCGTATAAACATGAATATCATAATCAATCCAATGACATATAATAACCCGGTACGTGAATGGAACCATAGTCTGAAGTAACGAAATGAAAGTGTGACAGATCAATGTAATGGAGTATCTATATCTTGGTACAAGTAATTCATATAAGGGTATTGAGTAATGAACAAATAATACAGATTATGGTGCGTTGGGGAAATACGGAAGGTACAATATAGGTTTATCAAAAGTGTAAGGGTTATCAGAAATCTACCCGAGCCCAGAAACATATCATATCATATCATATCATAAGTAGCCATTGTATTCGGAGGGGTGACCTCGGAATACCATACATAATAGGAGGGGAGACCTCAGTAACAAATGGAGTAGCTAGCTCCCAGAATTGTGAAGACGCGGATTGCACCCGACATCAATCACCAGACAAAGCTCCAATCAGATCAAATCCCTCGAAACATATCATATCTAGGATGCATCCATACGCCCCCCAGAAACATAGTGGCCAAATCATATACATATAGTGAGCTCATAATCATATCAGAATGGGGACGGTGTGTATCATCACTCGTACACACTGGAGTCATGCCATTGGTGCATCAATGACACGGTCAGGTTACCTTCCTGACTAGGAAACATATTTGGCTCGGGTATCAAACTGACGGGTCAAAGCATAATCATATCATATCATAAGGGTTTATATCAAAGTTCATATCAGAGTTCATATCAAAGTTCATATCAAAGTTTCATATCAGATGGTTCATAATCAGAGGTTCATAAACATAACAAACTAATGTCATAGCGAATAGAATCATATCAAAGGATTAAGTCGGAATCATATCAAAAGGATCATAGCATAAGGAAATCATAGCAAGGGATATCATAAGTGAAGTAAAGTCAAGGATCGAAAAGTCAGGAGAAATCCCTACTGAAAAGGGATAGAATATCTGTACCTTACTCGAAGCAAATCACAATGAAAGTAAAATCAAGAAAGGAGATCAATCCCGTCGCCCGGAACCTATATGAATTAAATAACGTTCTATAAGAATCAGATTACTCGTTTAAGACGGCTTTCCATTTTTAGTAATCTTTCCATAATTAGCAGGTTTCCATATTTAGCAAGTTTAGTCACTTATCTAAAGTTAAATAATGAAAATGAGTGTTATTATGATTTAAGGATCATTTATGACAAGTTACAAAAGTTTAGGGTTTAAAATGTCAATAATGTAAGGTATAGGGTTAAAAGTGTAAATATAGCAAGTTTACTCATTAAATCCATTTAGTTACTATATTAACAAGTTAATCCATCAAGTTTCATAATTTACAAAATAACCCCTTAACTTTATTAAATCATGAATTACAAAACCCTAGTTTTAGATTATGATTACGTATCCGTTCTAAACCATTTTAGCTCGGTTATTACAAGATTATAAGATTCATTATGTGATAACATTTTAATTCGACACATCCCTCCCCAAAATCAGTTTTGTACGCCCCTTGATCATATCAAAACAAACCCGTAAATCATTCGTTATCGAATCCATAAATCACATACGTATTCGTATAGTTTTACAAGCACATTAAACCCTTTATTAACATACATATAAGTCGACATAAAGAGAGACCCAAATCAGTTTCGTATTCATGTTTCATACCATATATCATACGATTTACAAAGATTAAGAATCAAGGTTTTTATGTACTCTTGTTTTACCATTTCATGTAACAAATGGAGTCATGATTTTATGTGATATATTCGACAAAACAAGCCCTAGAAACACATCTCCAAGGCCACGAATTGAATGAGAAATAAAGAGGAAAAGATGTGAGATGTTGATACGTTACCCTAGTAGCGTGTACGTGACAAAGA
The DNA here is from genome assembly GCA_019973895.1 of Chrysanthemum seticuspe. NCBI lineage: Eukaryota > Viridiplantae > Streptophyta > Magnoliopsida > Asterales > Asteraceae > Chrysanthemum > Chrysanthemum seticuspe. Next base: position 181,523,633 of record BPTQ01000003.1, read on the forward strand.
AACAAGAATCGAACCACAACGATCAAAACCAAGCCTCCTTGGCTAAACCAAAACCCACGGCTACAAAACACCACCCACGACCAAGCTTCTTTTCGAACCAAACACAATCCCCACGTCCACCAATCGATCACACACTATCACGAGCCTCCTAGGAACCTTTGTTGGTATGAATTTCGGATCAAAATGATGAAAAATAAATGATGGCCGCCACTTTGAGAGGTAGAGAGAAACTTAGGGTTTCTTGGTGTTTTTGAAATGAAAAGGAAATGATAATTGAGACTTTAATAAAATTGATTGGTGATTTAATGAGGAGCCTCCATTAGGCCGGCCACATAGGGGGGGGGGGGAGACCAAATTTGTAACTTCCAATCTTATCTTCTTCATAATGTATTTAGTCCCCTTTTTAGTCCAAGTTAATTTGTGTACACTTTGGTATGTTAAATAGTTACTTAGGATTTAATCATTCATGTTATTTTAATTTATATCATAAGTTAATTACTTTCATAATGTGTATATTATTAATGAGATAATTTGTTAAACGATGTTGAAGTGTTTCCCGAGTTTGTATAATTTTAAGTTTGAGGGCAAAATTGTCATTTCACGCGTTTTAGATTTTAGGGTTTTACAGTAATACAAAGAAATCACCGATGAAATGAGGCCTAAAAATGTGACTCTGGTATGATGCTCCAAATATTATCCATGTACATGCGTCTAAGAACCTGAGAATAACATGCTAAAACGGGTCAACATAAAGTTGGTAAGTTCATAGGTTTAACGTTAAGTAATAAGTAGCATGGACCATAAGATTTTAGTGACTATTGTAACACATACAATATCATGGAAAGTATTAGTATTGCACTAAGCTCATGACATCGAAGCCTTAACGGTTAAGTTTGTTGCCCCGGTAACACCTATAGTTCTTCAAATGAAATGCGTCTGTTTGACAATACGGTCAAGTAAGCGCTACAAACCCGGATGGGGGTGTCAACCCAATAGATCTATTCACAACATTTATGCTTACTCCATAACTAACAGTTCATGATAATGGAGACTTAGTGGTAAGATGGGTAACTTAGGCAATACGTAAATGTTTTAAGTACTTGTGTCCATAAGAAAATAATTGAGCATGTATTCTCACCCCAAAGTAGTTCAAAACGAGTATCAAACAAGTAAAGTAGGGGCTATGAAACTCACCTCACAAGTGGTGGTAACGATAGTAAAGTAAGCAAGCTTGTTGTAAACGGTGTGACCTAACCGCGACCTAAATCAATAAGACGTCTAAGGTCACAATGATATGATCTATATGCATATGAGTTTTGAGAAGTTACATCACCCATATAAACTTGTGTTGAGGTTTTATAAAGTTTTACAAGAAAATTATTTATGAAAATAGTGAAACATGGCTTTTTTTTATTTAGTTAAAAAGACAGCTTCTACCAGAAAACTTGACCCGAGTTTGAAAGGCCATAACTTCCTCATTTCTTATTAAATTTTGAAAATTTCACTTATGAAAGTAAGATCTATGTATTACGTTTATAACCCATATAATTGCATTATGTGACTCAAAGTTTAAGGCCTTCAAACTGTTGTTATAAGAAACGTGTACCGACATTTATACTTGTTAGACACTTGTTTGCATAAATTCGTTGAGGGATACCAAACCACCTTCAAAATGCACGATTCATAGCTTAAAATATTCCTAAGAAATTATGGTATCTTGTGGCTAAAATAGATTTACTAAAAGGGTTTAGTATCATAGTTAAAACTCGTTCACAAGTCACCCTAATTTCTGATCAGCAAACCCTAGTTTCGTAACATTGTTTAAATCAACTTTTAACACAACATATCTAATAGGGTGATATGAAAACAATGCATGACATGTTAACTAAGAGTAAAATAAGTTTCGTAGGACACTTACACAAAATAATGATGAGTATGATGGTCGGGAAGTGAACTTATACCAACCCGAATGCTATAAAACCCTAGAAATATGTTACCAACACCCTTGCTATCCTTGATAACCTTTGGATCTTGTTGTTTCTACCTTATGACCAACTAAGATATGAGAGGAAAGTAAGTATTTTTTTGTGTTAAATGAGAGGAATAACGGTTCTATTTATAGGGCAAAGTGTGAAGTAACTAGCTAGTTACTTGGATCAACTAAGTGATGACTTGTTTGGTTAGTTTAGGAAGGTACCTAGGAGACCAAATATGACACAAGAGACATGCGTAGCATGGGGGGATGATTATTTCGAGGGTTTTGAGTGTCAAGGAGGTTTTTGATGGTGTTTAACTCAAAGGAAAGTGTAAGGGTTCAAGTCTTCACCTAATGTGTCATATGTAAGGTTTAAGCACATGTTAGCACAATAGTTGGTGACTAGTCTTGTACAAAAAGAGAGGGGCTGGTTTTACTACACAAAAGGGGATGGAAATGAGTGATTTTGAAAGTGTGTAAGTATTTTTAGGGTATTGGTAAAGGTGGTGAATTGTGTTGAGTATGTTGTACATGCTTACATGTAAAGTAATACAAGAAAGAATACTATGTGTAGACAATGATCTTAAATGTTTATGATCACCAAAAAAAATGATTATGAGAATGCTAATGTACTTTCTTAGTGTAGACTAAACCTTAGTTTAGTGTGGTAGCTCGTGACATAAACATCCAAAGATAGTTCTCGTTATGTGCGGGATAACCTAATGGTTATGAGTAAATTCTATTATTTAATTGTTTAGAATATAATCTTCTGGTTCATGAATAAATGTTAACCTGCAATTATCGGTTGTCACACCACTCTGGTCCGAAAACATGTTTTGCCATAAGCTCTAGTTTTGACGCAGCGAAAAGTTATACAATTTAACCAACTGAATATTGAACATATGTATAACATATCAAGGTACTGAATATATTTTTTAAGCTAGCGAAAACATCATTTTCTAATAGAGGAGGCTTGTTCCAAACACCCTTTTAATACTTGTAACTAGCTAAATACATGACATTGGTTTAAAAAACTTGCTACCGGAAATGAAACTTGCTTTGGGGCATTCCAAATATATAACATCAGATGGTGATGAGAAGCTCATTACCTAACTCGCGATCTGCTATGCCCCATTTAACATCTTGCTTGATCTTATATTGAACCTACATAAAAACATGAACTAGCAATGATAAACACAAGGCTTAGTGAGATAATAGAGTATAACTATAAATTGAAACGTAAACATAACATGTACTAGTATTGGCTCGAGCAATTGATATCTTGGCTAATATCTGGCTATCCTTGGAGCACTAACGGCTACACCCGAGCAAACATTGGCATTTCTAGTATCCGGCTTCTTCCAGAAGAATATCGGCTAAATTCGAGCAAACTTATAACTTTGCTAGTATCCGGCTCAATCGGAGCAATATCAACTAACCTGAGCAAATGGTACCATGGCTAATATCCGGCTATCTCTGGAGCACTTAAGCATACGCATATTCGGCTAACCCGGAGCACACGTTATCATAGTTATATCGGACTTACTCGTAGCACACATTACATAAATACATCTAGCTCGCCCGACTCATAATCATAATCATAACATTTAACTATGCTATCAATTTTGCTACTCTATCCATTACTCACCTTGAACATGAAATGAAAGCTATATATTCTTGACCTTGCCGTGAGTACCAAATACATAATAGATGCCCATATAATCTATTAACACATATCTAAACACATAAACATGACATGATCACATAAGCTATTAACATGAACTACTATCATAATGAAATTGCACTAAACCTAACCAAGTCTACCATTTGGTTCTAAACGTCCATGAACTTGAAATCAACATAACACTTGACTAAACCAAACACTCTAATTTGTCACATGTTACTTATCGCCCATTTTGATAGACTTTTACCTTGACTAAACCAAACACTCTAATAGAACTACAATTGATTTTATATAAATTTTCTAAAACTGATTTGCTGCACTTTTCAGAATCTGACTAGTTGTAGTAAAACTCATTTTTGACCCATTTAACATCCTAAATCGCAAATATTTTCTTCATAAAAACTGTAGTAGCACATGTATATTTCCAGAAACCTAAGCCATGACTCAATCCAAGCTACGATCGATGTTATACAATTTTTCTAACATGACTTAAAATTCTAGAAAATTATTTAGCATCATGCAATCATCCATGAGCTATGCCAAACACTCTAATTCTGCCATCAAATCAATGAAATAATCATAACATACTTATTAACATAAACACATAAAAATCCCTAAATCATCAAATGCATAACCCTAAATCTGTATACCTTGAATTTATCTAATAAACATGAAATCATATGTAAAATACATGTTAAGCTTAACCCCATGAATCCCCTAAATCAAATTCATGGTTAAAAACATAATTGAACACTTACCTTCAATTTGCGGAAACCTACATAAGAACACTTCAAGCTCCTTGGTTATTCAAGCCACCATAAACCCTTGAATTTTCTTGCTAGAACTTGATAGAAATCACTATGTGTTAGGGATTCTATATGGATGAAGAAATACCATATGAACACCTCTTACTTCTTTGTCTAAAATGTGGCAAATAAGAGGGAATAACTCTTTGGTTCATTTATAATATAAGCCATAAGGGTAATGTATAAAACTAGAAGGGGGGTTGAATAGTTTTTACCGATTTAAATTTAGTTTAAAAAACTTTAGATTGATAATATGTGAAACCTTTGGATGTTGAGATAATGCAAGTTAGTATGTAAGTTAGTATGTAAAGAAATAAATATGAGAATAATAAAGAGAAAAGGATAGAAGTGTGACACAATAATTTATAGTGGTTCTGCTACAAGTACACCTTCCTTGCCCTACTTCACTCCTCGAGTACCCAAATCGAGAGTTCTTAAGCACTATGTCAACAAGCTCCTTCAACCGGTGGAGAAACCTCACAACGTTGCTTACACTTTTTCGGTGCAAAGCTAAATACTGGGTACCTAACACTAACGGAAGAACCAATCTGATCATAACTATCACAATTAACTTTATGAATAACAACAAGAAACAACTCAGTGATCTTGTGGTGATGAAGAAGCCAATCAAAACCTCTTAGCCAACTCAAAACATTTTATAAAACCAACTCAAATCCTTTTATAAAAGCCTACTCATAACATTTTATAAAACAAGATAAACATCTGAAGGTTTGTGTTTTCATAAAATGATCAAATAAAAAGATACAAATGGTTATAATCTTTACTTATAACTTAACTAATTTCCAAATGGGTTTATCCCATTTTGAACAAAGATGTTAAGGTCATTGAGTACTTAGCTTTCCTCTTGTAGGTTAATGATTTACTAAACATGCAAAGTTCTTAACTTAGTTACAACAAAGTAATTAGTTAACAAGTTAATTGTGTCAATAATAAAGGGGTTTTTCTAACTTGCGCTCTATGGGCACATGTTAAAGAAGGTCCCACAACCTGGGTGTCACCATTTGAATGGCCAACAGCCACTGATTGGTACCCATTATCTTTCAGCATCGGGCCCCACAACCACTTACTGACCATTCAGAGAGTGACACCCAGGCTACGGGACCCTCTGTGGAAAACTAGAATGGGGTTGAATAGTTTTACCATTTTTAAGACTTTTTATGAAATATTAGATTCGTATGCTTGATGTGAAATCAACACAACACACAAGTATATATGAGCAATAAATAATGCTACACGCGTCGTTCGGGGTCAAAGGAACTTCCTTTTCGTCGAGCAAGTTTTTCAACACCCTAGGCAGTGAACCTAATCGTTGTAGTGTAGTATTAGGGTAAGCCACAGGTATTGATATCGTTCTCTAGAGGAATAGGAATGCTAGTAAGAAGTTACTACGCTAAGGTTGGGATTGAGGAAGATTATTTTTTATCTTTTTATAATTTTTTAAGGAAAGGAAAGGTACAAATCTCGGGGTTTGGATTTGGGGGGTTGGTATTGCTACCGATTACTCTACTTATCTAATTATCTAATCTAAGGTGTATGTAGTCTATGTCTAATTATTGTGTGCTCGTATGATAGTTTAAAGATGTGTTTACTTAGGTTTTACTACTCCTTAATTATCTCCTATTGGTGGTTGAATTGTCACGTCCTTATTCTTAGTTGCGTTGTGTGTCTAAGGTTGTAGGGTATGCGTTTCTCCCTAACTCTTTGAACTTACCAAAGGGTCTCGTCTACAAAACCCACTAGGGATAATAAACTCTTACTCTAAGGCACTCTTTGGATGGTTTAGCTTACAACTACTCGAGGAGTTATATTCTAAGGTTCACAAAGATTTAATCAAGCATTAAGTACACAACGAATGACCTATCACATTACTAGATCATTAATCAACTAAGATAAGAGACAACCAATCAATATTCAATAATTAAGTTTCATATTCCCTAAGCAAACACACAAGTAAATTAGCCGGACATGGAGAACAAGCAAGCATACACACAAATAATCAAAGACATAATTGTATTAATGAACTAAAACACTTATATTGATGTAAGATAGGGTTTGGAACCCTAAAATACTGTACAAGACAGCCTTGGTTCGGTTTTTGTTTTTACTCCAAAAGACTACTCACTAATACTGAAAAATTCGGATTCTATATATAAGATTACACATGCGACGGCGTCACCTTATATTATGTGACGCCGTCGTGTCGCCATCATTAGGGTTTCGTCTTGGCCACGTTAGACTTGTGACGGTGTCACCTTATGCTTGTGACGCCGTCCTCTTCAGCTTCTGACGCCGTCTGGATTGCATCTAGGCCGTCTGAGTTGCGACGGCCTACTCTTTTATAACTTGACGTCGTCACTTGAAAATAGGAGTTTTGGCTTCTGTCCCGTCACAAAATCCTCCGACGGCGTCGCGTATAAGCTGTGACGCCGTCACCTTATGTTTTCAGCAGCTTTGAGTGTCTCGATTCTGACTTTGGCCATTTTCTTCGTATATTCGCACCTTTTCGTCCAAATAAGTGCCATTCCAGCATTTTGCCTTCAAGAGACCTAAAAAGTGAAAAGGAAACGATATTAAAAGGGTTTTATGAACACAAACACGAAGAAGGGGGATAGACTAAGAGGAAGCTAAAAATGAGAAAAAAAAAAGTTTACTTGATAGGAATCAAGTAAAGAAACCTAAACGAGGTGGACTACTAACTAGCTATTCTATTCCCCGGCAGCGGCGCCAAAAACTTGATAACGCTACACGCGTCGTTCGGGGTCAAAGGAACTTCCTTTTCGTCGAGCAAGTTTTTCAACACCCTAGGCAGTGAACCTAATCGTTGTAGTGTAGTATTAGGGTAAGCCACGGGTATTGATATCGTTCTCTAGGGGAATAGGAATGCTAGTGAGAAGTTACTACGCTAAGGTTGTGGTTGAGGAAGATTATTTTTTTATCTTTTTATATTTTTTAAGGAAAGGAAAGGTACGAATCTCGGGGTTTGAATTTGGGGGGGGGGTTGGTATTGCTACCGATTACTCTACTTATCTAATTATCTAATCTAAGGTGTATGTAGTCTATGTCTAATTAATGTGTGCTCGTATGATAGTTTAAAGATGTGTTTACTTAGGTTTTACCAGTGTTGCAAAAAAAGGTCTACAAGGCCGATTAATCACCGATTAGGTGCTACTGGGCCACCGACCTTGCCGATTTTTGTAAATCATTCAAACAAATCGGTCAACCGTGGTCAATGGCGGTTAACGATGGTCAAACTTGCCGAAAACTTATAAATCTTGCTCGAAATACCCTAAATTCACCGTAAATTAGTTTTAATCACTTATAGTCACTATTTATATCTATTACAAGATGTTTTTCAAAGAAAATCTTGCCGGGAATACCAAAACTCCCTATAAATACCCAAAGCTTGCCAAAAATTGCCAATACGATTTGTCACGGATTCACTATTTTTGTAACTCTGACCAAATGTAATCAATTATAGTCGTTGTTTATAGCTATTACAAGATGTTTTTAAGGAAAATCATTCAGAGAATAACCTAAACTCGCCGGAAATACCCAAAACTTGCCAAAAATGCCAATCCGATTAATCACCGATTAATCCCGCCTAAACCGATTACAAGCTACAGGGCAGTCGACCGCCTCACTACCGATTCGCGATTTTTGCAACCTTGGGTTTTACTACTCCTTAATTATCTCCTATTGGTGGTTGAATTGTCACGTCCTTATTCTTAGTTGCGTTGTGTGTCTAAGGTTGTAGGGTATGCGTTTCTCCCTAACTCTTTGAACTTACCAAAGGGTCTCGTCTACAAAACCCACTAGGGATAATAAACTCTTACTCTAAGGCACTCTTTGGATGGTTTAGCTTACAACTACTCAAGGAGTCATATTCTAAGGTTCACAAAGATTTAATCAAGCATTAAGTACACAACGAATGACCTATCGCATTACTAGATCATTAATCAACTAAGATAAGAAACAACCAATCAATATTCAATAATTAAGTTTCATATTCCCTAAGCAAACACACAAGTAAATTTGCCGGACATGGAAAACATGCAAGCATACACACAAATAATCAAAGACATAATTGTATTAATGAACTAAAACACTTATATTGATGTAAGATAGGGTTTGGAACCCTAAAATACTGTACAAGACAGCCTTGGTTCGGTTTTTGTTTTTACTCCAAAAGACTACTCACTAATACTGAAAAATTCGGATTCTATATATAAGATTACACATGCGACGGCGTCACCTTATATTATGTGACGCCGTCGTGTCGCCATCATTAGGGTTTCGTCTTGGCCACGTTAGACTTGTGACGGTGTCACCTTATGCTTGTGACGCCGTCCTCTTCAGCTTCTGACGCCGTCTGGATTGCATCTAGGCCGTCTGAGTTGCGACGGCCTACTCTTTTATAACTTGACGTCGTCACTTGAAAATAGGAGTTTTGGCTTCTGTCCCGTCACAAAATCCTCCGACGGCGTCGCGTATAAGCTGTGACGCCGTCACCTTATGTTTTCAGCAGCTTTGAGTGTCTCGATTCTGACTTTGGCCATTTTCTTCGTATATTCGCACCTTTTCGTCCAAATAAGTGCCATTCCAGCATTTTGCCTTCAAGAGACCTAAAAAGTGAAAAGGAACGATATTAAGCAATAACGGATACAAAAGTGATCAAATAAGGGCTTAAACGACCCCTCAAAAAGGTACCTTTTAAAACCTTATCAACTTCTCTTTTCTTTGGCCTAAAACGGCCCCTACAGCATAATCACTAGCTTCGCACATGATCTCGATTGGTTGAGACCAATCAGGAGTAACCATTATAGGAGCTTGGGTAAGATCTTGCTTCAGGCAATTGAACGTGATAACATCAAATTATCCTGATTATTAAGTGTCAATTTCCTCCGATAATGCTTGTAATTTATATCATTTATATGGATTTACGCTTTTTTTCCATTATATTTCACTTTCAGATAAATTACGAGCATTGGTGCTAAAGAGACGCGGAATTGGAGAGTTTATTAAAGATTTATCATAGTATGCTCACTTTGAAGAAGTTACGGCGTAACTCCTCTCTCACATTACGCCATAACTAAAGCGTGGCTCAGAAAACCAAGTTATCAGAAGATTACGACGTAACTCTACCAAAGATTACGACGTAACCATATTAGTTCAAATGAGGTTCCGCGCCGCTGATAATTACGCTGTAACTCATGCATCAACTACGGCGTAACCAGGATTTATTGAAGATACGGCGTAACCCCTTCCTGAGGTTACGCCGTAACCAGCATTTCTAGTGCAAAATACGATGAATTGTATGTTACGGCGTAACTCTTATAATTAGTTACGCCGTAACTAGGATCGTGCCTATAAATACAGCCCTAAATTTGCATTTGTAATCATCTCTTCTCCTCCCTTTCAAAGGGGGCGATTAGGGCACAACATCCCATTTCACACACCACAACCAAAGAACGTGGGAAGAAGCCAAAGACAGGTCTAGAGTAGCATACGGAGCTGTCTCCAAAGGAGAAATCACTCCCCTACGATAAGCATTAGCATTTTATCTTTTCTTTACTTTCGATTCATGTATTTCGTAACATTGAATATTGATTTGATTTGTATGGTTAATATGAGCGGCTAAGCACCTCTTGGTGCTGGCCTAGTTATGATTCCTTAATTGTTTTGTTTGCGTTTACATTACTTTCGTATAATTATTTCTAAGTGTATGCATGCATAGTTTATTGGTAGCTACCCTTGTTTCGGTAGTTTTGAATGGCGGTAGAGGCTAGTTGCTTAGGAGATATGACCAACTGACCCTAAGTGAGTAGACTGAGACGGGAAGGGTAAGATATGGCCAACTGACAACCCTTTATACTTGTGCGATTTGACCAACTGATCACCTACCGTTTGGATGAACTTAAGAATTAGGGGGAGAGTGTTTAAGTTGCTAACGCCCGGGCACTCACTATTATAAGTCTAGCATGTAGCGGTACTTAATGACTCGGCTTAGGGGACCAGGAACAACTGGACTTATGAGGGGACACCTGACTTCTCCAGTGGTGGCATCTTTGCTGATAGGTTAGGGTGAATTGACCAAATGTTGTCCTCTCGACTTTGACCCCACCTGAAGTAATTAGACGTAGACATTACTAGCTAGGATGATTAACTAGGTTAGCACCACTCTCCTTTATTGATCACAACCTTTGCCTTTTCTTGCTTTATTAGTTTATTAATTTAATCATCTTAAAATCTGTGACACCTAGACTTAGTATTAATCTAACACACATAGCTCTTGGGACGACCTCAGTTTTACCGAATACTACACTACACACGACCGGGTACACTGCCCGTTAGTGCATTAGGGTAGACCATAGGTATAACGAGACATTATAAATATTAAAACCTGGTCAGTAAAACTTGCATCAAGTTTTTGGCGCCGCTGCCGGGGAGTTATATTAGGATTTCTATTAAGTCTTTCATTTCGTTTTAAAATTTTTTCAAATTCTCACGATCTCTTTTCAAGTTTCAGGTACCATGGAAGTTGTTAACATTGATGACCTCACTCTTGAGGAATATTTGGCGTTGACAAGAGAAGAACAAAGGCTGGGGCTTGCTAGGCCGGAAATTGGAGCTGATGTCCAGTTTGAAATCAGTTGTCAGTTCATGAGGGAACTGAGACAAAAGCTTTTTGCGGGGACTGATAATGATGATGCCAACTTACATGTACGAAGAGTTTTGGAGATAGCCAGTCTTTTTCACGTTCCAGGGATCACTCATGATGCTCTTATGCTCAGGATATTTCCTATTACACTCACTGGAGCGCCCAGAAGATGGTTTGACAGAATTCTAGCAGGATCGATCAATACATGGTATCTTCTAAAAAATGCATTTATTCGAAAATATTGTCCTCCTTCGAAGATTGCCAAAAAGATGGAAGAAATAAGGAGTTTCAGGCAAGAGATGGATGAAACGTTAGATGTAGCTTGGGAAAGATTTAATGACCTTCTATACAATTGCCCAATGCATGATCTCAGCAACTATCAGAAAGTCCTTATTTTCTACAACGGGTTAAACATCCCTTCCCGCCAAATGCTCGACTCTCAAGGGCCGATCCCTATGATGCCTCCGGCACAAGCCCTTACATCAATTCAAAAGATGGCTGACCATTCACGAAAATGGTACGATGAAGCTACCACTTGGGCCACTAATAGCAATAGCTTGGACGATTTTGGTGATATAACCAAAGGAATTGATAAGCTCGGATGTGATATGAAGATGGTTAAGGAAGACGTTCATTCCCTCCAAGAAGAATGCAAAGCATATGAGCAGGTCAGGTATATTGAGTCATTGGAGGAAGCCGTCAAGAAATACTCGGATAATTTAAAAAGGATGCACGACTCGAATGACGAATGGATTAGGAAATTCAAGGAGGGTGCGGACTTAAATCTAAAAAATCTTGACGCTAAGAGGAAAACTTTGGAGGCTAAGCTTGATGAATTAAACCGAAAGGTCCGGGAAAGTAAAATGAATGCGGTTGGAACTATCAATGCAACGGTGGGAAAAATGACAGTAGTCAACGAGGAGCCGGTTCCTCGTGATTTACCTTATATAAGACCTTATGTACCACCTATCCCGTTCCCAGGACGTTTGAAGACTGTGAGAAAAGACGAAACAAGCATGGAACACACAAAGAAGATGGAAGCAATGAGCTTTTGGGATGGCAACGGAATCCCAAAGACTAACATGGAATCAACCACAAAACATAATGGTATGACTTCTAGATCTTCTTTTATTACTAACAATATTGCTTGCTTTCCTCCTCAGGTTGCTGGAAATATGGATGAAATTGTGCAACCCTTTACCTCACATGTCACGTCACCCGATGATGGTTATGTAGCACCGGCTACTGAACCAATTTTAGTTGATCTTGCAAAGGAATTAGAAGACAAGATCTTGGACACTTTTGTGATTAACGAAGAGACATATGAGCCAATTATTCAGCCACATCACGAGGTGAACCAAGCATCAATGCCATCAACTAAAATAGGTATGGTAAAGAGGGAAATGACATCTCCTTCAAGGTATGATTATAATTCATCATTTCCCAATCTCACAAAAAATTCACATCCTCATGGTATTTATTGCTATTTTCATCCACACTTGATTTCAAGTGAGGGGATGAACACCCTTTTACGTAGTAAATAAGGGTAGAGTCAAGTTCATGACTCGGACAAAAACAAGCGCTTCGTGGGAGGCACCCCATGCCTATCTTTTCTATTTATTTCCATTTCTGTTGGGTTTTGTGTTTTTAACCAATTTTGCAGGAAAACAGAGAAAAGTTGTTGCAGCATGCTGAACGGGGACCTGATCTGTCCACAGTTACGACGTAACTAATTCTTATGGTTACGTCATAACATACCTTTTGCAGTAGTTCTCAGAGCATTACCAATTACGACGTAATCCCTTGCAATGGTTACGTCGTAGCTACACTTTTGCAGCGTATGCCAGGTTTTACCTAGTTACGGCGTAACTCCTTCTGGAGTTACGACGTAACTATCCTCTGTTTTACTTCTTTCATTTTAAACACAATAACCTTGTATTAGTATTTTAAATGAACTTTGTTGGTGTGTTCCCTGTAAACCCTCACGAGACTTCACTCGTCCACTTGGGATACCAAGTGGTTTAAAAGGCTTGTTGCATATGCTAAATGCAACCGTGATTCCTACGAAAGTGAGTTAGGTTTGTTTTTCATTTTTCATTTTTTCTTTTTTAGAATTATACTTGTCGGTAGTGTGATTTCAGGGATTGAAGTTTGCTCATGGATGCTTATACGAAGGCACGACTCTTTTTCGTGGGCCTTCTTTCTTTTTGGAGCAAATTTCAGGGAAGTTCTCGCTCTAATTCTACTTTTCTCTTCACCTTTATTTAAAGCTTAGTACAAAAGGGACTTTGTACAATTCAAGTGGGGGGACGGGAGTAGAATTATCTCTTGAACTTTATTTTGCCCTCGTTTTTCTAGTTTATTTTAAAAAATTATGCCATTTTTAAAATTTTGACATGTTTTTCTTAACCTAACTAGATTAGACCTTAGCCGAGCACATACAACCCTTGATATTATATGGTGAGATTAGCCTTATCCGTTTCCAATATTTTACCCCAAATCCACCAAATTATGAGTGTGCTGGTAGCTTGTAAACTTTAGAACTTGGCCTTTGCATCATTTCGAGACCATAGACGAGGTATGTTGAGTTAGCTCGATGTATTTGGACTTTTCAGTTTAAGAAGGCAATATATAGGATTATCACCCAAAATAGCCTACCATTGTGTGTCTATTGATTAGTCACCTCGACTTCTCGACCCCCATGTGAAACCCTTTTGTTGCACTCACCTTTAGTGCAAGATACTCCTAGAAACACCCTTCTGAGCCATTCTTTTTATTTTGTTAACCCAATATATTGTTTCGATACACCTATACATGTTAGCCTACCCTTTAGTCTTTATTTGTGATTGGGAAGTCACCATTTGCCTAAGTTCAAGGTTCAAGTGGAAAGGTTCGGAAATCACGCTTTCGTCGATGACATATTCTTAAAGATCATTGAAGACCCCCCCCCCTCCGAAAGTCCCATTGTTCATCTCAAGTGGGGGGATATTATGTTTAGTTGTTATGTTTATGTTGAAAAAAAAAGGATTCGAAAAAAAAATAGTTATGTTATTTGGTTTATTGTAAAGTGCAATGTTATAAGCACTATGTTATGAGCTTCATATAGATTTAGTATCGAGGAGGCCACCTCGGTCACATTCGAAGATTGGAGTTGGTAATTATGCCAACAGCTGGAGAGAAGGTAGTGTGCCCATCATGACGTCCTCTAATGACACATCTACCTAGTATTTCATGATTCGGTTTCTTAACTTCAAAGCTTGAACTTTGGGCGGACGGTAAGTGGTGATGACCTGGTTATAGATTTAGACTACCTGCTTGATTTTTATTTTACACCATTTATATATCCCATGTCTTATCCTACCCTTTAGTCATGAAGCGTGTCTAAGTGATGCAGCGAGCAATCTTTGGTGTCTTAGCCATGGATTTGGTCATGTATCATTGATTTTGTCCACTTCGCCGTGACATGTTAGTAATGACGAGTCATCCCCTTTACCTTTGTCGTGTCTACCCATATTGCCTTCGAAAATTGTTTAGCCCTTAACTCTAGTGGTGGAGATTTGTGTAACCGCCAAGCTTATGATAGAATACATGATATGACTGTGCGATTGAGTGATCACCCCGAAATTGACACTTAGAATAGTTGAGAGATTTGAGTGTTTCGTTCCCATTTCGTGAGGTGTTCGGCTTTGTTTTATTCTAGCATAAAGGATTTGTAAACTTATATTTTCCAAGTAATGGGAGATATCTTTTTAGGAATATTTCTAATAAGGTCTACTTGAGGGCAAGTAGAGTTCAAGTGAAGGGATATTTGATAACATCAAATTATCCTGATTATTAAGTGTCAATTTCCCCCGACAATGCTTGTAATTTATATCATTTATATGGATTTACGCTTGTTTTCCATTATATTTCACTTTCAGGTAAATTACGAGCATTGGAGCTAAAGAGACGTGGAATTAGAGAGTTTATTAAAGATTTATCATAGTATGCTCACTTTGAAGAAGTTACGGCGTAACTCCTCTCTCACATTACGCCGTAACTAAATCGTGGCTCAGGAAACCAACTTATCAGAAGATTACGACATAACTCTCCCAAAGATTACGACGTAACCATATTAGGTCAAATGAGGATCCGTGCCGCTGATAATTACGCCGTAACTCATGCATCAACTACGGCGTAACCAGGATTTATTGAAGATACGGCGTAACCCCTTCCTGAGGTTACGCCGTAACCAGCATTTCTAGTGCAAAATACGAAGAATTGTATGTTACGGCGTAACTCTTATAATTAGTTACGCCGTAACTAGGATCGTGCCTATAAATACAACCCTAAATCTGCATTTTTAATCATCTCTTCTCCTCCCTTTCAAAGGGGGCGATTAGGGCACAACATCCCATTTCACACACCACAACCAAAGAACGTGGGAAGAAGCCAAAGACAGGTCTAGAGGAGCATACGGAGCTGTCTCCAAGGGAGAAATCACTCCCCTACGATAAGCATTAGCATTTTATCTTTTCTTTAATTTCGATTCATGTATTTCGTAACATTGAATATTGAATTGATTTGTATGGTTAATATGAGCGGCTAAGCACCTCTTGGTGCTGGCCTAGTTATGATTCCTTACTTGTTTTGTTTACGTTTACATTACTTCCGTATAATTATTTCTAAGTGTATGCATGCATAGTTTATTGGTAGCTACCCTTGTTTCGGTAGTTTTGAATGGCGGTAGAGGCTAGTTGCTTAGGAGATATGACCAACTGACCCTAAGTGAGTAGAATGAGACGGGAAGGGTAAGATATGACCAACTGACGACCCTTTCTACTTGTGCTATTTGACCAACTGATCACCTACCGTTTGGATGAACTTAAGAATTAGGGGGTGAGTGTTTAAGTTGCTAACGCCCAAGCACTCACTATTATAAGTCTAGCATGTAGCAGTACTTAATGACTCGGCTTAGGGGACCAGGAACAACTGGACTTATGAGGGGACACCTGACTTCTCCAGTGGTGGCATCTTTGCTGATAGGTTAGGGTGAATTGACCAAATGTTGTCCTCTCGACTTTGACCCCACCTGAAGTAATTGGAAGTAATTAGACGTAGACATTACTAGCTAGGATGGTTAACTAGGTTAGAACCACTCTCCTTTATTGATCACAACCTTTGCCTTTTCTTGCTTTATTAGTTTATTAATTTAATCATCTTAAAATCTGTGACACCTAGAATTAGTATTAATCCAATACACATAGCTCTTGGGACGACCTCGGTTTTACCGAATACTACACTACACACGACCGGGTACACTGCCCGTTAGTGCATTAGGGTAGACCATAGGTATAACAAGACATTATCAATATTAAAACCTAGTCAGTAAAACCTGCATCTGAACGCGTCCTACATTCCTCTGAAAATTCAAAGGGTGCGTCTTTGACGAGAAGTTGTGTCATTGGTCGGGCAGTTTTTGAGAAGTCCTTAATTAACCTCTTATAAAAGCCCGCATGAGCAAGGAAACTTTGGATAGCTTTAACGGTTGTAGGATATGGTAATTTGGATATTGCTTCTATCTTAGCCTTATCGACCTCAATCCTATTCCTGGAGACTTTGTGTCCCAAGACAATCCCTTCACTCACCATGAAATGGAATTTTTCCCAATTCAAGACTAGGTTATTTTATTCACACTGCTTTAGCATCTTCCTAAGATTGGACAAACAGAGATCAAAAGAATTTCCAAACACCAAAAAATCATCCATGAAAACTTCCATGCTATCTTCAATTAATTCATGGAATATAGCCATCATACATCGTTGAAAGGTAGCGGGAGCGTTGCATAGCCCAAATGGCATTCATTTGTATGCAAAAGTCCATAGGGGCATGTGAAAGTTGTTTTTTCTTGATCTTCAGGGGCAATAGAGATTTGGAAGTACCTTGAGAAACCGTCAAGAAATCAATAGTATTCATGCTTACCTAACCTTTCAAGCATTTGATCGATGAATTGTAAAGGAAAGTGATCCTTTCGGGTAGCATCGTTCAATTTTCTGTAATTGATACACACACGCCAACCTGTAACCGTTCGTTGATGAACCAAATCACCCTTTTCATTCTTCACAACATTCATTCATCCTTTTTTTGGCACTACTTGGACTAGGCTGACCCAGGGGCTGTCCGAGATGGGGTAAATTTGGATATTGGGATTTACTCTTCTTTGAGGTTGAACGGTGGGTTTGTAGTCTTCCTCCATAAGAATCTTATGAGTTCAAAAAGTAGAGTCAATTCCTTTAATGTCAGCAACACTCCACGCGATCACTCCCTTGTACTCTCTTAGAACTTCTAAGAGCTTCCCTTTTTGTTTGGGGGTCAGGGAGGAGCTTATGATTACAGGAGCTGATCTTCCTCCTGAAGGAAGGTGTTAATACAAATAAACTGTAAAAACGTTTATTTATATTTTACGATCTTGTAATGTTTTGTCGATAACAAACGTAAAATCATTTTAACGAAACAAATAGAATACGTAAATAGTTTGAGTTAATAGTTTCCTAACACACTTACGTTTTCACATAAAACACTAAAACAAGTATAAGTGATTTTATGATTTAGATACATATGTACAACAACTAGTGTTTACATATTGAGTTAGCATATACTTAAACTAAGTATACTAAAATGGGTAAAAACATGTATATACTAAAATGGGTAAAAACTAGCAAATGATATTGACCCATAACCCATGGTTTTATATATACCACTTAAACAAGCTCATTGTATCCTTAAGATACATTGTATCTAGAAAGAAAACCATGGATCAACCCATAACCCATGACCCATGACCCATAACCAAAAGTACCCATGGGCAAAGAGGAGCGTTCCACGGATCCCTGGCTTTGTGCTAGCCGGATCCCTTGTGGTAGGGATCTGTGGGATCCGGGGAACAGTAGAGAATTTTCTCTATAAATAAAGAGCCATTTCTTCCTTTCTACTCACAACTTTACACACATACTTCCCAAGTATTATAACCCTCTAACCTCAGATCCAAATGATCTATGTAGTGTGTCTTTTGTTTTTGTGTGATCTTCTAGGTTCCTCTTAAAGGCGAGATCACCACTTCTTGAAGACGAGCAAGCTCAAGTCCATGAGTTGCCATGCTTCGTCATCATCAAGACAACTAAGGTTCTCTTGTTGATAGTTCTTCCTTTCTCCATAGATGTTGGGTTGAAGGCATTAGTGAAGAATGCCGAAAGTGTCAAGATGAAAGCATTAGGTGCTCATCATCCGTGTCAAAGCATTAGTGAAGAATGCTAAAGGTGTCAAGACGAAGGCATTAGTGAAGGGTGCCAAGCGTTGTGTCAAAGGCATTAGTGAAGGATGCCGAAGAATCAAATCAAGTCGCATTTGGGAAGAATTCCTAGGTCGTATAATCGATGAGGTGCATCGTTATACATATAAGTATTTGTTTATTTCCAAGGATGGTGATATCCTTGATGGTGTTGTAACAAGGAGTGGATCTCCTTGATATTAGGTGTTGTGTTGTGAAGGGTAGTAGTTCCTCCATAGTAATGGAACTAGGTGCTTATCCTAGTACCTAATAAAGGGTAGGCAACGTTGTGATAAGATTAG
Source organism: Chrysanthemum seticuspe (assembly GCA_019973895.1). Taxonomy (NCBI): domain Eukaryota; kingdom Viridiplantae; phylum Streptophyta; class Magnoliopsida; order Asterales; family Asteraceae; genus Chrysanthemum; species Chrysanthemum seticuspe. Next base: position 181,542,385 of record BPTQ01000003.1, read on the forward strand.
TTCTCCTTGGTGTGAAAGAACTCGGTGGTTAGCCTAGCACCGTATAAAGGGTAGGCGACGTTGTGTTAGGCGTGGTTCGCCTTGGTGTGAAGGAACTCGGTATTTAGCTTTGTACCGGAAAAAGGTTAAGCGACGTTGTGAAGGCTTCTCCGCTATAAGGAGTTGGTGTAGTGCTTACGAACTCTCGACTAGGTGACTCGGGGAGTGGAGTAGGGCAAGGAAGGTGTCCTTGTAGCCGAACCACTATAAATACTTGTGTCATGGTGATGTGCTTCTTACTCTTTATCTTTCATTACACATTTATATATCTATCTATCAACGTCCAACATAAACAACCAAATAGATTGACATAAGTCGATCAAAATATTTAAAAGGAAGTTTTAAATTGGTAAAACTATTCAACCCCCCATTCTAGTTTTCCACAGAAGGCATATTCTAGATGACTTGGGAGATCTTTTAATTCCAAGATAGGAGGTTCCTTAATTGATGGTTTAAGCTTATTTTCTGGCTTTTGAAGCTCAAGAGGCTCAATTTCCTCATTACGCGGATAGAAAGAAACGGCTCCAACCATCTCAGTCTCTTCCTATCCATCATCATACATCATGCCATCGTGGACATTCATAAACCCGTCTACCAAATACTCATCTACACAACCATCAACTTCATCAACAAATTCATCAATTTCTTCAACAAGATATATGGGGTGATCATATGAGAGAGGGCGACTCATAGTGTCCTTGATATCGAAGGTTAAGCTCTCGGATCCCACCCGTAAAGTGAGTTTGCCATCGTGAACATCGATAATGGCGCGAGCCGTGGCCAAGAATGGTCTCCCAAGGATTATTGGAACAGGGTCATCCTCCTCCATTTCTAAGATCAAAAAATCTACTGGAAACCTGAATTCTCCTCTCCTAACCAGAACATTTTCGCAAACTCCAATGGGATATTTAACTGACCGGTCCGCAAGCTAAATACTCATTCTGGTTGGTTTCATCCCTGAATATCCAAGATTAAGAAATAGAGAGTGAGGCATCAAGTTAATACTTGCCCTAAGATCTGCCAAAGCGTTTTTCATAGAGAGTGCCCCTATGGAGCAAGGAAGGGTGAAACTGCTCGGATCTTATTTCTTTTTGTGTAGGCTTTTCTTGATAATAGCAGAACATTCTTCTCCTAATGTTACCAACCCTTCAAGTTTCTTCCAATTGGAGAGGAGTCTTTTGAAATATGTGCTATGTTTAGGTAGATGATAGAATGCATCAAGAAGAGGGATGGTAACAACTGCGTCCTTGAAGTAAGACAACAATCTTTTATTGTCTTCTTCGGCCTTCTGGTTCTTTAGACGTGAGGGATAAGGTATCTTTGTAAGAGTTGAACGTTGGATGGGTGTAGATGACTATGGAGTAGGGTTGTGAGAGGTTGGAGGGGGTTCGGGTGCTCCCTCCTTGTCTGTCTCAGGTTCACGGGTCGTAGGGGTTTGAACTGGGTAGGTATGATCTTTGGTAGTGGTCTCAGATCGATTGGTGATAGCAAAGTTTGGATCTTGTCGGATTGGGTCGGGTTCACTTATCCTTTTATAGAGTTCAGCGAACCGGTCCTCTAATTCAGCCTGTTGCTCTTGAATGAACTCTTCAAGACCCTTTAGAAGAATCTTTTTCTCCATGGTGAAATATCCGAGCTCTTCTTCAAAGGTATCACCAGTGATGTACTCGGGACGCTCTTCCTCCTCATTATTTCTTTTTAGATTACCCCAAAGGGTATAATCATTGTTTTAATAAAATATTAGAAGGGAAGGGTCATCGTAGATGTCATGGCTGGAAAGGAGAGCTTGCTCATGGCGTGTATTGTCATCACACTCATCGGCCTCGTGTGGCCCTCCAAAAATGTCGCATATAAGGTATGGATTAACCAAATCTCTTAGGTTCTTGTGACTTTGCGAGGTATGCAAGCTTCTCTTGTGTCCTCTTCATCCGATCGTCGAGGGATAATGAGTTTTTGTATGAGGTAGTCGAAACATTCATCACTGTTGTCAGCTTATTCCAAGTGTTGTCTTGGTCTTGGACATACTTCTTAATGCGATCCCATCCTTCTTCTGCACTGAGGTTAGAGATCCTTCTTCCGGTCGAGAAGTCAATCCCTTTTTGGTCTTCACGGGAGATATTATCGTAAAAGATTTGAACAAGCAACCAAAGGTTGATACCATGGTGTGGGGCTTGTTGAACAAGATCTTTAAAGCGAGTCCATGAGTTAAAGATAGATTCTCCATCTTTTTGACGGAAGTGAAGGATCTCGCTCCTAATGGTCGCAGTCCTTCCAGGAGGAAAGAACTTTTTGGTGAACTTGGAAGTGAGTTGTTCTCAGGTGAAGATAGACCTTGGAGGCATCTTGTCAAGCCATTCCTTGGCCTTTCTTTGAAAAGAGAATGGACAAACCGGAGTCTAGATGTCTCTAGAGAAGCTTCGTCAGCATAGATGGTATCCACAATTTTCAAAATTTTTTTGATGTGGTGAATTGGGATCTCGCTGCGAGATCCATGAAATTGACATGCATTCTGGATAAGCCAAATGTCGGTTACATGCAACACCTCATTTATTTGTTCGGAAGGATAAACGATGGCGCCAGTAAATCCAGACGAGGTAAGAGAAGAATAATCTTTGAGGATTTTGGCTTTAGGTTTTATGTGTTCAATTATAGGAGTGGCGGGAACTTCCTCACTGTGTAGGTTCAGGTTATCATTGATGAAAGCATCGTGAGGATTGGGGGAATGTGTGGGTTCTTCATCAGTCATGGCTTCATCAAAATCGATGGTGGTGCCTTGTGGTTCTAACTCACGGAGGGCTCTTCTCCGTCTGTATAATTCTCTATTGGGTTCGGCAAAGGGCTCAAAGAGGGTTTTGGTGTAACTACGGGTTCTGATTTGTCGAAGGTCGTTGGTGGGTGAAAATGGTAGATCGTTGTTAGGTGGGTTATTACCTTCTATGATGAAAAGTGATGAAGCTACGAACAAAAACACAAAGAAGGGGGATAGACTAAAAGAAAGCTAATGAAAAATAGAAAAAAGCTCACTTGATATGAATCAAGCGAGTAAACCTAATCGAGATAGAAAACTAACTAGCTATTCTATTCCCCGGCAGGGGCGCCAAGACTTCCGTTTCTACGAGCAAGTTTTTCAACCCTCTAGGCAGTGTACCTAATTGTTGTAGTGTAGTATGGGGTAAGCCCAAGGGATTGATTCGTTCTCTAAGGGAATAGAGATGCTAGAAAGAGATGAATAAAGATGCTAGAAAGAGATGTATGACGAGAAGTTAAGGTTGAGGTTGATTCTTTTGTCTTTTTTATATTTTTGAAAGCAAGTAAATATCTCGGGGTATAGGAGTGGGGGTGGTACTTCAACCAATTTTAACTACTTTTTATAACTACATATCTAATTAACTACGGATAGATTATGCTAATGTAGGTGTGCTCGTATTATGATTAAAGATGTGTTTACTTAGATGTTCTTACTCCTTAGTTGTCTTTTATTGGTCGGTTGAATTATTACATACTCATCTTAATTGGTGCGTTGTATTCCGTTTGGTCATATGGGGTGCCTAATTCCCTAGTTCTATGAATTGTAACTCTCCTCTAGACTATCCAGGATCGCCTAGTACCTAGGTATCTCCCCCGAATACTCTACTATCAACAAGCTACAACTCACGCAATAAACACAACGAATGGCCTAGGTGCACTCCTAAGCTTTTTTGCTATTTAGGACGTTCAAGCTCGCAACAATTAAAGAAGAAGCCAGTTTTCCTTACTATAACGTCTACCAATTAAGACAAGAGACAACCTAACAATAATGAACAACTAGGTTTTGTAGATCTAAGCAAACACAAGGATAATTTAGCTACTCATGGTAAAAAAGCAAGCATACACACATTTAATTAAACATGGGGTAGACATAATGATAATATGGGTTAACAAACTTATATTATGATGTAAAGTAGGGTTTGCTCTCCAAAGTTCTACCTCTTTAAATACAGAAAAATCGAATTCTATAATAGATTTACAAATGTGACGTCGTCAGGTCACCGTCAATAGGGTTTCATTTGGGCCAAGTCATCGTTGGGACGACGTCAGTTGGTATGGGTGACGCCGTCAGTCTTCATGAAGGACGTCGTCTGAGATTGGTTCTTGGGTGTCTGGTGTGGAAATTGAGGGAGACGCCTTCTAGAGTTTAGACGTGACGCCGTCAGGTTGTGGAACCAGAATTTGTTCCGAGCCGTCATGTGTAATTTGATCAAAACTCTTAGATAGGGACGACGTCACCCTTTGATTGGGACGCCGTCAGGTCTGCTAGATGGCCTTTGATCTTGACTTTGCCATTTTCTTCATGTTTTCGCTCCTTTTCGTCCAAATATGCTTCATTCCAGCATTTTGCTTTCAAAAGACCAAAAATGTGAAAATGAACGATTTTAAGTAGTAACTGATAACGCTACACGCGTCGTTCGGGGTCAAAGGAACTTCCTTTTCGTCGAGCAAGTTTTTCAACACCCTAGGCAGTGAACCTAATCGTTGTAGTGTATTATTAGGGTAAGCCACGGGAATTGATATCGTTCTCTAGGGGAATAGGAATGCTAGTGAGAAGTTACTACGCTAAGGTTGGGGTTGAGGAAGATTATTTTTTATCTTTTTATATTTTTTTAGGAAAGGAAAGGTACGAATCTCGGGGTTTGGATTTGGGGGTTGGTATTTCTACCGATTACTCTACTTATCTAATTATCTAATCTAAGGTGTATGTAGTCTATGTCTAATTATTGTGTGCTCGTATGATGGTTTAAAGATGTGTTTACTTAGGTTTTATTACTCCTTAATTATCTCCTATTGATGGTTGAATTGTCACGTCCTTATTCTTAATCGCGTTGTGTGTCTAAAGTCATAGGGTATGCGTTTGTCCCTAACTCTTTGAACTTGCCAAAGGGTCTCGTCTACAAAAACCTCTAGGAATTATAAACTCTAACTCTAAGGCACTCTTTGGGTGGTTTAGCCTACAACTGCTCTAAGTGTTATAGTCCAAGGTTCACAAAGATTAATCAAGCATTAATTATACAACGAATGACCTATCGCATTACTAGATCATTAATAATTAAGATAAGAGACAACCAATCAATATTCAATAATTAAGTTTCATATTCCCTAAGCAAACACACAAGTAAATTAGCCGGACATGGAGAACATGCAAGCATACACACAAATAATTGAAAACATAATTGAATTAATGAAGTAAAACACTTATCTTGATGTAAGATAGGGTTTAGAACCCAAAAATACTGTACAAGACAGCCTTGGTTCGGTTTAGGTTTTTACTCCAAAAGACTACACTCCAAAACTGAAAAATTCGGATTCTATATATAATATTACAATCGCGACGGCGTCACCTTATGATTTGTGACGCCGTCGGGTCACCGTCATTAGGGTTTCGTCTTGGCCACGTTAGTCTTGCGACGGCGTCACCTTGTGCTTGTGACACCGTCCCCTTCAGTCTCTGACGCCGTCTGGATCAAATCTAGGCCGTCTGAGTTGCGACGGCCTTCTCTTTTAAAGCCTGACACCGTCACTTGAAAATAAGCAATTTGGCTACTGTCCCGTCGCAGAAGTGCTCCGACGGCGTCGCAGTTAAGCAGTGACGCCATCCCCTTGTATTTCAGCAGCTTGAGTGTCTCGATTCTTGACTTTGGCCATTTTCTTCGTATATCCGCGCCTTTTTGTCCAAATAAGTGCCATTCCAGCAATTTACCTTCAAGAGACCTAAAAAGTGAAAAGGAACGATATTAGGTAATAACGGATATAAAAGTGATCAAATAAGGGCTTAAACGACCCCTAAAAAAGGTATATTTTAAAACCTTATCAAATATCCCTACACTTGGTATTTGCTTGTCCTCAAGAAAATGTGCTTTTAGCCAATCAATTTATAAGTTAGGGGTCATGAATCATTGGTTTAAAATAGTTCACAACACATATAAGCCCCGCAAAAGTCATAACAAGCACGGAAATTACATACTAGCACCTCACATGGGGTGTTTGGATACTCACATCTCTCGGGTGTATATGAAATATAACAAGTTGGAAATGGAAGATAAACACTCATTAACCGGTCCTAGTACATAGATTACCATAGGCTTGAGAATAGATCAAACCTCCATCGCTTTGGCGTAAGCACCTAGGAAAGACTATCAAAGAGGTCTTTTAAAGGGTTGTAACGTTAGGATTACGATAGGGAAACAAAGGGTTTGGTGGAATAGGCTATTTAGTGGTGGCAAGTCAAAAATCTCTATGTTACAAGCATACGAAGAATGGCGTTGCTAAGCCAAGACTCGACACTCTAAACTCTAGATAACTGAAACAAACAAACATAAATTTAAAGGATAGATGTAGGATGGTAGCCCGTATGTTTTTTTTTTTTTTTTTTTTTTTTTTTTTTTTTTTTTTTTTTTGAACACTCTAGTTTTTTTCTTCTCTTTTTCTATTTTTTTTCGATTTTTTTTTTCTTTCTTTCATACACTTTTACTCTACCATCCTCTACGGTAACATCAAAATAATAGGGATTTATAGGCACATCCCTACACTTGAGTTTTTATTACTCTAACACTAATTTGACCCGAATTGAAAAGATCAAAACACTTGGGGTACGTTATTACGCAAATAAGGGAATCTAACGTTCCCTTCCAGTCATTTCATAAACTTTAACTTTTCCCATGTGTCCCAATCGTCCCAAAACTGTGTACAAAGGATATGACTCGACTTAGCAACTTATGCAAGCAACTAGATAATTGAACTAATGGTTTAGGGTGATAACAATAATGCACTAAAAGTGAGTGCATACAGGGTAGGATAAGGCGATTTGGGTGTACATTTAGGGGTGGGGTGTAAACAATGCTCTTCATTGATATTCCGGAAAAACCGAAACATCACGAGAACCGCGAAAAGGATAGACTCTGAGGGGTTAACTAGGGGTATCGTGTACTAAAGATGAGTACAACGCAAAGGTGTGGGGGAATTACTCAACAGATGTGGAAGAAGTAATTATATTACGGGTATCAAACAAGGGTTATCCTAATGCCTCTTATCATTTAGTTATTCCTAACTACACAAGTGTAGTCTTACTAGTGATCTCGGAATGCATCACAAAACAAGTTCTAGAATCTAATATACTACCGGTTCACACTCTAAGCATTAAAGATGAATGCTTTAATTCCTACTAATCTAAAGGTGATCCTCACATTTTGGGTGGAATTTAAGTGGTAAAGGGTTTTTGTGCTAGTCATATAATTTCCTATCCATGAGACGCTTTATTAGACTAATGGCCCACTCCTATATGTCATGAAAATTTTTAAATTTGGTGCCAAAATTACCCTAACCGACATTTTCTCATGGTTTATTACACAAATACAATTGGACAAAGCAAATAGTCAAGGATAAGCATAGTTTCAAAGTTCCCGTTTTATTTTCCCTCCCTACACTTAAACTGAACATTGTCCCCAATGTTCCCCGAAAGTATCAAAGTTATGATAATAGAAGGTAATGAAAAACGAAAAAACTAATACTCCCCTGATTAGCTCGGTAGGATCCGTGTGTGAAGTAGTGGTTAAATCCTTTTCAAGAAGAATGTATGCGTGAAAAGCTCCTTCCAATCTTATGTAACTTCTTCTTGATAAATTAAACCTGCACACTTGAAGAAAACAAACAAAACCTTCGTGTAAAATCGGCGGTAATAATATATATAAGACTCGACTAAACTAGGATATAATGGTTGTGGAATGGATGTTTACAGAATTTATGGAAAATTAAGACCTGGAAAATTCCAGAAATTTATAAGTAGCTCAGAAAACGAGAAAAAAGTAATCTGTTGTTTTTACTCCTTCCTGACGCCATCAGGTTGCGATCCTGACGCCGTCAGGTTATCCTGACAAAAACTGGTCTGCGATTTTCTGGAAAAAATTATGGAAAATTTACATCTTTAGAATCTGGAAAAATTTCTGCAAAACATCCATTATGACTCGATACAAGCATTTGACTCAAACAAACACACATATATATCTTTTAATTAATTGTTATACTCATGTTTACGTTTCTTTTGAAAACGTGTGTAATCCTCCCTACACTTATCCTTTATGTAAAATACCTTTATATGCAATTAAGACGAGGTTAAAAACAAAATAAAGCATTTTTACAAATTTAAACATGAGAATAAGCAATCACTAAAAGATATATGACACTAACAAGCAAACAATTAAGCATGGTGTAGAAAACTAGAAGGGGGGTTGAATAGTTTACCAATTAAAATCTTTGTTTTGAAACTTATTGAAAGATCAATTGATATTGATCTTAAGTATGTTAATGAAATATGCAAGCAATATGTAATAAGTAAGTAAGGAAAGAAATGATCAAACCACAACAAGTTGTTTATAGTGGTTCGGCCTACAAGGACTCTTTTTCCTTGCCCTACTCCACTCCCCGAGTCTCACACTCGAGAGTTTAACTTCACTAGTCAACAAGCTCCTTTCACCGGCGGAGAAAACCTTTACACTTCGCTTACACTATTTCCGACACTAAGCTAGATGTCGAGTTCTTTCCAAGGGTACAACTACTCCCACACACAATGTATTTTGAGGACTAAAATACTAACCACTCACACTCACAAGATTATGATGGTTTGATACAACAATGAAGTATGGATCAACACTAGATCATACAACACTAAACAAACAAGACTTCCAACTTTTCGTTGAAGCTTGAATATGACTTGATCTTCTTTGCTACAAAAGAGATCACTAATATGATATGAAACTGAGTTAGAAAGGTTAGAGAGAAGATATGTATGAGAATATGTTAGAAAGGGATAAGAAACTACTTGGCTTGGCATTGCTATTTATAGCCAATTTGGACAGGAGCGTCCACGGACCGCGGACCCCTTAAAAGGGTTCCGCCCGTGTACCAAATTGGTACCGCCAGTCTGACAGTCAAGATATCAAATCTTGCCTAAAGTCAACTCTATCTAAGTAAGATTGTGCAAGATATGAAGAGTACAAATCTTCACAAAATATCTAATGGAATCTTCCAATGATCTCCATGATGTAATACATGATGTCAATATGTTGTATTACTATTAATAGAAATATGCAAATGCTTAAGTAGTGTTTGGTTTTAAGAACCTAACACATTCTACAAACTACTATCATACATAATGATTAGAGTCATATCAAGATGTTACTAATCATAAATGTAAATGCTTGAATGATGAATATATTGTTTGAGAAAGCTTGTTTTAATATCTAATAAACTTGACAAGCTTTAAGCTTTTATAAATTAAATTTACTTTTGTCGTTAACAAAACTTAGGCAAAGATCAAAAATATAAATAACGTTTAATGACGATATTTGTATTAACAATCTCCCCCTTTTTGTTGAGGACAAAATATAAATTTTATTTTTAAAAAAGAGACAAAGTTTGTACAAGATATAAAAATATTAGTTTTAGAACTTTGAAAAGGAAATGATAATATAAGTGTATGAATTTTGACTTTTTATGAAAGTCAAAGAATTCACTAGTTGATGCATGATGTTGACTTTTTCAGAAAGTCAAAGTATGCAGTTTGACTTATTTTTTTAAAGAAAAGTCAAGTATTATCAATGAGGGTTCCTGTTTGACTTTTAGAAAGTCAATTGTATGCAGTTTGACTTTTTCAGAAAAGTCAAATAAAATAATTTCCAAGTTCTATATTTTCTCCCCCTTTTTGTCTCAACAAAAAGAAGAGGCTATGCGGAATGTAATGAGCCCGAGCTATTATCTCCCCCTTGTTCAAAGCTCCCCCTAAATTGGGTGCTTTAATGGGAAGATACATGGATTGTGAAAATAAAGCTACAAGAAAAAAAAAGTTAGTGATAATGATCATTCACAAGCATTTCCAAACACTATGTAATGACACCAACAACATAATAAACAACATTCATTTGTTAAAATTTTTCATGAGTAAAGATCATGAAAAGAGAACACAATGATGTGTTTCTAGTACAAGAAAATAAAAATTATCCTAAAGAAACAAAAACAAATAAACGACTATTCTAAAAACCATCCTAAAGTGATGGTGGATGGGAAAGAGCGTTGAGACGCTCAAGAATGTGGTTGAGGATGAACCTCATTTCTTCGTGGAAGTCATGGACCATAATCCGGGTCCGTTCCACGGTTTCACCCGTTTGCTCACAAGTTGAGCAACCATGCCTTGGAGGGTAGAAAGTTTGCGGAGGTTGTGGTGATGGAATGGTTGATGTGTTGGTGGTGTTGGGGATGTTTGGAGTGGTCATGATGGATGCAAGCAAAGCACTTTGCATTTGCATTGTCTCACTTAAGTGAGAATCCACCATGCCTTTGAATTGGTGGAGGTTGTGGAGTTCGGCTTGAATCTCCTCTCTAGTGGGATTGTCATCCCACATGCTCTCCGGAATGTCCTCAATATGAGGGGACATTGATGATGGAAGTGGATGATCCCCGTATAAAGGACCATGAATGTCCTTGTGAATGGGGTGGAAAAGGAGAGGTCTTGGCCCTAATGGGGCGTTTGGGTCAATGGATGACCGAGGTGATTCGTGAGCGATTCGCTCAATGGTGCCAAAGGATGGCAATGGTGGTGGATGACTTGGCCTAGGAGGCAAGTCTTCCAAGTCCTCTAGGAAAGGATTTGGTGATGTTGGTGGAGTTGAAAATAACTCCATGGGAGTGAGAGTGGGAGACCTTGGTGAAGGTGTCTTGGATGTTTGGATGGGTGCCGGTGGAGGTGAAGTAGGTGCTTTTGATGGTGGTGGAGTGGTGATCACAATGTGTGATGAAGTGGGTGTAGCTAAGGTAAGGTGTGTATCATCTCTAATGGGAGATGAGATGGTGAGTGGTGAAGATTCGGATGATGAGCTAAGATTAACAAAACAACAAGGCCTTACACTCATTCTAGCGGTTTTCTTGCAAGGTTTTGGTGATGATTTAGTCATTTTTAACTTGGGTTTTGATTTGCTAGATAGTAGTGAGAGTGAAGAAGGTGTGAGGATGATCATGGTAAAACCTTTCAATTTATAGAGGTAAGAAATTGTTGAGAAGAGGTTTGATTTGATGTTGAACCATTGAGGAGATGAGGTTCCTAATGATTTGGAAGTGGGTTGAATGCTAGTCATATCACCCAAGTCAATCCATACAAAGAAGATGGAGTGAAGAAGACAAGATATGCAATAAATGTGTTCTAGTGAGTGGAATTTCCTAATATTCAGATTACCCACGGATTTGAAGGTACCAAAAATTTGGTTCCTTCCTTTATGCCAAAGGGCTCCTTGGGTGGATTTTTCAATTTTTTGAATTTTGGTGGGAAATGGATTTCTTACATCCCTTAGTGAATAATACTAGTTCTAATAACAGTATATACTAGTTAAGATTGATTTATAAGTGATGGAAGATAATTTGGAATCACGAAAGAGTCGAAATTCAGAAAATTACCTGGAGGATCCACGGCACCAAAATCATACACGGACGGAACCCAAAAAAGGGTGCCGTCTGGTCCGCCTGTACAGATATGGCGGTACCAAAATTCATAAAGGACGGTACCAAAATAATGGTGCCGTCTGATCCGTGGAGTGCTGAAATTTGGACAGAATGTTTCTTAAAAACTGAAATTTCCGAAACCTGAAATTTTTTCTCAAAACCTGTTATACTAAACAATTCTAGTTAGGAAAAGTAAATAACACATATGTAAACATAGTGGAGCATAGATTAAGAGCAAGGCTTATTGATTTTCACAATATAGTGAAAATGGGTAAAATTTGATAGCATACTTGTGCTATCCCCCTGCATGAGATTGTTAGCATACACCATTGTTTCAAGTCATATTATCATCCTACATAATAAAAACGACTAAATAGTATCAAACATTAACGATAATGCATTGTTCCAAACACTCCTTAAAGTACCCTTATTTGTCCAACTTCTTGTAAATCTTGTTCATCATCCTACCAAGGCACTTGAACATTCCCTTAGTTTGCTTGAATTCTGCTGATTCATTCTCAATCTCGGGAAGAGATGTGTAATACTCTTGAGGTGGAAGACGAGAGCTTGGAAGACCATCCTCGGAGCTATTTGATGATGATGATGAAGGAGTTGGAGGTTTAGCTCTTTTGCCTTTAGTCTTAGCAACTCGAGCATCACTCAAAGGCACAAAGATGTGAGGGATGAGATCATAGTTAAGGTGCATCCCTTTTGGGGTAGGTGGAATTGGAGCGAAGTTTCTGTAGAGACGGGTGAGAAGCATCCCGTATGGAAGAGCAACGGATCCTTGAGTTGGAATATCAATCATTCTCCTAGCTATGTAGTAGGCTAAGTTAAATGGTTGTCGGGTGGATAAGTTGTAAAGCATGTGGCAAAGACAAGCGTTTATGTGATCCCTATTCCCTATGGTGCTAATGACGTTTGCTCTAAGTAACTCCTCCCATTTCTTAAATTCGTGCTTAAGTTCATTGAGCTCCATTCCATATGGATCTCGGTCTACCTCTTTTCCCTTTCGAGTTACTCGGGTTGTATCCGTTTTTGGGTTAAAAAGGTGTTCACGGATGACATCCTTATCGGCTAAACGGGTTATGTAGGGAAGAGAGCGGTCATTGATTGCATCAAGGGCGGTGAGTGACCACTTATCCGTGTAGACACAAGTTCCACGGTTGGGAATTCCTAGTACTCTAGCAAAGTCACTTAAAGTGATGGTGTAGTCATTTTGGTTGATTCTAAAGCTAAGACAAAACTCATCATCTTCATCACTAAAACCGGTCACACTAGCATAGAATTCCAATACGAACCTAGGACAAATTGGTTCATCAATGTCAAGAAGACAATCGAATTGAATGGCGGCTAGTTCTTCACGAAGATTGGTATGCTCAAGGAAGGATGAGTGAATGGTTCTACCCTCGTGGAAATACCTTGATTCTAGACCCCTAAATATTTCTACTTGTTCCTTGGTGAGTCCTTTGGTTTTGTGGTGTTTGGGAATGTAGTTAAGAGTGTCTTTGTGATCATAGAATCTTGCGGCTACCATGGTTATTCCTAAGGATAAGAATTAACATGTTAAAAAATTTAGATAAGTTTTAATGTTTTTGATTCTAGTGTGTGCCTATATGAAAACAATTTGGAGTTGCGGTTATCTCGACTCATTTTATGCACAAAATGGTTTTAGTGGAGTGTTTGGCAAATACCATGAGATAACCCAAATGCTCCTAATTCAATGTGGCTACATTTGAATATACCCGGGAGTGCATATTAGTTATGCAATACCTTTAGTATTCAAGAGCATGCAAGTGATGAAAATTCTAACGTTTCTATTTGTATTAGCAATGAAAAAAAAATGTTTTCCTATAAGTGAGAAGCTTTTCAAAACTTTTGACATGGGGTGTTTGGTTGTTTGAATAAGGCCTTATATTTATTATCTATCAATTAGTGGGAAACATGATTTTGTTTATGCAATATGATAATGTAGTACCTAATTTGAATGACTAGTTATGCAATTTGCCAATTGAATTCATATTTGATATAAAAGCATACATAAGACCCCATGTAATGATTTGTGATAGTTTTGTGCATAAATAAGAATCCTAGACTCAGAATTAAGAGATGAAATGTAGTTAGGATACTTACAATGATGTTATCTTTAGTGATTAGTGAGTGGGAAGATGACACTAATGAGCTTGGTTTAAGTTTTACACGTTTTGGTAAAGTGGGTTGTGAGGAAGAAGATGTTATGTATAAAGCTGTTTTGATTCTGTAGATACCACGGACCAGACGGCACCAAAATTTTGGTTCCGTCCTTGTTGTCGTTTGGTGCCGTGGCTACAGTAGCAGAAACAAGACAAACTTGTTTTGGTTTGACTATTCTAATGTTTTAGGCTATGTTTATCCTACATGCTTGGTTCCATTAACCCTAAACCAAGTCTAAGAAGATTAAAAGGTTCTCGTTTAAGAGGTTTAGTAAAGATGTCGGCAATGTTGTCTTCGGAGGATACTTTCTCGATTGAAATGTTCCCTTTTTGAACATTGTCGCGAAGAAAGTGATGACGGATTTCAATGTGCTTTGTACGAGCATGTTGAACGGGATTTTTGCTGAGATCGATGGCTCCTTTGTTGTCGCAAAGTATCACAATGTCGTTGAGATGAATTCCGTAGTCTACGAGGGCTTGCTTCATCCAAAGAGCTTGTTGACATGCTTTTCCGGCTGAGACGTATTCGGCTTCAGTAGTAGAGATGGCTAAAGCCGTTTGCTTCTTTGCAAACCATGAGGTGAGACAATGTCCAACAAAAGTGCAAATACCACTTGTACTTTTTCTATCGACATAATCACCGGCATGATCCGAGTCGGCATACACTATGGTTTCTATACCCGTTCCTTTGGGATACCATAATCCTAAACACGTTGTTCCCTTAATATATCTAAAAATCCTTTTTAATGCTTCTAAGTGTGATGCCTTTGGGTTTTCTTGAAAGCGAGCACATAGACAAACACTAAACATAATGTCGGGTCTACTAGCCGTAAGATAGAGTAGGCTACCAATCATTCCTCTATATTTAGTGTTATCTACGGATTCACCTTCTTCGTCCTTGGTGAGTTTAGTGTCCGAGGACATGGGTGTTTTAGTTGGTTTGGAATCTTCAAGACCAAATTTCTTAAGCATGTCTTTTATATATTTAGATTAATTAAAGAAAATACCATCTTCTAGTTGTTTAATTTGAAGTCCTAGAAAGAAGTTTAACTCACCCATCATACTCATTTCAAACTCGTCATGCATGATTTTAGAGAAATCATTACATAGTTCTTGACAATTTGATCCGAATATAATGTCATCAACGTATATTTGAACAATAATAATTTGCGATTCCTTTTTCTTAGTAAAAAGAGTATTATCTACTAATCCCATAGTATATTTATTATCAATAAGAAAAGTCTTAAGACGGTCGTACCAAGCTTTAGGTGCTTGTTTAAGGCCGTATAATGCTTTCTTGAGTTTGAAGACATGATGTGGTTTCTCAAAGTCGGTAAAACCGGGAGGTTGAGCAACATACACTTCTTCGTTAATAAACCCATTAAGAAAAACACTTTTTACATCCATTTGAAATAATTTAAAATCATAAGCACATGCATAAGCAAGTAATATTCTAATAGATTCAAGTCTAGCTACCGGTGCATAAGTTTCATCATAGTCAATTCCTTCTTGTTGATTATAACCTTGTGCAACAAGCCTAGCTTTGTTTCTAGATACTATACCATTTTCGTCCATTTTGTTTCGAAAGACCCATTTTGTTCCAATTATAGTTTGATCTTTAGGTTTTGGAACTAGTTTCCAAACATCATTTCTAACGAATTGGTTTAATTCTTCTTGCATGGCCATTACCCATGACTCATCTTTTATTGCTTCGTTTATGGTTTTTGGTTCAATGGTGGATACAAAACAAAAATGATTACTTTGATTTTGAGCTTGTGATCTTAAGGTTCTTTGATTAAGTTTTCCTATGACCTTTTCTAATGGATGACTTTTAGATTCTTTTATGTTGACAATTTCCTTATTTAATGGTTCATCTTCCTTGTTATTATTAATTTGACTTTCAATTATTTGACTTTCAACTAAGTCATCATCTACCAAAGGTGATGTCTTAGAGGGAGGTGGACTTTCGTCAAATGTTATGTTCAACGATTCCTCGACTATCATTGTTTCTTTATTTAGGACAATGTAAGCTTTACTAGTTTGAGAGTAACCAAGAAATACACCTTCATAAGACTTTGGGTCAAACTTGGTGAGATAATCCTTAGTGTTAAGAATAAAACATTTGCAACCAAAGACTTTAAAATATCCTAATGTTGGCTTTTTACCTTTATAAAGTTCATATGGTGTTTTGTTTAGGAAAGGACGTATTAGGACTCTATTTAAAATATATGTAGAAGTGTCAACGGCGTTACACCAAAACTTTTGAGGAATGTTTTGTTCATTAAGCATTGTTCTACTCATTTCTTGAATTGTTCTATTTTTACGTTCTACTACTCCATTTGATTGAGGTGTTCGTGGAGCGGAAAAGTTATGTGTTATACCATTTGTATCACAAAAGTTTCCAAATTGAGTTTCGTTGTCAAATTCACGACCATGATCCGTTCGGATCGACACAATTTTGACACCTAGAAGATTTTGAATTTTCTTGCTAAGTATTTCAAATTTATCAAAAGCTTCATTTTTGGTTTTCAAAAATAACGTCCAAGTAAACCTTGAGTAATCATCTACTATGACCAAAGTGTATAAGTTGCCTCCATAGCTTCTTATAGCGGATGGTCCAAACAAGTCCATATGTAATAATTCTAGACACTTAGATGTAGATACCATATTTTTAGATTTGTGACTACTATGTGTTTGTTTACCAATTTTGCAAGCGTCGCAAAAGTGTTGGTCATATTTTAGTTTTGGCAAATTCCTAACTAACTCTTTTGAAGATAGGTTTTGTATAAGTCTCATATTAGCGTGACCTAAGCGTCTATGCCAAAGAGATGAGCTATCGTCTAATGTTGTTAGGCAAAGTTTGTCATTATATGTTTTATCTATTTTCATGACGTATATGTTATTTTTCCTAACTCCTTTAGCTATGGTGATACCATCTTTTAGTATTTTACTACCATTTTCATCAAATAGTACTTTATACTTTTTATCGCATAGTTGGCTAATACTAAGTAGATTAAATCCTAACCTATCCACATGAGCAACATTTTCAATAGTTAGAGAGTTATGAGCAATCGTACCTTTGCCAATGATTTTGCTTTTGAGATTGCTACCGAAAGTGACATTACCTCCGTCATACTCCTGGTATGATGAGAAGAGACTTTTGTTGCCCGTCATGTGTCGTGAGCATCCACTATCTTTTATCCATTCATCAGGTTCCAATCCAACTTTCAAACATACCTAAGAAGCGAATAACTCAAACATTTGGTCCCCAATATCTCATGGGTCCGTTTGGGTTAAACATACCATTTATTTGATTCATGTATGGAAATGATGGATAAGGGTTCCATGGCATGTATTCTGGAGTTTGATATGGTCTAGGAAAGTTTTGATTCCAACCGTTGTGTTGGTAGTTATGTTGAACGTTGTGGTTGCTCTTAGGAAAGGGGCGTTTGGTAAAAGAAGTTTTATGTCGTTGTTGAGTAGTTTTTGATCTAAATTCATTTTTAATAAGTCCTACTCCTGATATAATGGCTGGTTTTAGTTTAACATTATCATTGGTTTTCTTTGTTATTTTAACAAATTCAGTACGGTCCGTATTGCGAACATTCTGTTCTGCTGAAGTACCCGCGGTACCGTTTTGCACAACGGACGGAACCCTTTGTTTGGTTCCGTCTGGTCCGTGCTGTACAGCAGCAGTTTTGACAGAATGTTCGTCCTTTTCGGCCGTTTTGTT
The DNA here is from genome assembly GCA_019973895.1 of Chrysanthemum seticuspe. Taxonomy (NCBI): domain Eukaryota; kingdom Viridiplantae; phylum Streptophyta; class Magnoliopsida; order Asterales; family Asteraceae; genus Chrysanthemum; species Chrysanthemum seticuspe. The sequence continues at coordinate 181,559,866 of BPTQ01000003.1, forward strand.
TTGACTCTTAGGAATTAAAACTTCATTAAACCCTAGCCCATTCATGTCTCCTGGTGTTTTATGGATTTTAACTATTTCATCGGCAATAGCGATGTTTTTGTTAAACCTTTTAAACTTAGAATTATTTTCTATTAAAACTTCTTGTGTGAGCTTTAGTTTTTCTATTTCAAGATTTAGCTCTTGACATGATTTACAATCATTGTCATTTGCTTTTCCTTTTTCAAGTCGTTTTGCTTTTTCTTTTAACTCATATACTTCATTTTCCAAAAACTCCTTTTTAGTTTTTAGAAATTTATTTTTAGTTATGATTTTTAGACTTAGCTCACACAATTGATTATATTGTTTTTGCAAGGTGTCATCATCTATGGAAGAATAAGAAGAATCGGAAAGTACCTCATTTGACTCATGTGCCATTAGAGCGATCTCTTCCTTGCTTGATTCTTCATCGTCTTCACTATCACTCCAAGCACCACTTACAAAAGCTCGTTGAGTTTTGCTCTTAGGAGGCTTGGGACATTCTCCTATGAGATGACTTGCATCACCACATCTAAAACACTTTCTTTCACCTTTGATCTTCTTATCATCCCGATCTTTTCGGAATGGCTTCTTTTCTTCTCGAGGTTGTCTTACAAACTTTCCTCTTCTTCTAAAGAACTTCTTGAAATCTCTAACGGCCATGGCATACTCCTCATCTTCACTATCGGAACAAGATTCACCATCATCGCTTGATTCCGCCTTTGCTTTAAGAGCAACGGATTTGATCTTCTCCTTTCTTCCTTTGATGATTTCAGAATCTTTCTCCATTACCATTTCGTGAACTTTGAGGTTGCCAATTAGCTCGTCTAGTGACATTATTGAGAGATCTTTTGATTCTTCAATAGCGGTCACTTTAGCTCTCCATTTGGGATGGAGTGCTCTAAGAAATTTCCTGACAAAGTTCTTACTACGAAAAGATTCGTCAAGTGCTTTAAGTGATGTAATGATAGTGTTAAAACGAGCAAAGCCACAATCAATGGTTTCATCTTCAGGGATAACAAATTGTTCATATTGTTGAACAAGAAGATCAATTTTGTTATCCTTGACTTGTGAATTACCTTGATGTGTAACAATTAAAGATTCCCAAATATCTTTGGCGGTTTCACACATAAAAATTCTTTCATATTCTTTTCTAGGTAAAGCATTATAAAGCATCATTTTAGCTTCATTATTTTTAGCAACTAATTTCTTTTGTTCATCAACGGAACTATCCTTTGTTGTAGAACTAAAATCTCCTTTAACAATAATAAACCAAAGATCTATATCTTTTGATTTTACATATGTTTCAAAACGGTTTTTCCAATAGATAAATCCATTGGTTTCAAAGAGTGGTGGTCTTTGCATAGATTGCCCTTCTTTAAAGTTTTCAGAATCCATGGATCGTTTCAAGTTTATAAAATACAAGTTATTTTAGAAATTCTTGAGCAACGAGGCTCTGGTACCAATTGTAGAAAACTAGAAGGGGGGTTGAATAGTTTACCAATTAAAATCTTTGTTTTGAAACTTATTGAAAGATCAATTGATATTGATCTTAAGTATGTTAATGAAATATGCAAGCAATATGTAATAAGTAAGTAAGGAAAGAAATGATCAAACCACAACAAGTTGTTTATAGTGGTTCGGCCTACAAGGACTCTTTTTCCTTGCCCTACTCCACTCCCCGAGTCTCACACTCGAGAGTTTAACTTCACTAGTCAACAAGCTCCTTTCACCGGCGGAGAAAACCTTTACACTTCGCTTACACTATTTCCGACACTAAGCTAGATGTCGAGTTCTTTCCAAGGGTACAACTACTCCCACACACAATGTATTTTGAGGACTAAAATACTAACCACTCACACTCACAAGATTATGATGGTTTGATACAACAATGAAGTATGGATCAACACTAGATCATACAACACTAAACAAACAAGACTTCCAACTTCTCGTTGAAGCTTGAATATGACTTGATCTTCTTTGCTACAAAAGAGATCACTAATATGATATGAAACTGAGTTAGAAAGGTTAGAGAGAAGATATGTATGAGAATATGTTAGAAAGGGATAAGAAACTACTTGGCTTGGCATTGCTATTTATAGCCAATTTGGACAGGAGCGTCCACGGACCGCGGACCCCTTAAAAGGGTTCCGCCCGTGTACCAAATTGGTACCGCCAGTCTGACAGTCAAGATATCAAATCTTGCCTAAAGTCAACTCTATCTAAGTAAGATTGTGCAAGATATGAAGAGTACAAATCTTCACAAAATATCTAATGGAATCTTCCAATGATCTCCATGATGTAATACATGATGTCAATATGTTGTATTACTATTAATAGAAATATGCAAATGCTTAAGTAGTGTTTGGTTTTAAGAACCTAACACATTCTACAAACTACTATCATACATAATGATTAGAGTCATATCAAGATGTTACTAATCATAAATGTAAATGCTTGAATGATGAATATATTGTTTGAGAAAGCTTGTTTTAATATCTAATAAACTTGACAAGCTTTAAGCTTTTATAAATTAAATTTACTTTTGTCGTTAACAAAACTTAGGCAAAGATCAAAAATATAAATAACGTTTAATGACGATATTTGTATTAACACATGGGTTGCCTCCCACGAAGCGCTTTTCTTTATTTATGAGTCTTGTAGCTAGACTCGTAGTCGTGCCCTTACGTGACTTCATTACCGCCATCTCCTTCCTCATGACGGTCTCTAGTGGTTGGTTCCATGTTGTAGAAGTGCCCTATGATACACCTTTCTAAGAGTTCGTCCTCTCCCCACTCATTTCTATATTCCGGTCCTAAGTTCAAGCAATCCTTATAGAAATCAAAAATCTTGGCCATAACATAATCCGCTCCTTTCTTTCTATCCTCCTCATTCCTATAATAGACCGACAGTTTAAGTTCCTTTTCATCATTAGAGAGTGATGAAAACTTCTCAATCTTAAACGGCATTTGGTAAGCTATGTCGTCGGTCTCATCCTTGAATCGCACTATTCCTAATGAGGAATCATAAGTCATCCCGGTGTTTTCTATGAAAGGTTTTCCTAGAATAACGGGGGACAAGCTAGGATCTATGGCCGTGCTAATATCATCCACAATTATGAAGTCTGTAGGAAACGTGAAACTACCTACATAAACGGGCAATCCCTTAACTCTTCCAAGAAAATTGCAACTAACCCTAGGATTATTGGGATCTTGCCTAGTTGGGATAGGCTTCTTCATCACCCAATTGTAGTAGGTGCTAGTCATTATGTTAATTGGGTACTTGCGATCAATGTAGGCCTTTGCCACGAAAAGGTGTCCTATGCAACATGGTATGTTAAGATTCCAAGGGTTTCCAAACTTGATCCTAGGGCTTTTCCTAACATACATGTGACGGAGGTCACGCACTAAGTGAGGGTGGCGAGATAGTTCTTCTTCCGTAGGAAACTTATTGAAATAGTCATCATCTACTTCATTCACTTCCTCGGTTGTTTCATTCGTCGGTGTTTCCTTAACCTCAAGTATCATCTCATGGTTCGCTTCATCATTTGTTCTATTAGGTTTCACTAAGGCGATGGTATTAAAGAATTGAACGTGCTTAGCTAACTTACTTGGGTCCTTAATCTCTACACTGGAAGGCTCGGGAGTTGAGATAGCATTAACCTTCCTATCACTATTGGTCATGGCTTTCAAAAGGTTATCTATCTTCCTATCCATTTCGGCTTGTTGTTGGTTGAAGCGGTCCGAGAGCTTAGCTATTTGGGCTTCTTGGGATGCGACTAGGTTTTGCAACATCCCTTCAATGTTTTGTTGGTTAGGACCGTGAGATGGGGGCCATGAGAAATCATTGGAGGTGAATTCTTTGGTTTGTCCCCAATAGAAGTCGGGCTTGCCCTTCCACGCTTCTCGGGTCTCATTGAAATTCCTAGGTCCAAGTATTGTAGGGAATCTTCCTCCCGTTCCATTAATACGCGAGGATGCGTAGTCAACGGAAGCATGTTCGGGGGATCGGGTGCAAGTGCGCGTGTTATGAAGATCACTACATGGCTCACACGAGGAAGAAACTTTGTTTACATGGCGTGAAGACTTAGGATTTTCGTAGGAACTCATTAGGAATTTAACTTGATCTTCAAGTTCGATCATCCTACGGTCGGAAGATTGTGAGTCAATGGGAGGCAAGGAGATTGCCTTAACGGTTTTGGGCAACTCACGGGGGTCATTCCAACTTTCGTTGTCATAGAGAGCAAGGTCCTCTATTATACCCCATGATTCTTCCGCGGTGAGATCACTAAGTTTTCCACCGGCCACTTGGTCAATGGATCGCTTGGTGGGGAAGTTGACATGATCATAAAAGATTTGGACTTGGAGCCAAAGATCAATGTCGTGATGAGGGACTTTATGAAGTAAGTCCTTGAATCGAGTCCATGCTTCGTAGAGAGATTCACCTTGACGTTGTTGGAACATCAAGATGTCATTCCTAAGCTTAGTGGTTCTCCCCGGTGGGAAAAATTGAGCAAGGAAGCGAGAGGTGAGATCATCCCAACTTGAGATGGAGCCGGCGGGAAGTCGCTCAAGCCAATTACTAGCTTGGTCCCGTAGAGAGAATTGGAAGAGACGCAGATGCGTGGTCTCCCGAGTAGTAGCATCAAGGTCGATGGAATCGACAATTTTAAGGAAATCCTTAAGATGCTGATTAGGATCTTCGGAACGAAGTCCATGGAATGCACATCCATTTTGCACCAACCGGATGGTGTCGGATCGCATGGCCATAGTTTGGGCTTGGTCGGGAAGCTCAATGGTGTTCCTATAGCCTAGGTGGCTTGGTCTCGAGTATTCACCAAGAGTACGGGCTCTTGGCGGGTCATTTGGTGGTGGGTGGTTATCACCTTCCATGGTGAAAAGTGATGGGGTTACGAACAAAGGTCACGAAGAAGGGGGATACACTACAAGAAAGCTAAAAAATGAGAAAAAAAATTTACTTGATAGGAATCAAGCAAAGAAACCTAAATGAGGTGGACTAATAACTAGCTATTCTACTCCCCGGCAGCGGCGCCAAAAACTTGATAACGCTACACGCGTCGTTCGGGGTCAAAAGAACTTCCTTTTCATCGAGCAAGTTTTTCAACACCCTAGGCAGTGAACCTAATCGTTGTAGTGTAGTATTAGGGTAAGCCACTGGAATTGATATCATTCTCTAGGGGAATATGAATGCTAGTGAGAAGTTACTACGCTAAGGTTGGGGATGAGGAAGATTATTTTTTATCTTTTTTTATTTTTTTAGGAAAGGAAATGTACGAATCTCGGGGTTTGGATTTGGGGGTTGGTATTTCTACCGATTACTCTACTTATATAATTATCTAATCTAAGGTGTATGTAGTCTATGTCTAATTATTGTGTGCTCATATGATGGTTTAAAGATGTGTTTACTTAGGTTTTATTACTCCTTAATTATCTCCTATTGATGGTTGAATTGTCACGTCCTTATTCTTAATCGCATTGTGTGTCTAAAGTCGTAGGGTATGCGTTTGTCCCTAACTCTTTGAACTTGCCAAAGGGTCTCGTCGACAAAAACCTCTAGGAATTATAAACTCTAACTCTAAGGCACTCTTTGGGTGGTTTAGCCTACAACTGCTCTAAGTGTTATAGTCCAAGGTTCACAAAGATTAATCAAGCATTAATTACACAACGAATGACCTATCGCATTACTAGATCATTAACAATTAAGATAAGAGACAACCAATCAATATTCAATAATTAAGTTTCATATTCCCTAAGCAAACACACAAGTAAATTAGCCGGACATGGAGAACATGCAAGCATACACACAAATAATTGAAAACATAATTGAATTAATGAAGTAAAACACTTATCTTGATGTAAGATAGGGTTTAGAACCCTAAAATATTGTACAAGACAGCCTTGGTTCGGTTTAGGTTTTTACTCCAAAAGACTACACACCAAAACTGAAAAATTCGGATTATATATATAATATTACAATCGCGACGGTGTCACCTTATGATTTGTGACGCCGTCGGGTCACCGTCATTAGGGTTTCGTCTTGGCCACGTTAGTCTTGCGACGGCGTCACCTTGTGCTTGTGACGCCATCCCCTTCAGTCTCTGAAGCCGTCTGGATCAAATCTAGGCCGTCTGAGTTGCGACGGCCTTCTCTTTTAAAGCCTGACACCGTCACTTGAAAATAAGCAATTTGGCTACTGTCCCGTCGCAGAAGTGCTCCGACGGCGTCGCAGTTAAGCAGTGACGCCGTCCCCTTGTATTTCAGCAGCTTGAGTGTCTCGATTCTTGACTTTGGCCATTTTCTTCCTATGTTCGCGCCTTTTCGTCCAAATAAGTGCCATTCCAGCAATTTGCCTTCAAGAGACCTAAAAAGTGAAAAGGAACGATATTAAGTAATAACGGATACAAAAGTGATCAAATAAGGGCTTAAACGACCCCTCAAAAAGGTACATTTTAAAACCTTATCAGTAACGAATATAAATTGTGTCAATTTAGGGCTTAAATGACCCCCTAAAAATATATGTTTTAAATCCTTATCACTAACACTTTACCTCTTGTCATCTATTTCTCCCATCTGCTTTCTTTCTTATATCTATCTAAGTCTTTAAATCCTTCATGTGTCTTAACATCTTTTATTATCAATTGAAAGAAAAATTCTTTGCAAGAGAAGAACATACAAGAACTTAATCCACTCTTCTGTGTTGTTTCTAGATCTATTCTTCTTATTCTTACTCTATCTTATTCTACTCTAGTATTCTTGTTGTCTTGTAACAAATACTCATACTCTCATTCAATTTGTAACTAAGTGTCAAGTCTTACTCTGGGTGTGGAGAAGCAAATGTGAAAGTCTTACTTCGGGTACGGAGAAGCAATGGTGTAATAATCTTGTGTTGGGTGAGGTCAAGCTTGGGGTTTATGATAAGGATTTAAAACGTATATTTTTAGGGGGTCATTTAAGCCCTAAACTAATGTATTTGTGATCCTATATAAAGTGACGTTGTTGCATGTGTAATCCTATATATAGTGTTAGATTTTTTTTGCATTTAGTGTGCACACTTGGAGAGAAAAGTTGGTGTACGAATTTTATAGGTTTTTTTTATAGTAAACTTAGGGTTTTAACACCCTCATTCAACAAGAGATAAGTCTCTTGATTACTTCTATCATTATGTTTAATTCAATTTCAGTTATGTTTACTTGTTTCATTATCATTTTCATGTCTAGCTAATTTATTATAGTGTTTGCTTAAATCTAATGAAACCTAGTTGTTAACTATTGCTTGTCGTCTCTTGTTTAAGTGGTTGTTACACGTTAGGTAACTTGCTTCTTCCTTTAGTGTTGCGAGCTTAAACGTCCTAAACAACGTATTCATGTCCTAGAATGCACTCGTAGACTTTTCGTTGTGTTTATTGCGTGAATTGCGATTGTTGATCAATACATTAATAGAAATAGGGCATTTGGCACCTCCCTACGACCTCAGGAATACAACGTGCCAATTAAACAAGGATGTGACAATTCGACTAATCAATAGGAGATAAATAGAGAGTAATGAAATCGAAGTAAACACGTTTTTACCTATCATTTGAATATCTCATTTAATTTACTTGTCATTTAGTTTAATTATTTGTTTTAATTAGTTTAACTAATAGTTTTAAGAAGTTGATAATCAAACCCTCAATCCAATACCGATAATTTACTTGCTTTTATAAAAATATTAAAAGATAAAAAGAATCATCCCTCACTTTAGACCGATTCGTCATACATCTCGACCTTCCCAACACTATTCCCCTAGAGAATGATCAATCCCCCGTGTTTTACCTATACTACACTACAACGGTTAGGTACACTGCCTAGGAGGATTGTAAAACTCGTTGTGAGGTTTGAAAGAATTCACATCAGTTTAGTACTTCTTTAGTAGAAGTATTTGTAATTGGTGTGAGAGTTTGTGAGGTCTTTGTGTGGGTAGTTCTAGGTGCGGACTCCGTTAGGTGCTAGATTGGGTCTAGGTGTAGATCGATGAAAGCTAAGGTGTACGGTTTATCCACCAAAAAGATTTGATACTAGTGAATAGTATAGGTGTCGCAGATTCAAAACTGGACGTACGAATGATCTAAACCCCTCATCCCGAACCAGTCTAAATCGTTGTGTTTGTCTCTTTTCCCTTAACTATTTACTTATGATTTATATTGTTTATTTGTTCACACCCTTGCATGCAATCTTGACATTTAATTTACTTAAACTAAAAATAAGTCGAAAAGAGTGTATTCACTCCCCTCCTCTATGGTTCTACATATACTTAAACCTCTAACAGTTTATTTAGAACTAGACGAGCATTCGTGCATTGCAACGAAAATTCTAATGACAAATAATTATAGTTGTGATATCATGGTTAAGTGTTTCGTGTAAATAATCGAAGCTTTTCAACAATTTATAGTGGCCTCATCTTAGCTAGAAGATTTTTCAACAATGACATTAGTCGTAAGTAGATCACTCATTTTCCATTCTTACAAAAGTTCACAATAAGAAAAATGATAAAAGATAAATGTGTCATATGGTTCGTTCAAGAAAAATATGTGTTATATGTTGGTGATTGTGATGCCTAAATATAAGTTATTGAAATTCATATTTATATTAATCTTTATTTGGTTTTTATTTTGAAGTATTTTTTTAGCAAAAATATTTTCTTTTAATATAGTGTATGAATAAAGATATAAAAAAAGAATATCAAAAGCAAGGCTGTTAAGATCAAGATATTACTATGGATCTTTTTGTCTTTTCAAAATTGGAATTGTAAGATCTTATCAAAATCGAAAAATCATACTTAAATGTTCAAATATATTATATGTCTAGTAATTCGTATTCAAAGTTGATTGTATAGCAATTTCATAAAGAAAGAAGAGTTCTCAAAATTATAATAATGTGAAAATGAAATGCGTAATGATTTAAAATACTAAAGTATATAATCGGTAAAAGGACGTTGATTTTTTTAATCTAAATATCTATATATTTAATTCTTATAAAACATTTATAATTATAGTTATTTAATCTAAATATCTTTATATTTAACTTTTATAAAAACATTTTATAATTATTTTACTTTAACAAAATTCATTAACTTATAATTATTAGTTATGTAATTAATAAGAATAATCGAGATTTTACAATCTGATAATAAGATCGACCTACTTAAAATCTTATGTCTTTTAAGATTTTTTGAAAGATAGACTAATTTTTTATTAGAAGATCATAAAATCAAATACGAGTTATACTAAAAGCTAGATAGAAATCTTAACCAACTGGCTTAGCTCAGTTGACCACTTTGGAGTCTTTTGGGTCTCTTGGGAGAGGGAGGTCTTGAGTTCAAATCCTGCAAGGGGGTTGAATGAGGGATTTTTCTTCAAGGTAGTCCTTTAATGAAGGGGTTTGGGCCTGGTAACCCCATGTTCGAATCTTGGAAAAGGCAAGGGTTTACCCCTATTAATTGTCGTGCCTTCGGGCGGATTAGTAGGGGGTTTTCCCCTCATCAGGTATTTGAAATAGGCATTTCCGCTTCGAGGAAGCTCTCTAGCGCGGACCCGGTTTAGACAACGTAGTCTAGACCTCCCGCTGTCGAACCGCGACACGAAGCACTTTATAGAAATTCACATTTAAAAAAATATATATATATAGATATAGAAATCTTAAACAACCATGATTAAAATTATAAAATCATAGGATAATATTATTAAAAAGTACAAAAGAAAATCATGACCTATCAATTTTCTTTTCCAATGACCTTTCCTTAAACGGACTAAATCTTTAATTAGTATGTCAATCTTAATCAGATATGTAAATATCACATGTTAATCATGCACCTGTACACATCATTAACAATCAATTAGTCATCCTTTAAAACAAACCAAACTACTTTTAATACGTGGCAGTTTGAGTAATCAACTTAAATTTAAAATAACAAGAGCATGCAAGAACTTGCTACAACGTGAGTAATTTTTATATCTTTCAAGAAACATGTAGAGAAACTATAGTACTACTTTATTATATAGCTTTTTTTTTTAACGTAAACTAAAGGTATCTCACAATATATATTTCGGATTTTAAGTGTGCTTGTGGTACTAATCAAACAATCTACATCCACTATATAAATCATGTAAATATCATTTTTAGATCGAAGTATTTTATTCATGAGTATTGCTAAAGCCTAAGCCTTTTATAATATTCTCTTACTAATTATGTGAATAGAATGATAAGTAGGAACAATTTGTAAGAGAAAATACATTTTCCTTCAACAATATATACTTCGGATATCACGAAAATGGATAATTTACAGAATTACATTATGATTCCAAGGCACTAGAGAACAAAACAACACACAGAAAGTTGTTATGTAAATTATGTTTGAAAGAGATTAAATTTGTTTTATTGACACAACTGAAGGTTGGTTACATTCGTTTAAAAGTGGTTATCTCCGTAAGACACAATAGTTGGTAAAAGTTGTGCCTTTTTTGAAGCGAAATTTGCAAGGAAGTCCGATTGAAGGAAAAGACGGGTAATACCCCAACCAGAGGTCGCTGCCACTTGATGCCCGCATTTTATAGCGACGGCATCAGGCTAGCTAAGAAAGAGTGAGCACTCTGCACTTAGTAAACAATAAAGTAATAAACCCTTGATCCACAATTAGAACATTTAGAAGGTAGTAAAGTGTAAAAAGTCACACATTTAAAAAGGCGGTCGACAAGAAAACGCTCAACACTCCGAGAATCCTCACTCACTCACTCACAAGTCACTTCTTTCTTTCTTTCTTTCTTTCTTTACTCGTACCATATCCCTAGGTCAGGTCTGGTCTTTGCTAACATACGCTTCTTCTTCTTCCACCCCAACAACCCCCACCTATACATACACTCTCATCTGTATCTACACATTCACCCTTTCCAAAACCGATTGAGGCGTTTTGTTTCTCACATGTTGAATTAGCTTCCCACAGCTTTTAATTAGGTTATGGATCCACCTGTGATGATGAACGGAGGTGGTGGCGGCGGTGGTTTCCGGTCAGGTAACATGTGTAATTTGACTGAGATCTGGCCTTTTCAGATGAACTTGAGCGGTGGTGGTGGTGGTGGTGGTAGTGGTGGTTATGTGGATAGTAATGGTGGTGGTGGTGCTTACGTGGAAAATGATGATCCTATGGTGGTTGATAATAGTAATGGTGGTGGTGGTAATAGTAATAAGAAAAGACGTGATGATGATGAGTTGTCTAAAGGTGTTTCTACTAGTAGCAATAGCATGGTAATAAATAGTTTTTATATTTAAACCAAGTACGTTTATCTGTAAATGTATCTAACTTGTCATTTTTTTTCGTAATGTATAGAAATTAAAGATAAATGATAGACACAATAACGTTATATTGAAATTTGAAAAGCTGTGAGAACGCGGAGAAAATTAATCCCTTTGTGGCCACGGAGGTTTATCTGTGCCGACTCTGGGTTATCCGAAAGGATAGTCGCCCTGAGATTAGTCGGCTCTCATATATATAATTTTTTTTTTAAGTTTCTATATTAAATGGAGTAGTAACTAGTATGTTAATTTTATGTTATTAGCTATTTTTTTTCTTACTTAATATAAAAGCTTTCAAATTTCAATATCACTCTATTGTGTCTTATCATTTATCTTTAATTTCTATACATTTTATTTTTATTTAAACAGTGTAAATATTAAAACTTTTGGATACTGAAGGAGTGTTTGTTTAATCTAATTTTTGGGCTTTTGAGCTTATATGATTTCGGATTATATTGTATAAGCTTGGATTTTCCGGCTTTCTTTTAGACCTATGGATATAGTAAGCTTAGACGTGGTATAAGCTTATTTTGGTATGGTAAGCTTATTTAAGCCTACAGGTCTCAAAATAAGCCAAAAAAATTGAGCTTATATAACATAAGGTGAAATCAAATAAGCTCGTAAGCCCAAAAATAAGTTCAAACAAACACGTGTAAATAGGAAAATAAGTAGTTACATACATTTCCAGATAATTATCTATTGTTGTTTTTTTTAGGTTCTATAGATGTGAAATTGATGTGTGTGTAATTAAATAAGGAATTAAAGTATGATTATATTGAACAGTATTAGTAGTACTAATGAATCTCACCAACTTTTTTTGTTTGTATTTAATTTAATTTATACCTTATTAGAAAGCAGAAACAGTTACAGTTCATTTCGTGTTGTACTTTTTGTCAAATCATTGTTTATTTTGTGGAGTATAATTTAGTAGTTTTATATGTAATTTGATTTAGCTTGATAGTGACGGTAAACGCTATAAGACATTGGCTCTTGAAAACGAAAACTCAGAATTGAAACCGGAAGGTGAAAGAAGTTCTGGGAAAAAAGCGGAAAAACCGGCTGAGCCGTCTAAGCAAGATTATATACATGTGCGAGCACGAAGAGGTCAGGCAACTGATAGCCATAGTCTAGCGGAAAGGGTAATTTGTTGCTAACTACGTTAGATGTTGAATTTTGTATTCATTTATCTTAAAGTTTCTAATTTTGACATGCTATTATGGACAGGCTAGAAGAGAGAAGATAAGTGAACGGATGAAAATTCTACAAGATCTCGTCCCTGGTTGTAATAAGGTGTGGTTTTCTAGTCTTTTTGTTTCGTCTTTTGTATCTTCATTTAGTTTATGATAGTTAATCAGTATGAGAGGCTGTGAAACTACTCAAAACATGTCCTGGTACTTTACTGAATACCTGTATTCCCCTGTTTAATCATGGACTTTTTAGATAAACCATTTTAGTCTGAACTAATATAGTAATACTCAGCACTACTTTTTGAGATGCCCATGCGTCATGCCAAGTAATAACTAGTGGTTTGGTTTGAGGTTGACATGATTTGGATGTCATGACATGTGAATCTTGCTCCAATGCTTCACGTCTTCTAGCTGAGTATCTCTGATGCCAAAATCCTCCAAACCAGCCTAAAAATAGAAGAGACGTCAATGGACATAAACCCTTCAGGCTGCCCCGTTAGACACATCAATCACAGTCCATTGTGTTAACCTTAATTTGTAAAATACATGTACTCATATTGTCGGAGATAAAGGTAAAGGTAAAGCTTGTTTTAATATCATTTCAAATATGTTAAAATCTAGGTAATCGGAAAAGCCCTAGTCCTTGATGAGATAATCAATTACATCCAATCGCTACAGCAACAGGTCGAGGTAATCATACCTTTCTTTCGAAACATAATTTTCCATTTCGACGTTACAATGAAAATTGCAGTAATTAAACTTTTGACTGTGACAGTTCCTATCGATGAAGCTTGAAGCTGTCACTTCAAGATCACAACCAAGCCCCCAAGGATATCCTTCAAAAGATGTAAGTTAAGAATTTTTCTCATTGACTAGGCGAGCCTTTATCAAAAACGGAATTTTAATCAAGTCAATGCTTATGTTTCAGTATGGTCAACAAACATTCGAAATGGCTGGGGTGCCGTTTGGTTCACAACCCCCAAGAGAATTCAGCAGAGGATCGTCACCAGAATGGTTGCACATGCAAATTGGTGGCAGCTTTGAAAGAACAACATGATACCACAATCAATGGCAATAAGTTATCGCTAAGAAGATGCCATGAAATCGGCAAACTTTCATATATACATGGAGCTAATGATTCAGAGACCACTGCAAAAAAGCAACACCGTCTTTAAACTATATCTATCTCCAACTGTTTGTGTCAAAAGATGAACCATGTATGTATGTACTATTCTTCCTCATACATCTCGTAGAGTCTATGTCCTACTTGCATACAACACGATGAAATTGTTTGTCCACTTTTTTCTTTTTTAAATTATAGCATAATCTGTATTGAATGAACTACTGGTGTAAGAGAAGATGAAAACTTATCTAAATAAAGTTCAATCAATTTACTTTTATAGTAGTAGTATATGTTTACCGGCCATATGTTTTTCGGCTTATAAAACTGCAGTCTGCAGATCACTCTTTGTATATGTAAGTGTTTTAAGTTGCTAATCAGTTGCAAATTATATTTGCTACCAAACTTTATAAATAGAATACTAGACATATCCCTTTATATGGTATATGATAAAACAATGAACTTAGATACAAGGTTGTAAATTGAACAGCAGACTTAGATTGAGACTAGACTTTGAAAACAAACCCTGTTCGGAAATCTTTTTCTTTTATCGAGTTGATTAAAAGCTTGGACCCAAACTATCAATATTTATTGTGTTTTTCCTTGAAAGCAATGTAACGTATTTATAGTGAGAAATGCTGTAGCATCCAATGTGATTTTAAAGGGTAGACTCTATCAGCCATACCAAACCTTCATAAAGTTTCTTAGAAACTAAATGTTCTTGCTTTAAATGTTGTTAGATTATTTGCAAGGCTTTGTGAAAACAATAATTAGAGTATCTAAATGCAATTTAAGCCATATAATTGAAGTGTTGTTGATCTTATTCAATGCGCCCACCTACGCATGGAGTACTGGCCTATATTCATAGGTGTACGAGTGCCATTTTACCAGAAAAGCAAATATTGAAATGGATTGATTCGGCTTTAAAAACATTTCACACCTACTTAATACTTGCACTGAATTAAAATCTTTCCACTTGATGTCGCGATTTTTGTTTTACTTGTAAAATATGATTGAATGACGTGAGTGAGAACATGGTGTTTTGCCAACCTATCATTTACAAGAACATCTTTAGTACAGGAATATTACTAAAATCGTTCCACTTGATGTCGCGATTTTTGTATTACTTGTAAAATATGATTGAATGACGTGAGTTGAGAACATGGTGTCTTGCCAACATATCATTTACAAGAACATCTTTAGTACATGTAAGGTTTAGATGGGTTTATATGAAAAGTGCAACTTATGCGTTAATGTTCGTCTAAACACCTCATGGGTCTAATTAGGTCATTTTTAAAGTTGTTAAAAGAAGTATGTTGGGTCTACCCGGTTTGTTAGACTAACTTCAACGTACAAGTTATCACTTTTTTTATATACCCATCTAGACCCAAACGGGTCTAGATTGCCAGCTCTAGGTAATAGCATTCCGCAGCAATTTTGCAATAAGTTCAACAACATTGAAATAAAATTAGAACTCGAGTGTTTGATAGACTTTCAAAATTTTCCATGTTCTAAAATGTTATCGAAAAATCAATGTTCATATACAAGTAGATACGGCATACGAGTATACAATTTAGTAAATTACTGAATAGTGCTTGTGTTGTCTCCAAATATCGGGTAGTCTCTAACTTATAGAAAACCCACCACCAAAAAAAGTTTTATTGGTAAAAGCGCTTAACTTTCTCTCACAAGATGTCAAGAGTTCAAACATCACTGGCTACGAACACGAGTAGGTAGGCGGCTAGGGGGTGGCAGGGTTGCGCTTTTTCAATCAATCTTGTTACACATTTAGACGACCAGAGAAAGGTTGAAAACGGCCACGGAGATACGCAAATTGCGTATGTCTGAGTCAACATACTTGCCCTCCTCAAGTAACTTGAACATAAAATATTAGAGGTGGCAAAATAGTCAGGCCGGGTCACGAGTCTAGATGTTTTTTTGTCTGGTTGACAAGCGTTTCATTTTTTTTCTTTTTTCTGGCAAAAGATGTAAAAAGTGAAAAGTGAAATTGACTCACTAGGTCTATACCCATTAGGTAATAGTTATCAAGGCCGGTTCTAAGGGTGTGCAACAAGTGCAATGGCAGAGGGCTCCACTTTACTTAAGGGCGACAAGTTTTTAACTCCATTCATTGCATATATGCAAATTATTAATAAAGCCCATATTTTTTATTTGCATTTTAAGGATGTGTTTACAGACTTGAAAAAATGAAGACTATAAGACTAAGGGATCCATAATTTCGTAGATCAGGTATACAAAGTTAACCAAATGTATTTAATTAACCATGCATCCGTAATCAATAACCAACAAAGTAATTGATAGTATGCCATTTAGAGAAAAAGAAAACGGTATAAACATTTTGTTTTGACTAAAATACACGGTTGGTCCCTAAACTTGTAGCGGAGGATCGCGATGGGACGAAACCGGGCATATTCATCGTCGGGGGTCCCTATTTCAAGGTTTTCACTCGCTACAAGTCCCTTTGACCAAGTCAACATCTGATTTTTGTTTTGTAGTCGAGGGTATTTTAGTCCATACACATTTATACTTTTATAACACATTTATACTTTACCCCTTTATCTTTCATCCTCGTCATCATCTCCCCAAATCATCATCTCCCCAACATCATCCTTGTCATCATCTCCCCTGCTGCTGGTTCATTGTTGCAATATAGTTCATCACCAAGCACTTTATTTGAATGAAGTGTAGATAATAATTAGTGGTGATGAATATGTATTAGCAAGCGGTCTCGATTCTACTTTGCACCTTATGGCCATGTAAAACTTGTAGTTTTTCTTCTTTTTTATCTACTAACAGTAGTTAACTAAATAGATTACTCTGTACTGACTTTCCTTTTACTTTTCAGGGAAACTATGACTGTTCAAACAATACAAACGTACACAGATCATACATGTAAGGTAAGAACCGGGTAGGATCACTGAGTCGAAATGGGTATTTTCTTTTATAGGCACATGCTGAAACATGTTGAGTTGGGTTGACAAGCCAGACTTTACATTGGTTTGTACATATAATCAAGTTGTCAAGTATAATTAGAGAACTTATACTCCGCATTATCTTAGTAATAATCTAATTTCTCATTATCTAAAACTTTGAGGAGTTTTTATGCTCTGCAGATACAAATTGGGTAACCTTCAGCCTGTTTTCCTCTATTGAAAGTTTGAAACTAATGACAGTTACATGGTTGATGCTATCAACTTTCAGATAACTATTGGCAAGATAATTTTATTGATCTAAAACTAATTTGGTTACTTTTTGAGGTTCTTGATGTAACTAACTTTTGGGTTTTGTTGATCAGTCACATAAAGTGGGTTGCTGTTTTCCAAATGCCGAGACCTATGTGGTTGGGGGTTCAGAAGATGGTAATATTTTCATCTAGGAGGTGTCGAGTTCATGCGTGCTTAAACGTTTTCCTGCTCACTCATCAGTGGTAAGCTTCTCTTGGATACATGATTCATGAAAAGACAGTTTTGAATATGTAGAATGGTTTGCTTGCCAAAAGGAATGTCATTGACAAATAAGTAAATTTGGATATGAACCTTATTTGCAAAACAAGAAAAGAAACCCTGTATTTGTTTTTTGACAAACCAAGTAAATAGTGATGCCAAGCCCAAGATTTTTTCTTTAGATGGCATACCTTGTTATGTATTATTACTGTGACATTAAAGGGTCATCTATTTTCAAATTTGAAGCAATATGTTGCTTGGCATGAACCATCTCCAAGGTGTACGAGCCGAAAAAGGCTCAATATATTGTTGTTATGCTCTCTCTTTTATTGATTTCACACCAAATAGTTTTACTCTTTTCTTGGCAGGTAACGAGTGTCGATTATCACCCAAAAGAAAATTGTATGATAACTGTGTTTAATTTACCCAAAAGAAAATTGCCATGAAAAGCTTGGAGAATAGGACACTTGACTCAAAAAGAGAGATGGACATTCTTTCGGCCTTGGATGAAATGAAGTCCATGAAGGTTTGTGTTTAATTTACTTAATCTGTGTGTATGTGTTATAGCTTACATTAAGCTTACATTTTTTATCAGCTATATTCCTGTTATTTAGTTTTCTACTGGTTAATTTAACTTAGATTCTGCTATTCAAAAAAAAAATAATTATAATAAATAACTTAGATTCTCACCTTTAATTTTTATTGCAGTCAAGGCATGCACATGTAACCGTGAACATGATGCTTGAACATTTGCAGCGGTCAGCTCCAGCACAGGTATGGTAAAGTTGTTTATAGTTTTTGCATACACAAAAGTAATGGGTCCGAAAGCAAAATTTTGGATCATGGTCTGACCCGCGATCCAACTGATTTAAATATTTGGATCATGACGCTACCATCCCTTAACTGTTGGATCAATGGTTTATTTCTTATAATCATTGGGTCTTGTAAATGGTCAGATTTTTATCAAGATGTCGCCCATTGATAGGACTACATCGACAGTACTACCACAGTATGTTCACATTGATTCTTGATTATTTTGCAGCAAGAGGACAAGCTTGAAGAGGATGATGAAGCCCTGATAAAATCCATATTATTTTGCAATTCAACATTTGTACAGCAATTCAACATTCATCCCAAAAGATTGCAATGTTTGACTATACATATAATTTAATTGTTGTACAAATGATATGAGTGTGATCAAACTGAGCTCACATGAATGATGAATGTTGGGGGAGATGATGATGTTGGGGAGATGAATGATTTGGGTAGATGATGAAGAGGATGAAAGATGAAGGGGTAAAATATAAATGTGTTATAAAAGTATAAATGTGTATGGACTAAAATACCCTCGACTACAAAACAAAAATCAGATGTTGACTTGGTCAAAGGGACTTGTAGCGAGTGAAAACCTTGAAATAGGGACCCCCGACGATGAATATGCCCGGTTTCGTCCCATCGCGATCCTCCGCTACAAGTTTAGGGACCAACCGTGTATTTTAGTCTTTTGTTTTTACGTACTTTGATTTCATGTTCAACTTTTGAAAGGTTTTCAACTCTCTATAGGGTAATCTTTAAGGTTTCAAAATTTTAATAGCAACTTAAACATTACCTAAACTAGGTATTTAGATCCACAAAAACAAATTCATGTTGATTACTGGAATGGAATCAATCAAAATATCATAAAAGTTCGTATGTTTCCCGCACGGTAAGATATTAAACTTGTGGTCCATCACTAAATATGATCAAAATTTCGAGCTAAACGGGGCCCATTTGTAGTTATGCACAGGGACACCAAAATTCACAAGACGACCCTGATAGTTATATATTACACTAGCTATCAAATAATCACCCATATATAATATTTAGGGAGACACAACTAGACTTATCCCTTAATAAATAATTAAATATATATCCAACTAGACTCATGTTTAACCAATGGATCTCAAATTATCACCTTTAAAAAATATGTTAATATATAGTTGTTAAACTCTCAGTATAAACCGGGTGTAAAATAAACTACAACCCTTCTACAATGAAAAGGAGGAAGTTTGGCGCCCGCGCAGGGTTTTTTTGCTTTGATAAATGCATTAACGCGTGTTTTGGCGGGGCTGTTTGGTTGTGATTTGTGTGATTTTTTGTGTGACGAAATTTTATATATTTATTAGTAAATATACCTTTTTTTTAGGTTTTTGTATAAGTATTTTTTTTTCTAAATCATTTTGTATGACTTATAATGCATGACTTCTTGAGAGTTTGTTCTCGCGTGTATAAAATTTATTTGTTATATATTCGATGTTAACACAACAGCACAACGTTTGTTATTTATATATATTTTAAACTTTCATAGAATTGTACGTCTTTGGCCCATATGGTTTCCTTGTTGCTTCCCTATTGATTTTTAAAGTTATTAGGTATTTAAGGATGGTTTTTGAAAGTTTTCTCTTTTTTTTTCCAAAAAAATATATTAAACTTCAATATTTTTTTTATAAATCATGCATACATCAAAAGTATGTCAATGTTGAGCTCGTTTTGTTCGGAATCCAGAGCTCTTCGTATCGGTGTATTTTTATTGAAAAAGTCATTAGGTACGTTTTAGATATTTGATGAATAAAGTTTGACATTTAAAAAGCCGTAAATAGAAAGAAGTATAAGGTAATTTATATAATTCAAACTTCCATAGAAATATACGTCTTTGACCCCTATTAGTGCTGCAAGTTATTACATGTAGTTAAAGGGTCTGTTTTGAATTTTTTTTTTTTTTTTTTTTTTTTTTTTTTTAAATATATATTAAACTTCAACTTTTTAAAATACAATCTTACGTACGTCAGAAGTATAACAATATTGGACTCGTTTTGTTCGTAATACAATGCTCTTCGCATCGGTATATTTTTTATTAAAGATTTCATTACGTATTTGTTAGATATTTGATAATAATGTTTGATATATAAAAAAGTTATAAATAGTAAAAAAAAAATTTTGTAAGTGGCTGCATTTTTCGGGTGGGTTTTGTAATATTTTATTAAACGGCTTAGGAGTGTTTACAGAAATAAGTGGTATGAGTCTTATCTATATAAACCACTTATTAAAGAGAGAGTAGTTTTTGGGAGTCCCCCATTAAGAGGGAATATGTGGCAATAAGAGAAAAAAGAAACACCCTTTAGCTTGCTACTACAACTACATTAAGCTTGAAGCGACATTTTTTTGGCCCGTTGAAAACGTGAAACGACAAAAACATTAAAATCACGATGTTTTTGGGCATTCCAAAACGACGTTGTTTTCGCCCGTGAATGATATGTTGTATAATGTTAACTATGATCCTATCTTAGGCTACCCTCAAAGGTAGCAAAGTGAGCAAATGGCAAGGAATCATTATGTGCCAAGATGGTTGGGGATCCATTGTGAGTGACCCGTAAGAAGAAAAAGGAGGTGTTAAAAGTGAAGTTCACCTTTTGGGCATCGTGCATATTGAGGTTTTTATTATTTGTTTTTTAGTTTGTGAATGTGTGAGATATATTTAGTGGTGTATTTTAATAAATAAAAAAATGTGTTGTAATGTGAAGTGGTGTAAGATGGTTGGAATTGAAAAGTGAGATGGTGGTAAATGAGAAAGAAAGACGTTGAGATGTAAGGTGAAGTGATATGAAGGTCGGAGGTCTTAGATTATTTTGTTTTTGAGAGTTGAGACAATTGTGTTAAGACTTACGAGTTACGAGGATAGTTTCAGTGTGGCCCATATTACACGGTTTGGATCACACAAATGCATAAATTTAGACCCAACGAAACTAAATTACCAATGCCCAACCCAACAACTAGATCGGTCACGTTTTTATTGAGCACAAAAAATTACTATAGATGCTCACTTGAATAAGCAACTGTATCTGAAAAGAAAAGGCCTAAATCATAATGCAATAATGCATGGCTACCAAAGACGTATATGCCTCTCATCTATTTAAACAAAAACATGTGTGAATGTGTGACAACCTTTTTGGAAGGACAAGAGTACATTAAAGAACGTGCGAGAAAAGTTTATGTTAAAATTGTTCTAAAATAATTACGTTCATTATCATTCCGAGATGCTTAACTTAGATGACATTAATAAAAATGACTTAAACAATATTTGGCTAGTTTAGAAAATTGTTACAATATAATGACCTTCATTTACCTTATTGGTCTCCTAAAGTTATATGTAATGCTTGCTTTGATAAAAAAATAAAAAAAAAAGGTTAGGATTGTAAGAAAAGATGAATATAAAATCATATAGATGATACATTCATGTAGAAACGTCACGGAGTGTATCCTCTGACTAATCCATTTTACCTATAATTCCAGGGATGGCAAAAAAATATGTATTCGATGGAGACCTGATCCTCAAACCCGGTTTTAATTGAGGAATTCTCAAGTTGACCGGGGATGAGGACGGGAATGGGGAATCCCCAAAATATGAAACCGGGGGATAAGGCGGAGATGGGGATAACATAAATCCCCGAACCCGACCTCGACCCCGACTCCGATCTTTCTAGTGTATAAGTATTTAAAATTTATATGTCATATCCATACTCGATTAACTTGTATATGTATATGTATAGATGTTTATGAGTATCGACAAGTATATTTATATGCATATGTGATATTTATAGAATCAAGTATTTTTAGAAATAGAAACATAAGCACCAATTATATATTACTTATTATTTTGTCCGAATAGACACATATGATACATATTGTTTTTATATTATATGTGATGTTATAATGTTGAGTATGCTTTAAAGTTGAATTATAATTGTAATGAATCCAACTATGTGCGATGTACGCACGTTTCTTGAAACATTTTATGAGTTTAAATTCTGTATATTTTCAATGAATTGGTGGAAACTTATCTTAATTCATAAAGATTGAAAATCCCCGAATCCCCACGGGGATCCCCAATCCCCATTGGGGATGGGGATGGGGATGTAAAGTAATTCTCCGATGGGGATGGAGACGGGGAATTGGGATAGAGAGTGAAAACGAGGATGGTGATGGTAAATACAATCCCCAACATTCCTCACCCCGTTGCCATCCCTAGTCACATGTTTAGTTATTCCGTTTCAAAACAAATATCTGCATTTCAATTTAAAATGTCTTGTTGAAAACCAAGACCTTGATAGATCTTAAGCACTCGGAGATCGTTAGTGTTGCCTATGTAATCACAAGCAAACTAATAGAAGATCTCTACAACTCATATTTTGTAGCGGAAATAAATACAAGTTATAATAACTAAGAACTCTTTGATCCTCTATGGATCTTTTGATTATCGAAACTCTATGTTTCGGATAGTTTACAAGACTTGAAAGATTTTCAAAAGCTTATCTATTACTAACTATCATGGTTTCTTATATAGGCAAGAAACCCTAATGAGCGTTGACAATTTACGCTCCTAATACTAACATAGACTAAGCATGCATTTTAGACAAGCATGCAACTAATCATATTGTTTTGTTAATCATATTGTTTATTCTGAGTAAGCTCTACATAATACGGCGCCAACCTATACATACGGCGCTGACTTTTACTCTATACTGAGCTTATCTCTCCTACGTGGTTCGCACTTTCAGCAGCAACGCGATATCTGCTTTAACACTTCTGCTGAAGTATAACTTCAGCAGAATCCATTCCATTCTTCTTCGGCAGAATCTCTTTGGCAGATACTTCGGCAGAATCAGTAGTTTACCTTAATTCCCAACAATCCTCCCCTAAACTGGAATTTGACTAGGTTAAGTTCCAGTTTCCTTGATAGATCGATAATGCGGTTGAGGATTGTACCATTTGACAAAAAATTTCCAAGCAAGATCCTTCCCATATCTTAAACACTTCTGAGCTGTGAATGGCCAGTATCTTGAGGATCAGCAACAAAGATTCAGAAGAAGAACATCTCTATGATGACTGAACTGTGAAACACCAGATCTTTGCAGCAACATATGACATCATGTACATCAAAACATATAAGTTCAATACTATTCTCATCACTTCCAGGTGTGTTAACTCCTGTGAGAGGTGAATCATTGAAATAAATGGATTTGATGTCTCTTTACCAATAGCCATTACTACTGGAGTAGCCACATGTTTGAGTTCGAAAACTATGGTACATTGATAACCATCTGATTTATTGGCAAACCAGCAACCATATTAACGGATTTGACTTGTCTTTACCTGTAGCCGTTTGCTCAGGACTAGTCAATTCTTAGAATTGGTGAATTGAGAACCAAATATGGATTCAGTTGCCTTTACCACATGCCATATACATGTGGGCTAGCCAATTATTGGATTCCAAAAAGGAATAGACCATGGTGAATTGATAACCATACAACTCTCAGCAGTTAAGCATGGGTGGTTGCAGACCCTATGATTTTGAGCAAACCATTACAGATATCAACAGATTTGTTGTGTCTTTACCAAAGCTGTACCCTTTGGACTAGCTAACTCTTTGACATACACAAGGTACATCAGGTGAGTTAAAAACCATTAGAAATGGACAACCAACAAACCTGCATAAAAGTTAGTTAGTTTTTTTTTTTTTTTTTTTTTTTTTTTTTTTTTTTTTTTTTTTTTTTTTTTAACTAATAACTAAAAAAAATCAACACAAGAAAAGATAGGTATATACATGACACAAATAAGAAGCAACAAAACAAAGAAATGCAGAGGGTACCGAGTGTCCTGATATGGATGAGGATGAGGCCTATTGCAGTTGTTGAAGTTGAGTCTTGATCAAACCCACCAATGTTAAAGCAGACTGTCTTTCATTTCCCACAGGATCTGGAGGAATTTCCAATTTCTGACTTAGCATCTTTTCCATAAGCCTTTTAGGCAAAGGATACCTTCTTTCAGAAAACATGCAGACAGTGATTCCACCCTTAGTCTCAAGCACATGTACACGAGGGAGAGGATAGAATCTCCAGGATGTAAGCTTCCACCGATGTGAGTTTTCCCAAATTGAAGATGCTTTGCTATTGGGAATGTGGGAGTTTAACAGGACTTGAAGATCTCCTGGTAAGAACATCCCAGAACCTTGTGGTTCCTTGTTGCAGTAATATGTGGTAACGCGAGTGAACAGAGAAAGTAAGTCTGCCCTGTCTACCAAGTGTAGAATTTCCTTTAGAAAGGTGAATTCCATTGAAGTGGAGTCCCTGCGCTGAAGAACATTCATTTCATCATCCTTTAATTTCCAATCCACCACCTCATCTGAATTTCCATCAGGAAAATCAGCAGCAGACCCTTCTATAATGAAAGTTGAGTCATCAGCTTCAAGATCCAAAGGAGATCTTTTGGCCATTCTCTTCTTCCTCCTCCCAGGCTGATAGATTTCCCTAGAGGGAGCATTCTCATCTTGTGCATTTGTGGAAGGACTTGTAGTGGTAGATGGAGACTTGGTTGGAACACGAAGTGCATTCATCCTGTGGAGCATCTTTATCGCCCTTTCTGTTTTAGTTTCTGTGAGATCAGCTTCCTTAACTCTGGAAGCTTCTTGGGGGTCAAAGGTTGCCACAGTTGAAGTGGGAGCAGATATATCAGATGCTTCAGGAGAAATGGAATTTGGTTCAGCAGATGGACTCTTGGCAGTAGTAGAAGCAACTTCAGAAGTTGCTTCAGCAGGAATGACTGGAGATGATTCCTTGGCTGGAGCATCATCAGACTTGAGTCTTTTGGCTTCTGGAGCAGCTGCATTCTCTGAAATCCTTCTCAAGTGGGTAGAATGTGCTGAAGATGATGATTTGTCCTTCATAATCTGATTATATTTGCGATATAGGACATGATCAGGAAAAGCCTTGACTTGTTTCATTGTTAAGCCAGAGTTGTACATTGAGCATTGGTTCTTCACCACCATTCTCACTTCAGCTTTAGAAGGAGGTTTGTCTTTGGCCTTCTGAGCTTTGATGGCCCTCTTTTGTGCGATAGCTTCTTGCTTCCTTTGTCTTCCCTGAGCCATCATTCGCTCCACATAATTGTCACTAAGGAAATCTCCACCTAGTATACTTTGAGCAAGAGAAGGTCTTGAAATGACTTGCTGAGTTAGAATATCCCAGTGTTCAGCAGGCATCTGAACCCTCATTGCATCCAGTTCTCTTCTTCTCTCAGGAGTTAAAGATGAAAAGTCCTCTGTTTGGAGTTGATTAGCCAATGCTACACTTTCCTTTGTCTTCTCAAACTCAGCCAATCTACTTGCTTGACCTAGTCTTTCCTCCTCACTTATCAGGTCTGGACCAAGCTCATCTTCAGTTATTACATCATCCCCTTTATCATCTGGCTTCTTGGCACACTCTTCTTCTGTTAAATCAATAACAGGAACCTCTGTAGTAGTACCTAAGTCAACATGTTGATGCAGATTATCAACTGGAGTGGTCATAGCTGCAATGTCAGACAGATCTGCTGAAGGTGAAAGGTCTGTTGGTTCTTGAACTGATGAAGATTGATTAGGATCTGAGGATACATCCTCCATTTGCACATCAGCAGATGCATCCTTATCAACCCCAGGTTCCTTTGAAGCTTCAGAAGAAACCTTATGTGAAAAGGATCTCCTTCTTCTTTTGTAAAGGACAGGTTCCTTCTTCCTTGAGAAAGTAGCAGCTACTGATGCAGGATCATTGAGAGAAACATCAGCCAACATGTCCAGAGACTCAAAATGAGGTACTTCTTGTTCTTCATCAGAGGAAACCACAAGCTTCCTTTTGGAGGGCCCTTTCAGTTTGTCCTCTAATTCCTTGACTTGAATCTGCAGTTCATCAATCTTACTCCCAAGAGATGACTTGGTTTCTGCAAGCTCCTTTTTCAGACTAGTGACCTCAGCAGCATACCTGTTGACAAGAGCATAGATAGATGAGAGTGTAATAGGGTCCTCAGCTCCACCAGCAGATTGCTCTGTGGTAAGGGGAGCTTCATTGGACCTTTCAGAAGAATCATGGTCATGCTCAAAGTGAGGAAGATCTTCATTGAGAGGATCCCTAACAGGACTTGGTGTGGGTAGTCTATTAAGATCTGATTCATCTTGTGCAACAAGTGTGGGTGTTGGACTGGGACAAGGTGGTTGGTCATGAGCAACATGAGTTACTTCAACAGTTGATGAGGGGCCCTCATCAATGTTGACTAATGGATTACCATCAGTAGCAACAGGTGAGGAAGGAGGATTATGAGCCACAATCTCCTCATCAGCAGCCTCATTACCTTGGGGCAACATGGCTGCTAGTAAGGGATGATGTTCCCCCTGAAAGTGGGTTCTCATTGTAGCATACAATTTAGCAGTTAAAGAGCCTATGGGATAGAAAGATTGGGCTTGGGTAGAGGTGTCTAATATAATTTGTAAAAACCTTGGGTACATTAAAAATTTACCCTTTGTCTTTTGAATATTTTCAACCATGTTTTCGAAAATATACCTAGAAAAATTGAAAGTTACCCCTTGAGAAAGACACACAATACCATATCCCAGTTGTGTAGAGAACTGGTCCCATCCTCCAGTCTTGTTGCTCATGCATTGAAGTAGCGTGTGAACCAGGAACCTCCACTTTGGGCAGAGTTCCTTCTTCAGCCACATATCAGTTCTTGTTCCTCGATAGCCAATTGCCCTTAGCCCAGTAAGCACATTTTCCTGATTAGGATGAAATGCTCCATCAGCATCTTCCAAGTGTAGCTTTCTTCGAATTAGGTCCTCTGTCACTATGCGCTCTGTTCCATCAATCACAGCCCTAATCTCTGTCTCACTCCTCTTCTCAACAGATGCCCAAAATTGAGTGATCAGTGATTCATATATCTCATTAGGAGAATGAGTTAGAGCATAACAAATCTTGGACCTTTTCAGGAATTCAACCATTGGTTCATACAATTCATATCCCTTGCCATTTCCCAGAAATGCAACTTTGTTGTGATCATGTTTAAATTCAAGAGCCATGAGGGATATGAGTGTTTAAGGTTATGATTCTTGAAATGATGAGTGTTTGTGAGAGCGGAATGAGAGGGAATTTGTTTGTACTGAAGAGAGTGATGGTGGATTTGATAGTTTTTGCCCAAATTATAGTCGAAGAAAAATTGACCGTTTGGTTGACTATTGCTGACGTGTATTGTATCTTTGACCCAACCCAAAACAACCCTTCAGCAGGAACACATGATCAATCTGCCGAAGTTATAACTTCAGCAGAATGCATCGAAGATAAGAATATCTTCGGTAAGTTTCTAGAATTACTGTGCCACCCACTTGCATTAAACTCATTGATCCTCGAACCCGTCTATAAAATGATCCCAATGTAACTCATCTCTTCATCAAGATCCCCAAATAATTATCACAAACCCTAGATGCAAAATAACCCCAATTAACCAACTTGCACCATGAATACCAAACCTGAGATCATAGATCTCACTTCCTCATCTTCATCATCCTCTTCATCATCATCAAGTGGTGAATCAAACCCATGGTTCCATTACTTTCCTCAACCCTATCCACGACCAAATAAATCACCCTTTCTTTCTTCTTCAGAAGATGATAGTGTAGTGAATCCAAGTGAATCTGCTGATGATTCTGATGACTCCTATAAGGAGGGAACATCTTACTCCCAGCCTCCAGCACCTCGGTCTCAACAAAGATCTCGTGCCAGGAATCCGCCACTCCCCAAAGATAGAGAGGTGGTTCTTGGTCTCACTGCGCCATCTTTTGGTGCATCAACACACATCGTATAGAAGAAGGGCTTAAGGAGGGTGGATCGATTGCATTTTGGTTGAAATGAATAGATGAAGCACACAGGACACGTTATTTTTCTCCGTCATCCTGCGAGGTCATCGTCATCGTCAATCGTTTGCATCAATCCATCCTTCCATTTTGGTCCTTAGCATCTTCGTCGTGCTGGTCATGCATATCCAACCAGCCAGTTAGACGGAATGGGTGGTTATGCAAGACCTACGAAAGCAAAGCCAGCATCTAACGCATATCCAACATTCACTTAGATTTCGGAATGAAAGATATACACTAGATTAGGCTTAGCTTAAGTGTACCGCTCGTATCTTGAAGATGCATAGTAGTAGGTTGGCTTTATGTAAGCTGTAAGCTGTAAACTGTTTCTTGAATGAATGAATGAACAATTTGACTTCAATTTCTTTTCTTCAGTATTATAACTTCAGTGGAATCAAATTGTATGCTTCAGTACTTTTGCTTTCAGAAGAAACAAGCAACACTCTTATAGCTATCTTGACCATGTACCATTGAGTCACTCTTGATGAATTTGAACTTGATCATGAAATGGACAAACTATAATCTAGACAACTGCAAAACAGACACAACAATACACAAGAACAACACAAAGACAAACAACTAAAGAGTTATTAGACAGTTAGTGTTAACAAAGAATTATGAATAACAGAGGCAAAAATGCAAATAGAGAAACTTAAAAAAGATAAAATCTATTAAATAAACGCTATCACTATTGGCAAAATGATGTTTTTACAAAGCTGAGGAAGATAGAAAACAGATTTTAGAAAAAGGAAAACTGTTTATTGAACAAAATATGACACAAACAAAATATGCATAGTTTGCACAAATCCTCCCCTGAGGCATATGCCTCCCCTGAGGCATATGCCTCCCCTGAGGCCTATGCCTCCCCTTAAACTATGCAGTCAAGGGTTTAACATTCCAATATTGACCACGAGGTGTTGAAACCTTGGTCTATCAAACGCTTTTGTTAACAGGTCTGCCACATTATCATCAGTATGGATTTTAGCCACTTTTATCAAATGTTTTTCATATGCATCTCTTATAAAGTGGTGCCTGATTTCAATGTGTTTAGTTCGACTGTGAAAGACTGGATTTTTGACTATGCAGATGGTACTTTGATTATCTATATGAATTGTAGTGTTCATGAAGTTGTACCCATAGTCCAGCAATTGGTTCTGAATCCAAAGGACCTGTCCACAGCAATTTGCAGCAGCTACGTACTCTGCTTCAGTAGTTGAGGCAGCCACAATGGTTTGTTTCTTGCATTGCCAAGAAATCAATCTTTTGCCAAGAAATTGGCAGCCTCCAGTGGTGGATCTTCTATCCAGATTTGCTCCAGCATAATCACTGTCACTATATGCTTCCAGCTTGAAAGGAGACTCTTTTGGGTACCAAAGGCCTAAAAGAGGTTGGCCTTTGAGGTACTTAAAGATCTTCTTGACAGCATTGAGATGGGAAGGAAGTGGAGTGACTTGATGTCGAGAACAAACACTCACAGTAAATGTAATATCAGGCCTTGAAGCTGGTAGATACATCAATGAACCAATCATGGACCTATACAGATGAACATTCACAGGTAGATCTGGTTCATTATTTGCTTTAGTCTTTGGAGCTTCATAAGGTGTTGTGGCAGTCCTGACACCTTCCATACCAAACTTCTTCAAAATGTCCCTCACATATTTATCTTGACAGATAAAGATGCCATCTTGTTTCTGCTGAACTTGGAGACCCAAAAAGAAAGTAAGCTCTCCCATAGCACTCATTTGAAATTCACCTTTCATTAGATCCTCAAATTCCCTGCACCAAGCTTCGTTTGTGGAGCCAAAAATAATGTCGTCCACATAGACTTGTACCAGAATGATGTCTGAATAATTCTTCTTTAGGAACAGAGTTTTATCAATAGCACCTCTCCGATAGCCGTGCTTCAGCAGGAATGAGGAAAGCCTAGCATACCAAGCTCTTGGTGCCTGATGTAAGCCATAAAGAGCTTTAACCACCTTGTAAACATAATTTGGGTGATCTGGGTCTTCAAATCCCTTGGGTTGAGTGACATAGACCTCCTCTTCAATCTCACCATAAAGAAAAGCACCTTTGACATCCATTTGATACACCATGAAACCCATGTAAGAAGCATAAGCCAAGAAAATGCGAATAGCTTCTACTCTGGCAACAGGGGCAAACACTTCATCATAATCAATTCCTTCCTCTTGTCTGAAACCTTGAGCCACTAATCTTGCTTTGTTTTTGATCACCACACCCCGAGCATCTCTCTTATTCTTCAAAATCCACTTTGTCCCAATGGCATATTTGCCATCAGGTAGTGGTACCAAGATCCAAACCTGCTGATTGTGAAATTGTTGCATCTCTTCTTGCATTGCTTCTAGCCAACTTGAATCATTAAGAGCTTGAGATACACTGGTTGGTTCCACTTGAGAGAGAAAACAAGCAAACAGACAATGTTTGAAGTCTGTGTGATTGTCTCTTTGCTGGTTGGAGACATAAGAGAGAAAAGCAATCTGCCCAAATTGAGGACTTGTGATAGCCCTTCGAGTTCTAACAGGTGCCAGAAGATCACCTATGATGTTGGATTGAGGATGAGCAATGTTGATCCTCTGAGTAGCAGTGGGGCTGACTTCAATGGAAGAATCAACATTGGTGATTGTTGGTTCAAATTCAGCATCATAAGAGGGTGAGGTGAAAATGCCAGCTTTTGGTTGATGATTTCCAAGATCGGAGGGTTTTGGAAAGCGTGTATGAGGTTCTCCAAAGGCTGAAGACACTTGAGAAGGAATAGCATAGCCTTCAGCAGATTTGGGGATGGTAGGTGTGGCAGAGTCAACTTCAGCAGATAAGTGGTTTCTACTGATTCCTTCATTAGCCACCTCCCCATTCAGTTTCTCTGCTTCAAGCTTGGCAGCAAATTCTTGAGTCTGAATCCTAGCAAGGTCCTCAGCATAATGAGAGTCATCTTCATCACTCGTGTCAGCAATATCCTTGGAGGTGGTACCTGCAATATTGTTAGGGGAGAAAGAAGGCACAAGTATAGGTTGCTCATCATCTTCAAACTCATTTTCAGAGTCATCATCTAGGGGACATGCATTGTTAGTGGGAGAAGCTTGAGAACCTGCATTTTGGTTAGCCAAGTGTCTAGTGTAACCCAAGGAATCAGTTAAGTAGTCAAGGTCAAAAGACCATGTATGACCTTGTCCTTGAACATTATGCTTATCTTCCAAAAATCTCAGGTTCAACGTCTCCTCTATCTTCTTGGCTTGCAAATTGTACACCCTGTAGGCCTTACTATGAGCTGAATAACCCACAATATAACCATCATCAGCCTTCTCATCAAACTTTCCCAACGGATCACTGGTGTTCAGAATGGTCACTTGACAACCAAAAGGTTTTAGGTAGTGAATGACAGGAACCTTCCCAAAGAGAAGTTCATATGGTGTTTTGAGTTGTGGTCTTGTAATGGAGACCCTGTTTAGCACATAGCACGCTGTACCAACAGCTTCAGTCCAGAACATAGTGGGGAGTTTAGAATCTGCAAGCATTGATCTTGCAGCCTCTATTAAGGTCCTATTCTTTCTTTCAGCCACCCCATTTTGTTGTGGGGTTCTTGGATTACTATAGTCCCTTTTTATTCCTTTTGACCCACAGAGTTCTATAAGAATAGCATTTTTGAACTCTGTCCCATTATCACACCGAATACCCTTGACCTTTTTGTTCAACTGATTTTCAACGAGAGTGATGAATTCAGTCAGCACTTGAGATGTTTCATCTTTGGTTCTGAGAAAGAAAACCCAACAAAATCTGCTATAGCCATCAGTGATAACCAAACAGAAGAACTTATGATCAATGCTTCTGACTTGAGTTGGACCAAACAGATCCATGTGGAGCAACTGAAGAGGTTCAGTAATGATGCTCATAGCATTGATAGCTTTGTAAGAAGCTCTGTGTTGTTTTCCTTTGTTACAAGCGACACAATTATGATCATTTGTGAATACTTTGGTGGGAAGACCTTCAACAAGACCCATTTTAGAGAGTTTGTTAATTGTCTTGAAATTCACATGAGCCATCCTCCTATGCCATTTAGTGGACTCATCAAGAGATGCTTTAGCCACCAAACAAGTGAGGTCACCACCTGGTTGCACTTCATTTAGGTTGAATGTGTATAAATTGTGAGTTCGAGGAACTTTCAGTAGAATTGAAGTTTCTTCTGGGAGTTTGAAGTCTTTAGACAGCACAAGACATTCATTCTCAGTGAAGAGAACTTTGTTCTTAGTGTCACAGATTTGTGAGACAGAGAACAAGTTGAAATGCTGAAGTTCCTTAACATAGTACACATTTTCAAAATCTAGATGAGGTGTCTTTATGGTGCCTTTCCCTGTGATACTCCCATCACTTCCTCCAAAAGTCACATTGCCTCCTCCTTCTATGGGAACAAAATTATGCATCATATCTCTGTTTCCAGACATGCTTCTGGAGCAACCACTATCAACAATGCCAATATTCTTATGCTTAAGGGGATGATCCTACAAACAACAATAAAATATATACAAAGGTTAGAAATCGATGGAGGTTCAAGTCATTACTGACTTGAACCTGCCTTGTGGATCACAGGTTTAGGACATGAAGATTTAGAGGATCCACCATTGTTCTTGGTCCTCCATTGATGATTGGGTCCCTTGTTAGTCCAAGAACAACCTGCTGAGGGCTTCACAGCAGTGCCCCCAAATCCCATCCCAGCATACATAGAGTCAACATATGTAGGCCAATAACCATGTTTAAAGTATGAGCTAGTTGGTTGCACATAAGGTCTGGTAACTGAACCTCTCCAATGAGAGTCAGTATAAGCAGCTTGTGGGACATAAGGTGGAATATCAGCAACATTGGTCCACTTAGATTTGTGTTTCTGGTGAGTAGCACATGCACCCAATCTTTGTTCATAAAAATCACAATCCTTAATCAAATGAAATTTACTTCCACATACAAAGCATGTCTTCTTCTTGGAAGATTTATTCAAATAGGGAGATGTTTGATTACATGCAGAAGTACTTAAAACAGATACATTCAAGGAATTGTTTTTAACAGACTGATTATTCAAAGATGTAAAAGACAAGTCTTCAGAAGAAACTGTCTTGGAAGATGATTCCTCAGCAGCTTCCTTAGAAGGCTTGTAAGTAGACTGTGGTGCGGGCTTGGGTGTTGGTTCAGGCTTGGGAAGGTCAGACTTTTCATTTGAATCACAGCTTTCATAGGAAGTAGACCCTTGATCCGATGAATTGTCACTGTCAGAGCAAGAGACAAAGTCATTAGATGAGGCATCAGGGTCTGGCAAGTCTTTTGACTTTCTGCCATATAGATGATGTGATCCATCAAAGTCAACAGTGATGGATAGGTCTATGGGCATAAATTCACCTCTAATAGGTCCAGGGACAGCATGCAATTCACCTTCTTTTACAAAGTTAGCTAACCCTGCTGGTGTGGATTTACGACCATCATATCTAGCTTCTACTCCTACATACTTTTGAAAGCCTAGTCCTAAGCTAGAGGTTACAGATTGACTGTTATAGATTTCACTAGCCAGATTATCACCTGATATTAACCATTCCTTATGCCTAGCTATTTCCTCAGCCAGTTTTGCCTTAAGCTCTAGGTTCTCAGACACAGCTTCATCCTTAGCTTTCTCAGACAGTTTTAAGTAATTATTAGCAACTTCTAGATCAAACTGTAACACCTTTATCTTTTCTTCATAAGCTATTTGATTCTTTTGAAACCATACTTTTTGTCTTTCTACAGTTTTTAATGCAAGTTTATGAGCTTCATTATCAACATAGCATGCATCAAACTTAGGTTTCATAGCATCAAATTCTTCTTTAAGTTCATTGTATCTTAGACTACAACCAAATATACAGTTGTGTACCTGAGATAGTCCCATCAAGGCAAACTGATCATGCCTTTCATCCGAAGTACACCTTGCAAGCAATCCAAGCTTGTCAGTATCATGGGCTTCCTCATTAACAGGTTCATGTGCAGTCCAGTTGACCTGTTCATCCATGGTGAGGAGAGCTGCTGAAGCTCCAGCTTCCTGCTGTTTCTGCTGATAGGAAAGATAGTTAGCTCCATCTCCACTTTTCCTGTCTTTGCATTCCCTTGAGAAATGCCCCATCTGGTGGCAAGTGAAACACTTGACTTTCCTCCTATCAAAGCGAGCTGGTTCCTTTCCCTTGAAAGCAAACTTCCTCCCAGACTTCTCTTCAAACCTTTTGATGTCCACTGACAGCAATGCCACCTGCATTTTCAGTTTCATCTCCTCCATTTCAAGAGGGTCCAACTGATCAAAGTCTTCATATGCAAGATACTGCTGAGTATCATAATCAGCAACAAATGAGTGAAGAACATCCTCCATCACACTACTAGTCCTAGTTTGAGAACATGGTGGAGTGGGACGAGGGTTATGTGGTGGAGTGGGAGTGCAAGATGATGGGAAGTAGTTGGAACTGGGAGATGATGGAAAGTAGTTGGAACTTGGAGCAGGTACCATTGTGTTGGAGTGAGATGTTCCAACAAAAGCTGCATGGCCAGAAGATGATGTACGGTAGGGAGTCCTGACATCTGGTTCAAGAGTTCTGAGTCTGTTGTACAGCTCATCAAAAGTGAGCATGTCCAACCCTCCTTTAGCCTTGAGTGCTATACTAACATGCAACCATGATGGCGGCAAGGACCGCAAGAACTTTGAGTTGCAATCTTCATTATCCGGTTTAGCATTCAGCTGATTCAGCTGACTCAAGATCCTATGGAACCTGTCGTATCCCTTGTGGATACCTTCTTCTTCTGATATATTGAAGTCCTGAAACTGTTGTCTTAGCATGGACTTCCTCATTCTCTTTGATTCTTCATTTCCACCGAACCTTGCTTTGAGAGCCATCCATATGTCTTTAGCATCATCCATATGGTGAAAATCACATAGATGATCTTCAGGTATGGCTTGAAGCAGAATAGTTTTTACTTTATGCTCTCTCTGCATAGCCAGCACTTCTTCAGCGGTTTTTGGTGGAGCCATGATAAACTTCCCATCCCTGTCAGGAATCATTTTCTTTAGACTGTTTCCTTTCTTTACTACCTCCCACAGATTCCAATCAATATTGGAAATCCAGTTTTCCATCTTCATAGTCCAAAGTTCATACTCTTCCCTCTTTAAATAAGGAAATTTACCATTGCTGTTTGAGAGACTGAGCTGTTGCATGGAAGTGGTGTTGGTGTTGTTTGTGTTGGTGATTTCAGTTTCATTATCGGATCCAGGCATGGTGAATGAATGTTTGATTGTATGGGGGAGAGAATGGTTCTTAGTATCGTAGAGACTTTCCCGAGTCTCTGATACCACTTGTTGAAAACCAAGACCTTGATAGATCTTAAGCACTCGGAGATCGTTAGTGTTGCCTATGTAATCACAAGCAAACTAATAGAAGATCTCTACAACTCATATTTTGTAGCGGAAATAAATACAAGTTATAATAACTAAGAACTCTTTGATCCTCTATGGATCTTTTGATTATCGAAACTCTATGTTTCGGATAGTTTACAAGACTTGAAAGATTTTCAAAAGCTTATCTATTACTAACTATCATGGTTTCTTATATAGGCAAGAAACCCTAATGAGCGTTGACAATTTACGCTCCTAATACTAACATAGACTAAGCATGCATTTTAGACAAGCATGCAACTAATCATATTGTTTTGTTAATCATATTGTTTATTCTGAGTAAGCTCTACATAATACGGCGCCAACCTATACATACGGCGCTGACTTTTACTCTATACTGAGCTTATCTCTCCTACGTGGTTCGCACTTTCAGCAGCAACGCGATATCTGCTTTAACACTTCTGCTGAAGTATAACTTCAGCAGAATCCATTCCATTCTTCTTCGGCAGAATCTCTTCGGCAGATACTTCGGCAGAATCAGTAGTTTACCTTAATTCCCAACATGTCTTAAAATATGTCTTTAAATATGATATTTCATTGATAAAGATTGAAAAATATAATTAGTTAAATTTTCTAAATCATAATCTATACTACTTTATAATGCATTTAGTCCTTCTAAAATTAGAAAGCTTAAAAATTCAGACTTTTTTACTTGCTTATTATGGAAAGAATTAAAAAAAATAAGATAAGGAGCTCCAATCATTGAGTGACATGTGTCACTTCTCTAACTAAAAAATAACAAAAAAGGAGGAACTCTAACAAACTAAAATAAAGAGCTCCAATAATGGGGTGACACATGTCACTTCCTAACTAATTAATCACCTTTATTTTTAAATTTAAATATCTTTTAATCCGTTTAATTTTTTTATGATCTAATTTCACCATATTTTTTAAAATTTTGTGCTCTTTAATTCAACATCCATTTTGATATATTTTTATGAGTTTTCTTTAGTAGTTGGGAAGAAGCGGAGTTGAAAAGAGAGAAACTTACTTGAATTAGACGTAAAAATGAAAAACATTTGTTCGCTACAAAATAGTCATCGGGTACCCGCCGCCGCATTGCGCGGGTACCCTTCTAGTAAAATATATAAAAGTGTATAAGAAAGTGAGTCGTGTTAAATATATTATTTTTCGGTTTATAAATAGCTTTATATTGTAGTTAGAATGTTTTTTTCTTTTCTTTTTTGAACTATAGTTAGAAATAGAATTTTAGTTGGAAGTGGTCAAGTGGCTGATGAACTTGTTGGTTTAATGTGGATGAGCATATAGTTAGCAGCTGTTTATAGTTCATACTTTGCAGTTTGCACCAGGGTGACACGTGGCGCTTATCCGCATGAAGATTTTGACCCGGCGGACGGCCTGAGGCAGCCCGTCACCAATGATGATGCGTACAATAGCTAACCAATTTTGAATTTTCCATTTGACTTTTTTATTTAAGGTATATTTCATGCGACTGTGAGTCTGTGACCTCCCACCCTTTACTTTCATACTTTTGTGTAATGGTCCTTTGAGAATGCTTTACTCTACAAATAATGTATTGGAGTTTAATTTGTCACAAACATATCAGTTTTAGTTCCTTGTTCTTGTTAATAACTTTATAGGAGTATAGGACAGACATGAGCTATATATCAAGCAAAAAAAGCATGTTATCAGCTACCAAGAAACTATATGGTAATATATACACGGGTTGTGAACAAAAATTTATGAATAATGAAAGTTTTATGTAATAGAGAAACGTTCGACATAAAACTTAGCAGAATCACAAAATTTAAGGTTTAAAACTCACCTGACACACAATTTGAGATGACCATAGAAACTTCTAGCACATAATATTACAATTCTAATCGTTACCAATAATTCAGTTGTAAAATGTTACAATCTTTAGCTTACACAATCTAACCCTGATCACTTGCACATATGAACAACGCGATATTCAATAAACTTCACAATCCAATATTTGCAAAACTCAAACACAAATTCAAAAACTATGGATATATTTAGCAAAAGTAACTATTACTAGAATTGGAGATGAAGATAGACTCAAGATTAGAAATTATTTTTATAAACTACAAGAAATAACATTTGATATCAAGTAATTATGTAAGATGATTTATCTAGAACTTTTTATAATTCATCTCTGCCAAAAAAAGATTATACATTGGAAAATGATACATGAACCTAAACTTAGGCCTAAAACTAAGTGTCAGCATCCTGATGGCTGCAGACAGGGACCCACTTATTTTACAATCCATCAGGATCATGCCAAGTGGTTTTAGGTCTAAGTTTAGGCTTAAGTTTATATGCATGTATCATTTCTCTTATACATTAGATTAGTTTATTTTTTGATAAAATAAAGATAATCTGACAATGAGCTTGTTTGCCAATTGCCAAACACGCCCTACATCCAGTCAAACTAACAAACCGTATAAAATAATAAAGGGTTTGTCTAATTAGTTCTTTCAAAGCACTAGTTTAAATGATTAAATAAAAAAAACTTTATTTTTATTAATTACAAATTCAGAACTAATTACAATAAATTATAAGATCAATTAATGTGTATTAAGTTCATTTATTTAATTTACAGAAATATTGAGATAAATTAATGCACCGATGCCTTAGGCTGCCCCCAATAGAGTCGATCATGACTCGATCGAGGGACAAGAGGCGATCGATTTCAATCGATCGTCGCTGTGGGTTATGTCGATCGCCGGGCAACTCAAACAAATAGATCGTGTGCACGATCGAAACCACAACCAACAAACCAACTGGCCTAGCTCAGTTGGCCACCAAGGGTAACTTTGGGGAGGTTTCCTTGGAGAGGTCTCAGGTTCGAGTCTCACCATGAACCTTCAGGGGCCCGAAATAAATAGAAGCAGGAGTGGGGTTCATCCCCTAAGGAGAAAGGTTCGAGGCTTGCATACTGCCCAATTGGATGTCACTGTGGGCTCGGATCACTAACTACTAACTCGCCGTTCAAAAAAAAAAATGCATCCGTTTGAAAAAATCCAACCGTTGCATCTCTTTAAAAAAAAAAAAAAAAAAAAAAAAAAAACCTACTAAACTACCCTATAAATACACAACATATTTACACACTAAACTCACAAATCTCATAATCCTCTCTATCAAAAATCTCATAATTATCTCTATCAAAATGTCTAAGAAAACACCACAACAAAAGGCCGAAAATCC
This sequence comes from Chrysanthemum seticuspe, assembly GCA_019973895.1. Lineage (NCBI taxonomy): Eukaryota > Viridiplantae > Streptophyta > Magnoliopsida > Asterales > Asteraceae > Chrysanthemum > Chrysanthemum seticuspe. Next base: position 181,598,394 of record BPTQ01000003.1, read on the forward strand.
CGTTTGGCACAAAACGCCCCGCATATTTTAACACCGGATCCAAATTTTCGATTAACCGGTGTCTCACCAAGAATCAATTTCCAACCCCCTGCTTTCGAATATCAATCCCAACAAGCTCCACAACAACAAACTAACAATCCATTTTTTATGAATCGTCCATTTGTTCCACCGTATCAAAACATCCAACAACAACAACAACAAAGCCACTCCGTCGAAGCAACCAATCTATGTATGGCTCACCCGATCGACCCATCTTTGCCCGCACAACAACAAGAAACAATGCAGAAAATCAAAGCCTCGATCAAGGCACGCCACAACCTAGATTTTTAATAAGTGTTGTAATGTTTTAATAAGTTTCGTAATATTTTTATTTTATTAGAATTATTATGTAACATTTTAATTATTAATGAAATTTTTGTTTATGTTAAAAATGTTTTTTGTTAAAAAAAAATAAAAATAAAAATAAAATTGAACTTGGTCTCCTTTACTGGGGCACCTAATCGCCTGAAGGTCGCTGGACAGAGAAAGCTGACGTGACAGTGAAAAGTAAAGGAATTGAATCCCCCTACTGAGTGCAGCGTTAAAGGCACTTGTTAAAAAATCCCGATAATAAAACACAACTCAACAATAAAAAAGTAAACTTTATTGTCAATTGCACACAAAACAAACTCCAGGCCCCAAACCAACACATTCTCATAATCCCAAACACACAGATCAATCAATCAATCAAATAAATCCATCTATAAAAACACAAACAAAAACACATTTTCCCTCTTTTCCCAAAAAAAGATCTACGATCTGATAATAATAAAAAATGGGTGTACAGGCAGATGTAGATCGGCAAATAGAACAATTAATGGAGTGCAAAGCGTTGAGTGAAAACGAGGTGAAGATATTATGTGAACAGGCACGTGCTATACTTGTGGAAGAATGGAATGTGCAGCCTGTTAAATGTCCTGTCACTGTTTGTGGAGATATTCATGGCCAGTTTTATGATTTGATTGAGCTTTTTAGGATTGGTGGTAATTGTCCTGATACTAATTATCTCTTCATGGGTGATTATGTTGGTAAGTCCTTTTTTTTTTAATCTTTATTCATTTTGTAATTTTATATATTTTTGTGCTTATGAGCTTATATGATTTATTTAGGTTTATATTTCATAAGGCCAATTTTTCATAAAATAAATTACAACCCCTAATCTTATTTTTAGGCTTGTGAGCTTATCTGATTTCGGCTTATGTTTAGTAACCCTATTTTTTCGGCTTATTTTGAAACTTATCGGCTTATATAAGCTTGTTATGGTATAATAATCTCGTATAAGCTTAATAAGTATATATTAGCTTGTTATGATATAATTAGCTTATATAAGCCCATACGTTTCAAAATAAGCCGAAAAATAGGCTTATTAAGCATAAGGCGAAATCTGATAAGCTCATAAGCCTAAATATAAGCTTAGAGATTGTAAATTATTTTATGAAGTTTTGTTTGAGTATGTACGAGGAAAAGGAAATAAAAGGTTCTATAAGAGATAAATGGAGTTTTATTTATTTATTTATTTTTTTTCTAGATATCAGATTACGAGGTGATAGGAATGTAGTTAGAGTATCTAAAGTGGTTCATTTACAACCATGGTTGTAAAAGAGGCTAGGTGCTAGTTGATAGGTCGACTACCTTGTAGCTAGTAATTGGCCTAGGTGGGGAGTAACTGGATTGAGGATTTTATAAGTATATGTATTACATGTTATAGGACCACATAATAGTTCATACCACCATAGAAATATGTTCAGAAATATTAACACAATTGTTCAAATAGAGTTTGTACGAGTTAACCCCAAGTTTGGACTGAGTTTTGATTTGATCAAGTTTTCACCTTGTAACGAGTAATCGGTCATTGATCTTGTAGCTAATCCTTGTTTTAAAACGCTGCTTAGAATCACTGCTGACATCAACGCTACGTTTTCCTTCTTAACCACTATCCTACCACTTTTACCCCATAATGTCTCATCACTACTAACCGCTTTCTCTTCTAATATACCTCTCAAACTCACACTTGCTTTTAAAATACAATAAATAAACTAAACAAAAAAATTAAAAGGTGTATTTGGCTTGGCAAAGCTACCACGAGTTTGCCCGCCCTGAAACCACGCTGACGCAACCGGAATGGTGATACCGACCACAAGCAACACATGCCTAGCCCGTTGCGGATGCTCTTATGAGTGGTTAGTTGTAAAGTGCAACATATTCATTTGTGGAATGCGTTACTTGAAAGGCTAAATTTGTCTGATCAAATGGTAGTTGATGGATGTCTTCGAGTGATGCATTATGTTTATTGGTGATGGCGTTTGTTGTTGGTTAAAATTACTTGGTTGGAATGAGGAAGGAAACTAGAGTATATTTGTTGAATAGCTTTAGCTTATTAAAAACTGCTGCTTACGGCAAATCTCCTCGTTGTGGCTTTGTTCAAACTTAACACATATAACTATATAATACCTTGGGGCGTGTTATAACTTGTAAGTGGGCATGTCTCACGTAATATAGCAGGTGATGTGCATGGATTCATGGGAGGTTTCTTGCTTATAGATAATCTGGTACAAATCTCCTCGTTGTGGCTTTGTTCAAACTTAACGCATATAATTATATAATACCTTGGGTCTTGTTATAACTTATAACTTGTAAGTGGGCATGTCTCATGTAATATAGCAGATGATGTGCATGGATTCATGGGAGGTTTCTTGCTTATAGATAATCTGGTACTGTCTAATGGTCTATTTAATTATATAGTTGGAGACTCCAAGCTGTTTTATCGTATTGATTAGGTTACACATTATTGTAGGGGTGCCTTTTGTTTTCTTGGAACTTTGTGTATTGCTTTATTTCTCCCTCAATGCTGTGATAATGCGTGCAGAGATGATATGATTGTAATGAAAAGTTGGGACTTCCATTCTCTTGAATGTTATGTTAGGTTCATATTTATATACACAAGGCTGTAATGTGAAGCTAAATAGACACTGAGTAGATCAGACATGAATATTCTACATTGAGTATCTTTGTGGCTGTGACGTTAATGGGACTTGATTTACTGGATAGGTTGCTAGCAGCCTTGGATAATATAGAGGGTGAGAAAAGTCGGCTTTTTGCAATCTATATGTTTTAAGATGATTTGGCGGTTAAATATAAGTTTCATTTTCAAGAGAACAGTTGATGTCTAAGATGACAATAGACATCATATGGGAAGGAATGATTGCATCATGAGCTAAATAGGCCAAAACTAGCTCGATTAGAGATGGTGATAATATAATATATTAGGGTCGTGTGACATTGCGTCGGCAGTCTGTTTCGGGTTATTGTTATGATTTGTGGTACATGGTCTTGCGAAGTGGCAAGTGTGTCTCCTTGTGTTATGGCAGAGATGTCAAGAGTCCATCTTATTAGCAGTTGTGACTAGGGGTAAGATTAAGGTTTAATTAAGTTAGTCTAATTATAATTCACTTGGTTAGCCCTTTATAAAAGTGAGTATGATATTTTTGTTGCTGTAACTATTGTTGTTAGTTTTTGCTTGTCTGCTAATCGTTTCTTATTAAGGTGCTGCTGACTTCACAGTATTGATACATAGACTTGTTTGCAAGTCTTTTTCAGATAGTTCTCGTGAATATAACTTGCATCACAACATATTTAATTGCTCTTCCATTTCCATATGTCAATGATATTTGATTCAACTGTACTACTTTGAACAATTTCATATTTTAACACTGTTCTATCATATTGTTATTGCAGACCGTGGGTATTATTCAGTGGAGACAGTCACACTCTTAGTGGCTCTGAAAGTTCGTTATAGAGATAGACTTACAATTCTACGGGGAAATCATGAGAGCCGACAGATCACTCAAGTGTAAGGCCATTTACTTTCTTATGTAATAAACTACCCTTTTTTGGCAGACTTCCACATCTCCAGAAGCTAAGCCTGAAGGATACATATTCTTCTAGTTTAAATAAAACATACTTGCATCCCAAAGGAATTTTTTTGAAATGCTACAGCTTACGAGTCCACTTCCATATGATAGCAGACCACAGTAATCCATCTCCCATTATAGATTGGCTACTCAATTCAGTATAGCCATTGGCATCTCTACAAGACTACAACTACCACTAACCACATTATAATGTGAAACAAGTGTGTCTTTGGCTTTCCGTACATGTTGCATTTTACATGACTACATGAGTGTATGGGTCTTTCTTGCAAGGAATGCCGTCTTCTTTGCGATCTTGTTACTATCTAGTGCAAGATCATTCAAGTTTTATCGGATGTCCCCGAAGGGACGCTTTCTAGTGCAATATCTATCATCACTATCTGCAATTGCTTCTTATGTTCTCACAAACTTTGGCATGGCGGTTTCAAGTTTATATAAACTATATGCAAACGCCCTTCCCTTTTTTGTTATTGGTTACTTCATTTAAGTATCCTGTGAAAGAAAAGTAGGTGGTTCACTTCTTATTACCATTTATTGTCTACCACAATGTAAAGGCAATGCAGATAATTATGTTCATGTCACCTGCATGGGTTAAGGGGTCTATTGTATATTGACCATTTTCCCTATGAATCAGAACAATGCGATTTAGTTTCTAATAACATCATATAGATGCTCATGGCTTTGATTCATCTTTCGAGTTAAATTTTTTGACTCAACTGTTCATTCATAGTACTCATGTGCATCAAGGGTTTGCTCTAGCGTGCATTGGTGGGGGGATAGAGTGGGTCTGGATCTCTGTCTACCTGATATTACATAATTTGTCATATAGGGCATCCCGTTGACTAAACATTTCTTGAAGGTGTCTTTTGTTGTTATCTTCCCCTTATTATTTAGCTTCTATATATCTTTGGTCAACGCAGATATGGATTCTATGATGAATGCTTGAGAAAGTATGGAAATGCAAATGTGTGGAAGCATTTTACCGACCTTTTTGATTACCTACCCCTTACGGCACTTATCGAGAGTCAGGTTAGGATTACACATTCATGTTTATCAATGGATATCACCTTATGGCTTTGCTTAATGGATTCATTTGCTTCATAGATCTTCTGCTTGCATGGAGGACTTTCACCATCCTTGGATACGTTAGACAATATCCGAGCATTAGACCGCATACAAGAGGTACTTTGTAGGTCCCACATGAAGGACCTTTGTATTCCATTGAGTGCAGAAACTGCTGATTTTATTCGTATATCATTAGTCCTGGCTGTCCTACTGAAATTGGTTATTTCCCTTTACTGAAGCATTTTTGGTGACTTTGTAGGTCCCACATGAAGGTCCAATGTGTGATCTATTGTGGTCTGATCCAGATGACAGATGTGGGTGGGGAATTTCTCCCCGTGGAGCTGGCTATACATTTGGACAAGATATAGCGTCTCAATTTAACCACACAAATGGACTAAGTCTCATCTCAAGAGCTCATCAGCTTGTGATGGAGGGTTTCAACTGGGCCCAGGTCAGTGAGCCTCGCTATTATCATTAAGGGATAATGTGTACATAGGCTACCCACATATTAAAAAGGCTAAACTAAGGCCATGCGAATATTGAGACAACATTACAGGCACCGAGTATTCATTTATGAAGAAAAAACATTCATAGTATAAAAAATTACATAAGGAAGAGATTGAAAATGGTTTAGGATTAAGATGAGGCCGATTTGAGGTTACTGTATCAGAATGGCTTTATTTATATGATTTTTAAGTGAAGGGCACGCTAATCCTCTTGCACTTCTCCATACTAATCCGTCTAATGGACACTTGGCAAGTGATTATGTGATGATCATTAACAAGTGTCGGGAGGATTAGTATGTAAAAGTTTAGGATGCTATATCATTACTTCATTTGTATTTTTCTGAAGTTAGGGTCATTTTTGTTATTTTACAATTTTGTGGCAAGTTTATGATTAGTTTTTTCGGATGTTCATAAAGAGCACTTGTGAAATAACATTTTTCTGTCTGCATAAAAACTGGGTGGAGAACCTAAGATTACATAACCTTATATGTTTTGCATATGGTCTCTCAGGATAAGAATGTGGTGACAGTATTCAGTGCTCCGAACTACTGTTATCGGTGTGGAAACATGGCTGCTATTCTTGAAATAGGGGAGAATATGGATCAAAACTTTCTTCAATTCGACCCAGCCCCTAAGCAGATTGAACCAGATACTACCCGCAAGACTCCAGATTATTTTTTGTAATCACATGGATGGATGGATGTGATACTCATACCGTTAATCAAATGGGGTTGTTTGTAATGCGTGTAGATTTCCCCCTTAAAAAAGAAGATGAATTTTGTTGTTTAACATCATTCTTTTGTTTGGAATATGGAATATGCGTTGCTGCTGCTGTTGACATGAAAATGTACCTGTGATGATAGGCTGCAATGACTTGGTATTATATGTTCTTGTAATTTTGAGTTGTTCCTAGTTAGAAACCAAAGTATTTTATCGACATATTTGAGCAATGGTAATAAATTTGTAGTTTACCCAGTGATCTCTTCTTTTCATGGATTTAACAAGTTCTTGTTTGACTTCTTGGTCTTAGAGGTGGTCCTCAGAATTATAATTTTTTTAGAAACTTTATTTACTGTATCTGTTAACCTTACTATGTTGTCGTCGTTGTCGAATCTTTAAACAATCTTTCCAAGATTGCCCACTTGATATACTATCAATGGGTACTTGTTGTTTGATAAAAATCATAAAATATATTTACAGTATGTGTGTTTTTTACATGTCATTACTTTGTTTGCTCTGAAGAGAAGACTTGGCAAAATGGGTCAGGTTGGGTGACCCATCGAACACATTCTTGGTTGTCATAATTTAATGTCTCTATCAGTTTGAACATTGAACATCAATCACCTCGAGTCCTTGACACTCATGCAACCAAGAATGCTATAAGCAGAAAATAAAAACAAAGCTATTTACAAAAGACCAATATCTGATTACTCCTTACAATATATTATCATGCAACTCTAATAACAGTATCCCGCCATTGCTATTAAAGCTACTGGACATTTCTTCAAATTTGGCCATCTTTGGTGGCGGTGATGATGTGGATGGAGGTGGGGTGTAAGAGGTTTAGAGTCAAGGGTAAGGATGGTTGGTGGTCATCCTTAGACGGCGGGTTTAGATTGAGGTCTGCCATTTTGGTATATGGGGGCATGGGGGTTGGCAGGGTTGAAGGTTTGGGTCCGGTTTTGGTTGATTTATGATTTGTAGTGGCCGAAAAAGATGGCATGGTGTGTTTTTCCTTCTTGTTTTCGATATTTGGTGGTTGTAGCTGATATTCCACTGATGAATCCATATGCTGCAAATCGGAAAAGAAATAGATTATCAACCAAATACATGGATACTGATTAATATGCTCACCAGATGATGGAAACAATAAATGATTACAATGTAGAATGAGAGTTGACATTCAGTTGATCACTTTTCATTTTATAAACTTTTACTCACTACTATAAACTTATAAGGACTTTTATAAATTTGATAGATATTAAATAAGTTGATCACTTTTGCTTGTAATTAAGGGTTGAACTTGAACCTATTTCATGTCATGTTATTATAAACTTCACTCCACCTAAAGTATAAACTTATAAAGCTTTTCATAAAATATAATTCCTTACAGGCCGTCCCATGAAATTTGGAGGCCTGTGCCACAATTTCATAATAGGCCCTTCAAATGTGAAAGTCGAAATAACTATAAGTTACCAAACAATAATGTTATTATGCATTGCTTTTGGGTATTTTTGGTAACGAGTAAATAAAAAATTGCTAATCTAATTATACTTTAAATACATCTCTTTTCTATGTGCTTGTTGACTTTAAAAATAATACAACAGTTTTATAAAGTCCAATGCTTCATATTTAATTTCAAAATATATCATAGGCAAAAGAAATTAAGACATGTTTCAGTTTTCTTTGTGATGGTGGTAACTGTAATAAAGATAAAGAGCCAAAATGATATATATTAACAATACACTGCCAATGAGGCTCCTTCATTCGCTACGATTGTTAATGCTGAAGTATCTACAAGCAATGTTAAGTTTCTTCTTCTTGACACAAGTGAAACACTTAAAGACGTCAATTTAATGATCTCTAGATCGTTAATCGAGGAGGTGAACAATAGATGTGCTAATACATTGTATGGCTACTTCATTGGCAAGAGGGCGACGCTTCCCGTTATGCAACACTTTGCTCGAACTATGTGGGCTAAGTAGGTCTTCAATGTATCATGATGAACTCGCAAGGTTTCTTTTTCTTTATATTTTCAATGAAAGAGAACATGGAGGTCGTACTTCTCAATGGCCCATGGATGATTTGTACGGTTCCGACTAAAAAAACTTGGTCGACTAGTGTGTGCTTGTCAAAAGATGATTTGAAAAGGATCCCGGTTTGGGTTAAACTACATGATGTCCCTATGGCCGCGTACACATGTGATGGTTTAAGTATGATTGCATCAAAACTTGGTACACCAATGCTTTTGAATTCATATACGAAAACAATGTGTAAGGAGTTGTGGGGTAGAAATAGCTATGCTCGTGCACTTATCGAGTTAAATGGTGAAATTGATTTCAAAGATTGTTTTGTGGATGTTGTCCCTTTGTTAGACGAACCTGGTTACACATGAACGACCATTAGAGTTGAGTACGAGTGGACTCCACAGAGATGTGATTCATGTACGATCTTCGGCCACACGTATATTCAATGCTTGAAGAATGTTAGTGTCTGAAAACCTAATGTGGCATCAAGGGGGTTTACGGACGTGAGACAGAAAGGATCAAACACTAGGAAATTAGAAAGTGTAAATTTTAACAAGAAATTTGCTTATCATCCTAAACAAACAACGACAAACATGGGATCTACACCTAAGGATTACTCAAAGAAGGCTTCAACATCTAGACAACTAAATATGGATGCAAACTTGGTGAAATCTGCAAACGCCTTTGATGTTCTTACTGATTTGGACGTAGGGCAACAAGCTAATGTGGAGCTGGTTCAGAATGTGGCTAGTGTACTCAATGATGCTACTCCTATGGATGAGGGTCTAGTGGCTAATGAACAACTAACCCCTAGCTTGTCTATCAATCCTAAAGTTGTTAAACATGCTCCTAATTTGGATACAAATCCTAAAGTTGTTAACGTTGCGTATATGAGTATGCATTTGTGTACGCATGTTTGTGACGACAGTGACAGTGATGTGGAGGATGTTTATGATGAAACCGAGAACTTAATGGATCTAAATCAGTCGAAAAATGGAAGTGGGTATGAGACTAAGAGCTTGTATGAAAAATGGAAGGAAAAATTGGATGATGATTATAATCCATACGACGATGGTGAGTACAATGCAAATGGTCTATCCGAAGAATCAGAGGCTTTTGGTGACGCTTTGGACATCAAGCTTCGTGGTTGTAAGAAATAGTAGGTTATGTTTGGTGTCGTCTTGAGTCAAATGTAATTTAGTAGTAGTTGTTTCTTCGTCTTTTACAAGTACTTAGATATGAGATTTTACTCACATCCTTAGTACATAAACGTATTTTGGAGTAATATATTCACCAGATGTAACAACCTGTTACCCAGGCCAAAAATAATAATAATAATAATAAAATCGTTATGTATTATGTCGTGGCTCGAATGCACTTAATTTAGAGTTAATCTGTTATTGACTATTTTTTAAGGGTTTGTCTAACTGCTTAACGAGTGCTAATATAGTAGTGTATTGGTTTAAATGCATAAAGTGGGAACCTTGAGTTCATTAAATTAAAAAGTAAATATAATTAAGGTAATTTGTATGTTTAATTAGTGTGTATTAAATATGATTTTAGATTCAAAAGGGAGGTTCGAGTTTTAATGCTTTTTAGTAGATTTAACCATATTTAATCATAGTTTTTTAATCAGTTAAGATTCTTCATTAAATGATAATCGATAAAACAAAATAAAAAAGATTCTTCTTTAAACGGTTGTTAAATGTTTACATCATCATTTATGAATCCGTTAGCTTATTGGTTAGTTCTAATTTCTTAAGTCGTTGGCTTCTAGCAAAGTGTTCGTTAGGAAGTCTATCTGCCTTGGCATTTTGACTGTTCAAACGTATTCTGGAGGTAATGTTTCTAGTATTTATTTCGTATTTAATGCAAGCTGATATTATTTTAGCAAAGGAAAAGTAAAACATAATTCTTTTTTTAGAAAGAAGTATGAATTATGCTCTAAATGTTGATAGGTTTCTGAGTTAAGTCAGTTAACTGATGTTTACTGAAGTCTTTAACAATTGTTGCTGATTGTCTAATTCTGTTATTTTTTGGTAAATAAAAAGGTAATCTTTTTAGTTTTTCTTAGATTGAGCATGTAATTGCCAACTTTTATATAATGAGTAGGAATGACTATTTCATAAATTCTTACACAGTATTTGGTTTGACAAAAAAAAGAGTAGTACCGTTTCAGTTGTGATGTCGAATAGGCTAGATCTTCGGCGACGCCTGTTATGGTTATTACGTCGTAGAAAATACTTCTGAGCATGGCTAGCAACTTGAGTCGGTGTTCGTGTTTTAACAAAGTTCCTCGATATTCCTCTCCAATCACCTTTCCCTACTTTATGTAACCCGACCAAAAACAAACGATGTTCCTCCTCTGTCCATGCCACTCCTATTGATCATATCAAACCAGAATCAGTGACGATCCAGAAATTATAAAACTATAGCCTCAAAAACCCAATTGTACATTTTTATATTTTTCACACACATATATAACTTTTGTAGCAAATCCAATTACCTTTTTTTCGGTCATGGCTAGGAGCCGAAGGGTGAATGACATTATCAGAGGCGTAGCCAGCCATATTAACGCTGGAGTCACGATGTTGGTGGTCGAATTGAGCTAGATTATTCATACTAGCACTCTTTCTAAATGAAAACGTTCCTCCACCACCATCCGTCAACTTAACACCGAATAACATAATAGTTTTTCCTGTGTTGTTGACGGAAGATGAAGTGGCGGAACCTCCATTTGAATCGAAGGAGTGGCTTGGCATGGTGGCCATTGAATCTTAGAGAATCTTGAATGGACAAAGACAATATGTTGTATTTGATAAAATAGTGAATGCAAGTTGCTTGGTCTTGTTTATTATGACAAAGTCACAAAACGTAGGTGTGGTTAGATGTTACGCACGATTATTTAGATGACGTATGCGCATCTACTAATTATATATTACCACCGTGCACATGATCTACATGGCTGTCTCAAAATTAATATTGTCTTCTATCATCGTACGATATTTAACTTAGGTATTAAATTAGAGCATCGGGTATAGTAGCTATATCTTTAGTCAAAATAACATGGAGATGGTTTTGGTTGTCTTAAATCTTAGCCATTATACCATCATGGCTAGTCACTTTCATTTTAGCCACTTCTCCAACACACAAAAGACAAAACATTTTCATTTATGATTTTCAACCATTTAAAAATAATGGAGGTGGGCAGGGCCAAATTGTTGTATTGAAGTTAGTTGTGATGGAAAAGTATTTTGAGATTAGAGTTTTGAAATGAGGTGGCATGTGATGGGGTCCAAATGGCTAAAAAATAGTAGTCATTATACCTTATGCTCTTATTTGTTTTATTTTAAAAGATATGTATATTCTAAATCTAGTTAATTTCATAAACGGTTTATGTGGTTTGTCGAAGTTTAATAAAAATAGTTTCTAAACTTTTTTTTAACGGATCTTTTTTTTATGGTTGCGATCCATAACGGGTTTGGTTCCTTAACCAATAATTCCGTTAGTTTGACCGTCAAACTTACAGAAATTACATAAATACCCTTAAAAGTAAGGTCTTTGTGGTTTCATACGTTTTTATCATAAATTTAGTCCCTAATTGTTTTATTACGTATTCGTTCGTTTTCATACGTTTTTATCCATTTTCGTCATTTTTTTTACGTTTTCGTCCGTCTATCTTACGTTTTTATACGTTTCGTTAGTTTTTATACTTTTTCGTCCGCTTTTTTTCTTTTTCCACCGTTTTATACGTTTTCATCCATTTTTATATGTTTCGTCCGTTTTCATACACTTTCATACGTTTTCTTAAGTCTTCATACGTTTCGTCTGCTTGTTTTTCGTTTTCATACGTTGTCGTTCGTTTTATACGTTTTCATCCGTTTTTGTATGTTTTTTTATACGTTTTCATCCGTTTTATACGTTTTCATCCGTTTATACGTTTTTGTCCGTTTTTTATACGTTTTCGTCAGTTTTTATACGTTTTCTTCCGTTTTCTTATGTTTTATACGTTTTCGTCCGTTTTTATACGTTTTCATCCATTTTTATAAGTTTTCGTTCGTATTTATACTTTTTCGTAGGTTTTTATTCGTTTTCGTCCGTTTTCGTTCGTTTTTATACGTTTTCCTCTATTTTTATACATTTTTATCCGTTTTTATACGGATTATAACGTATAAAAATGGACGAAAACATATGAAAATGGACTAAAACGAACAAAAACGTATGATAACGAACGAAAATGTAATAAACAAATTAGGAACTAAATTCGTAATACCCCACAAACCACAGAGACCTTACTTTGACGGGTATTTATGTCATTTCCTGTTATTTAACGGTCAAACTAACGAAAATATTGGTCAAGGGACCAAACCCGTTATAGGTTGTGGAAAACTAGAAGGGGGGGGGGGGGTTGAATAGTTTTACCGATTTTAATTTAAGTTTTAAACAATGTTGCAAAAATCGCGAATCGGTAGTCGGGTGGTCGACCTCCCTGTAGCGTGTAATCGGTCTAGGCGGGATTAATCGGTGATTAATCGGATTGGCATTTCCAACAATTTTTTAGTATTTTCGGCAAATTTTAGGCATTTTCGACAAGTTTTAGGTATTTTCGACAAGTTTATGTATTGTCGGCAATATTTTTCTTGAAAAACATCTTGTAATAGATATAAACAATGATCATAAGTTATTCAAACAATTTTATGGGTAGTTTTAAGTATTTTCGGCAAGATATGAAGGTTTTCGACAAGTTTGACAACCATTAACCGTCATTGACCACCATTGACCATGGTTGGACCGATTTGTTTGATCGATTTACATAAATCAGAAAGGTTGGTGGCCTTGCAGCACCTAATCGGCGATTAATCGGCCTTGTAGGCCTTGTTTTGCAACACTGGTTTTAAATATTTAGATTCATCTTATGTGAATTCTTATGGATGAATAAATAGTACAAAATAATAGATAAAGTAAGTAAAGAATGCAAGTAAAGTAAAGGATAGAAAGTAGCGACACAAGTGATTTATAGTGGTTCGGCTACAAGGACACCTTCCTTGCCTTACTCCACTCCCCTAGTACCCCACTCGAGAGTTCAAGCACTATATCAACAAGATCCTTCAAATTGGCGGAGAAGCCTCACAACGTCGCTTACACTTTTTCTGGTACAAAGCTAAATACCGAGTTCTTTCACGAGGTAGAACTAAACATTTACACAACTATTACACAACAACTATGTGAAATATGAAATACAAGATATGCTACTGAAATCTTGTGGATAGACAAATCAATCAAGAACCTTTTGCTTGGATGACTTGTAGAGTAGCGTGTTCTCGCCTTCGTGAAGGACCTAAATGAGAATCACAACAAAAGAGAGAAGAACTACTAGAAAGATCAAATGATCAAAGGTTAGGAGAGTGAGATAATATATGAGAGAGTTGTAAGAAGAAGGGTGAGAAATAATGAAGAAATGACTCACTATTTATAGGCAAAAAAGCCTTCTGTCCCACGGTTCTGGCGGATCCCTCACCCAAGGGATCCGGCCAGTGCAATTCCAGGGATCCGGCTGTCTAGGTCAGTTTATTCCGGATTTTGGGTTGCAAACCGGGTTATGGGTTATGGGTTATGAGCCATGGGTCATGGACTTTGGGTCATGGGTACCCAACAAGATACAATGTACCTAGAAAATGGGTCATGGGTCTTGGGTCATTGACATTGGGTCATGGGCATGGATAATACCCAACATGATTTCATGCATGATGTCATGCAATGGGTCATGGGTTATGGATTAGCTCCATGAGTATGGGTCATGGGTCTTGGATATTACCCAACCTATTACATATTATATTACAGCATATTATTATTACAACATTTATGTACATGACCAAATGTATATACTTTGCAAAACAACATGTATTCTTATAATTTTTCTTATGATAACTTTATATTTGTTATCACCAAAACTTAACGAGATCGCTAAATATAAACAAACGTTTTTACGTTTTATTTGTATTAACATAGGTGACAACCATCGGGAGAGGATCCATTAAAAAAAGTTTCGGGACTATTTCCGTTAAACTCGACAGATCACAGGAGCCATTTATGAAATTAATTCTTTTAAATTGGATGATTATATGAAAACCAGGTTTCACTTAATCAGTTTTCTTGACAGGTATCATTAAAAAAAACTCATATCACTCGTAACAAAAAAGTAAGATAATACAACAGAAGTTTGATCTAGAACCATTAATATATATGAAAAACAGGGACGGGGCTAGGGTTGATCGGGGTCAACGAGACACCCGTAAATCTTGTGACGTAATTTTAATTTGTATAAAAGACTTAATTTTAAAAATTGTGTCACTAACATTGTTTGTGTAGTGTGGACCAAGGTTGTCAGGATCGAGATCTTACCTATGATCATTTTCGATTTCACAAGATCATAATCACAGGATCAGAACGAGATCTTAAGATCCTACAAAAATATATATATTTTTGTATAAGGGTTGTAATTTTGTACTTCTATATATTTCTATATAATATTTTATATTATAAACAAATCTAGATGGATAATAAAAGAAAAAAGTTATATGTTTAAGTACCGTAGTAGTAGAACATTAAGAAACATGAGTTTTTAGTAGAATCGGATCGTTTACGATCGTACGATCCTACGATCCTGTGTATGATCCTACGATCCTGTGTATGATCCTACGATCCTACACCGATCTTGCTCCACTTGAGATAAAAACATGGGCTTATAGTAGGATCGGATCGTTTACGATCCTACGGTCCTACGTGCGATCCTAGGTCCATAAACGATCATAATTAAATTAAGATCCTACTACGATCCTGCTAGTTTTTTATATGTAGAATCGTAGGATCGTATGATCCCACGATCAGGATCGCGATTTTGACAACCTTGGTGTGGACATCCATATCACACACAAAAAAAACTATTATAAGTTTGTAATATACTGGTAAGTGGTATATTATGCCTTGTGAGTAAGGATGACAATCGATATCCGATATTCGCCTGGTCCGATCTATTTATGATGGATATGAATGAATCAAATAAGTAATTAATGGATAGGATATGATTATGGATGTGTGAACTTATTAATGGATCTGACATGGATGACATTTTATCATCTATTGATCATCCGGTTACCACCTGAAGTATGATATATAAATATACACATATATCTTATAAAACTTCAATGTGTATTACTTATCAGACGATGTGCTTAACTCGTAATAAGATTTTCATGAAATGCCGGTCCATTATAGTTGTTATTTTAGTCTTGGGTTTCTTACAAAACTTTGTGCATCCACTATGGTGTTTTAAGAATAGGTCTAAATTTTTTTTGAAGAAGTCCAAAAATTTGTATACCATAGTGAAAAATCATTTCATGTCTATGTGACATGAATATGTCTAGAATTTTGAAGGGGTCTAAAATTTATGTATTTTGAGAGTGTTGAGAGTTTTTTATGATATGAAAATGTTTATAAATAGATTTATCTGTAGTGGAAATAGGTTTATGATTTGAAAAGGTTTATAAATTAATGGAGTTGTAAATGTATAAACCATTTTATAGGTTCATAATGGTAGATGCCCTTAATTTTCTTTAGACTAAAATACACCGTTGGTCCCTGAACTTGGCTCGAAGGATCGCGATGGGACGAAACTTGCCATATTCATCGTCGGGGGTCCCTATTTCAAGGTTTTCACTCGCTACAAGTCCTTTGACCAAGTCAAAGTCTGATTTTTGTTTTGTAGTCGAGGGTATTTTAGTCCATACACATTTATACTTTTATAACACATTTATATTTTACCCCTTCATCTTTCATTCTCTTCATCATCTACCCAAATATAAACTGCAATGTCACCACTGAAAGAGAAATTTATTTCTTATTTGTACTTTCTTTTCAATAAAAAAATGAACAAACAATGATAATTCTATAGGGTTAATAAAAATTAAAAGCCAGATGAAGCAGGAAATGTGGTTGATTTGGATAATGATACGGAGGGGATACTTGATGTTACTGAAGAAGAAACTTTTGATACGGAGTTGAATGAATCCCAAAAAGATGCACACCATATGCTTGATGAAATGCCTGAAATATGAACAAAGTCCACTATGTGTTTGTTCTTCTTGAAGAATTCAAATAATTGTCGCTCTTAATTAGGCTTAACCGTTTTTTCATATCAAAATTTAGCTTTCTGGTTTTAATTCTGCCATTTTAGTTTCATTGAAAGATATTCCCTTGAGGAGATTTGTGGTGCTTACAATTCAGTTTATCAAGTGATTATCTATAGTCCAAATCTGGGAATGACACGTAAAAAGGAACTCATTTAGTGGGTGCAATGCTGTGGTGGTGTTATTTTTTATTAATCTAAGCGGGTGTTTGTTATCAATTTATCATGTCCATCAGTTAGCTTTGCACGCCCTCAACTCTTCAAGATTTGCGTATCAGTCTATTACACTTAAGCCGGCTTTTTTTGATACTTATACTATTACCGGAGCCCAAGTGCAATGCAGTGTGCTTTTGAAGGTATTGTTTTATGCCTATGTCATTATCTTTTAATATATGAGACTGAACTAGGAAGTTTGACTATTACCAATATTCTATGTGCAGGCGGTTTGTTCTGTACTCAGGACTCCGTTAACAAGTATCGACCATTTAACTGTGATATTGACCGATCCTGATGCATCAAAAGTGCAGTGGACTTTGGACTGCTACAATGGTGAACTTTTCTCTCTGTTATCTCCTTGGTTTTAGGATGCTGTTATGTTGTTAGTTCTAAAAGAAATGAGATTAGGAGTGAAGCTACTATTCATAGTTGTCTTTTGATGATTGTTTTGCACTTGCACATAGTGCCACAAGAGATCATGATCATGAAGTCATAATTTAGTGGTAAAAGGGGTGGGCACAGGGCTGCGCAGCGGGTCAAAACACTTTTTTCTTGAACTTATTAAACTCATAATCTAAAGGTTTAAGTAAATGGAGCTAGGAGATTTGATGCAGTGAAATTCACTTTGGTTGATCTGTTTGACAAGTTTCTGTATAAGCTGTATTCTTATTTAACCCTTTTGACCTGCTAGGGATAAACATGACTTAAATTTCCTTTTCATAAGTAACCGGGTCGGCAATTTTATCTTTGCAATTCATTTCAATACCTAGTAAATATATATGATTACATAATGTATAGTTCCTTTAAGCTTGCTTGAGTGGCATTTAATTAGGCAAAAACAATGTTGCCAGTTTATATTGGCTAAATGATATATATTGAAGTTTTGTTGGTCTGTACTCTCTGGACATTTTAAGAACTAGTAGAATTAGACTGCTTGTGGATTTGTGCTACACCTCTACTTAGAAAACAAGAAAAATAGTTACGGTCCATAGTTCTATGCATAATATGGTCCTCTGACTAAATTGTGCTAAGTCCTCAAATTCTAATTACAAGGATACTACCCAATGAAACATATACTGTAACCTAGACAATGGCCAGTGTTGTTCCCTTTGCGTTACATACTTACATCTGCATATCCTGTCTTTCTGTTATGCATTATGGTAGATAGTTTGTCTACTTTGAATGATGTATAGCACCTTAAAATCTAAGCATTATTAATCTTACTGGACATTCCATATGGTTTCTTGTAGTTAATATGCAGACTAATAAGTTGCTACATGTTAGAGCATAGTTGCAGCATCTTAGTCGCGTAGTATTTTTGTATTAGCATCCTGTAATAACTTTGTACACAAAGACACTGAAATGAGTTTGACTTCTTCAGGTATGGAAAAATCATATTGGATCACATGCAATGTTGAAGCAGATGTACAACAACTCTCTCTTGATAGAAGAAGGCTCCCAAGCAGCTTTGTAGTCAGACCTCGTGATCTCAACAGATTACTGGCTAATTTTCAGTCAACCCTTCAGGAAATAACTGTCATAGCAACGGACCCTACATTGTTACCACCTGATGCAGCTGCTGATGAAGTTGGAGGAAAAGCTGTTGAACTTAGAAGCTATATAGGTCCCACCAAAGGTGGCTTCCTTCTTCCTGTTCTTTGCTATTCATCTTATGCCGAAACAAACACATAGTGGACTTTGTTCTAAAAGAAACAAAAATAGATGCAATTATTGGTGCAGTTCCAAAAACAACTCTAACTGCTTCCATTGAGAAATTTTTATAGACGTTATGGTAATTGCAGTTTGTTATAACCCATCATTTCCCTCGGTTCCTTGATTCCACATTCTCTTTTGAATATTTATCTGGACATCAAGTGTACAGTTGAAGGTTCATTGACATGTATGCATTACAGATACATAATGTTTTTGATTCAGAACATTGCAAACAAAGTTTCAAAGATCCTTATGCTTATTTAGTACTTTGCTTATACGTAATTGTGGTTTTTGTTGGAACGACTATCCTTGTATTTCCTTTATTGACCCAAATGTTTGTCTCTGCTGGTCAATGTGCAATGTGCATGCTCCACAAATGACCACTCGATGTTGGCATGTTGACATATTATTTTTGTACGCGCTAATGGTAATTGGCAATGGTAAAATTGGCTCAAGTTTTGATTGGCCACTGAAAGAAAGATACTGGTTTAATGATTAATTGACCAAAACAGTTGGGTATTTAATATCTTCATCAGAAAAATGGTGGTGGGTTGAGTGCAGAGTGAGAGATTTATCATGTAAAGCTAAACAAGGCTCGTTTTGTCATGCCGTAAAATTCTTATCACTCGTCATACCTTACTTCTATTAACACTTAACTGCCTATCCATACTAGCAAAACCGGACGAGAACGAGACCGAGGGAATAATGTGCAGATATTCATCAACATATTTTTTCCAGGATGATTGTTGGGGAGATGATGATGTTGGGGAGATGAATGATTTGGGTAGATGATGAAGAGGATGAAAGATGAAGGGGTAAAATATAAATGTGTTATAAAAGTATAAATGTGTATGGACTAAAATACCCTCGACTACAAAACAAAAATCAGATGTTGACTTGGTCAAAGGGACTGATTTGGCATTTAAAGGCCAAGGTTTGTCCCATCGCGATGAATATTGCCAGGTTCGTCCCATCGCGATCCTTCGAGCCAAGTTCAGGGACCAACGGTGTATTTTAGTCTTTTCTTTATTAAACTACCATATATAAGCTTTATTTAAGTGATCTGACGTTATAAATATTTTTTGATGCAAAAGTAAACTTGAAACTATGAGAACGAAATTTTATTCATTATGGTTTAGTGTCGTATTATATTTACGAACATATACGTTTTATTTTTATTATATCATGAATTTTTAGATAAGCAAGTTTTTTTTTCCGCATTCAACGGATATCCATTTACCCGCTTCATCAATTGAATATGGATATGAATGGATGAATCAAAGTTCAATATATATATATATAAATAAATATGGATATGGATGATGTATATGAATATGGATATAGATACGACTTCACCTGATCCATATCCGATCCACCGTCGTCCCTACTCGTGAGTAACATGGGAATATACCTCTTCTTCAATAAGAAAATATATAATCTTTTATATAATAAAGGAATTACATCATTTTGGAGTGATTTTGTCAATTCATTCTTATTGAAAAACAATTAGGCCAATAGGAGAGCTCGATTTCGCCACGTAAGCAAAAATGTGTGATGTGATTGGTTAATAAAGGTCAAAATTAAATTGATTTTGGTCAAACTTTAATAAATTTGGTTGATAAAAAAAACACATAAAAAGATAGATGTTAAATTTGTGAAAACAAAAACTTAAAAAAAGATGAGGTAATTAATAAAACTTTAGTGGTTGAATTTTTAAAAATTATATAGAGTTAAGTGTAATATTATAAGCCTTCATATTTTTTAATAACTATGGATTACAAACAAATACCCCCTTATACTTTATACCCTTTATACTTTATATCTTTAAAAATACAATGTATATGTTGTTTTAAAATAACAACATATAACTTTGCATAAGATTATAAGTATCAATTTTTTTAGTATGTACGTTCAATAAGGACTCATTTAATTCATTTCTAAAATTTTAACCTATGTGAACACGAGTTTACATTTTAAAACGGCTAAATTACTGAAAACCGGAATATAATTATCAAATTGTAAGCACGGGTTACTTTAATATAAAAATAAATATGCGCGGTTGTACTTATAACAATGACTCATGTAATTTTTATTTATTTATAAAGGGATATCTAGAAAAACATTTTTAAAAAACTTTAAAGAGTATACTTTAACTTTGTTAACGCTCATTATTTGCTATTAAACTTGCATAATGTGTACAACATAACATCAGTAGTGAAATTTAAATAATAACATCATCTTTTTCAGCTAAATAAATTAAATCTTGAGTTACATAATAGAAATTTTTACAAATGTTTTACCAAATTTTAATAGATATTAATGTATAATGAAAAACGCGTGCATAAGTATTAGTTGTACTTATATCACAATATTCATAGGCAAATTCTTATATGTGTATATACTTAGCTAAAATGTTAAAATATATTTGATTTATGTGTAAATTTCGTGCGTGCACGAAACTTATAGCTATATAATTATATGCAATTTAAGACATAATATTCAGTGTTATTACGGAACAATTTTTTTTTGCGCGTGCACGAGTATTATATATAACTAATATAAAAGATGAGATTCCACAGACGTAATAAGGTTGACTATATAAATTACCATGTTACTAGCGACATTTGAGAGGAGAAAAATTATGTTTATTTTATTTTTTGAAAAAAACTATGTTCTTGATTTTATATACCAAAGTACCAAACTAGTGAAATGCAATGTTTTTTTAACAGCATTGCTAATTTTGGTAATTAAGTAAAACTAAGAATAATTTTATGTTTTCTGTTTTATATTTTTGTAGAAGTTGATTACAGACCAATTAGCATGATAAACAAGTTAATGTTTTTATAGGTAGAATTTATTAGTTATGTAGTTTTGTGAGATGGTGAGAAAAGATAAAGACTTATGAGAATTTTGTTAGTGTTTTTTCGTACAATGTGGGAGTCTATAAATGATCAATAGTGTCGAGCGCGACTCATTTGTTTATGCAAGATGAGTATACGTGTATAGCAACGAAATTTTATAGCGACAAATCGTTTAGTGATAAAAAAAAGTTTATAGGTTATAAACGAAAAATAATAAAAGTTTGAAGATTTGGGAATTGAACATAATGTTTTGAAACCCGGATGGTTCAACTGGTTGAACAGTTCCGGTCGAAAAACAGGTCGATTTAAACCGGGTCAACCCGAAGGGTTGGGTTGAACACGGGTGAAATTAAACCAGGTCAACTCGTCGAGTTTGAAGCGTCCCGGGTCAACCCGGTTTTTTATGTGTATTAATAGTTTCCTTTTAAAATATATGTTTTCAACATTTCTATTTTAGTTTCAACTTTTTACTTTTCACTTTTTGTTTTTTCCTTTATATATAGTATATGCGGATACCCTGTGACGAGTAACTGAAGAAATAGATCTCTATGAGGCCTGATTTACCTGTTTGTATCGATTTCAATGAGTCCTGGTTCGTTTTCGGATGGCTTTTATTGGTTAGTCGAACCGGTGCGACACCGGTTCCCGGTTGAACCCGTTGGTCCGGTCCGGTTTTCAAAACTATATGTACAATCAACTTGTTAGCTTGTTTGAAACTTTGTATGTTTTATTAATCTATACTACTTATAAAGAGTTTAAGACCCTCTCTTAATTAATTATTTTAAGACCATCATAAATAAAAGTTTAAGCAAATATAAGTCATCAAACATAATTTACAAATATGTAAAGCACAAATCATTTTCATCTTAAAATACTATTTATTACATACAATTAATACATCCATTCACCAATAAATACAATTATCTAAGCATAATGTACACATGCATGTAGCACAATTATCACTCTGAAATTCAGCAGTCCAAAACAAAATAATATTTGTTCGTCGAAAAACTTAGTCACAGGGTACCCGCCGTCGCATCGCGCGGGTACCCAGCTAGTTTGTATAATGTGTATAATAACATGTACTTTTCATTTTACGGTGTTTTAAAAATAAAATTAATTAGTGTGTTTAATTATTTTATATTCTGGATTATATTGTAGCTTGTTTAAATTGTATATTGTGAAAAGTTTATTGTAATTTTTAGTATGATGTGTTTTAATTGTTTGTATTTAATTTAGTATATATGTTATGTTTTAATAAATGTATTAATTATACTATACATTTCTCTCACTTTTAACATTTATTCATACGGTGGCTATAATTTTATTTCAACCCTCTCTATTAATTAGTAGGGTACTTTTGTCCCCTTGTCCCCCCTTTGACCTTTTTTTTTTTTTTTTTTTTTTTTAATAATTTTTTAATAAATAGAAATAAGTGTTTGTATAATAAGTGTGTGTATAATAATGTATATAATAAATGTGTGTATAATAATGTATTGTACATGTATAATTATTTAGTTTGTATAACAGCACGTTAAATATTACCACATTAAATAACTGCAACAACAACTGTTATTATTAAATTAAACGTCAACGTTAACATATTATTTAAATACAACAACATCTACTACATATGAAGATTATTCATCTCGTTTAAAAGATCATGGAGCCTTGCACCCGACTGACAAGCGTGATCCTCAGGATTCCTTGTCAATTCTAACTCCATCTCCAACGTCTTTATTCTTGTCTTCAACAGCTTGATCTCATTATCTTTAGCAACGCAGTTTGAGCACTGCGGTTGAAAATGAGGCTCGACTAAGGTACCGTATTTCAAATTCATCTTTCCAACTGAAGTATCGACACCCATAGTCATTTGTACCTGGCTGTTACATGTTAAGAAAATAATAAGAAATGTATTTTTAACAAACAAATTATTTACATAAAACCCCTAAGCAAACGTATGATTATTTACCACTGAAAGAGGACATGCATAATACGGTCGGCCCGGAAAGGATTTTGTGGATTTCCGTTCTATAATAAATCCTCTATTACATCGACACTAGAAAGGATTTCCTTGGCCCACCTGACAAAAGAATTTGCATAAATCAGTAATCAATCATTTACAACATAAAACATGTATCATTTACAATGTTATTATTAATTTAAATATAAACAGTAATCAATCATTTACAACATAAATCAGTAATCAATCACTATGTTTACAACATAAATCATTAATCAATTATTTACAACATAAATCAGTAATCAGTCACTATGTTTATAATTATTTACAACATGAATCATTCACTATGTTAGTCGATGCCTATATAATGATTCCCACTGGGATGCAGCTTCGGATATGTGCCTCCTCCATTGTGGGTGGAGATGCGGAAGTGGAGAATGTTCGTCTAGCGTCAGAACAATGTAATGACCTACTTCGTCCCCCACACGGGCTATCACAAGGGGGTCAGTTCTTTGTGAGAAGTCTGGACCACTGATAAGCGGAAAACACATATTCCAACCCCTAAGAGATATAAATGCAACGGGTCGTCTAATCAGTTCTGCAATAACCAACCCCGTGTTTGGCATGTCCATGTAGCGATCAGGCGGTGCATTTCCATGTCCGGACCAGTCTATTGTACGGCGAAGTTCGTTAAAACCATCTTCCCCCCACAAACCCATGTAAACCTGCCAATATAGGTCCATCTGTTGCAATAACATCTGCCTAACTTGGCGCCACAAATCTTGTTGTTCCCAAACACCATGGGCAACGCACCGAAACCCACAATTTCCGTCACCCACCACATTATATATACTGATTATGTATGGATGCCAAAGGACTGGAAGTATACTCATAAGCATTTCGCTTTCTGCATCTCCATCGTACAACCTGTGTCTTATAGCGGTGCTTCTTCGGTGATCACTAGGACCCGTGAAAGAACTATGTCGGGCAGGTTCTTTGTTGAAGTTCGAGACTTGTGTAGATCTTGTAGCGGTGCTTCTTCGGTGATCTACGGTTGGAACTTCATTCAAGTCCGGGTCTTCATTCAAGTCCGGGACTTGTGTAGCCTTGCCCATTTTGTCCTTTGCGCTCGGACGTCCACGGGTATTTTTCTGAATAACAGGTTCCCGTGTGTCATTAGATGCAGGTTGGTATATCGATCTCAACTTCGTTATCATATTCTTCTTGACAAACGACGATGCTTTGGTAAAAACATTCTTGAATTGCCGAATGTCATCTCTAAACGAAGTATCATGATGATGATGATGATGATGATCATCATCATCATCATTACTGGAAGAGCCATCTTCAGGCGGTGGCCTATTGATATTAGGCCACGGAACATGTAGGGTTCTCCAAAAAATATTAAGTTCTTCCAGTGGAATGGGGCGTCCTGAAATCATTAAAAGTAGTATATCACAATGTCGCCCGTAAATAAATCACTGATATTAATGGGGAAAACAACTTGATAGTTATAAATTTACTTACCATGATATACATAGTATTGCATCTCGTGAAAGCATGGCAGTCCGTAAATTGTACGCAACTTATGGCTACAATCTTCTACGGTGATAGACAGGTGGAGTTCTTTTTGCATGAGTTTGAAAGCATGGTGAGAAACTTTATACCACAATTCTTGAAATAGTAGTATATTACAATCATTTATTTTCTCGCCGATGCTTCTGTTTAAACTCTCTTTTATCGCATTTTCTTGCGCAAATACAATCTTATCGATTGCACTCAACAACCTGTCTAAATTGGATTGTGTGCCGCCCAAATATAATTTCAACAACGCGTGGTGAGCCTCAACTCTACACGTTGTTGCCTGGCCGAAGGAACGATATTCATCGGTGATGTACGAGACAAACATGTGTCTGTAATCTCGCAGCCAGTTATCCAGATACTCAGCGATAGCTGAAAAAAAAAACAGTGAATTAATCAAAGGTCATTCGGGTGCTTATTAATTGAATAATAATAAAAAAATAGAATTAAAAATTTAGTACGCGCATGGTTGACCAAGCGTTGTTGTAGGCGCTCATATTGTTGCTCGAACAAGCGGCTTGTCAGAGCTTTAACCAACCGATCCCATCTCCTTTTAATGGAGTCATACTCATCTATCCCACTGCATCTGTTTCTCATAAACTTGAGCAAATTTTGCTCTATATGCCATCGACAGAGTAATTTGTGAGCAGTAGGAAATTCTGCTCTACATGCCCCAACCAACGCTAAATCTCTGTCGGTGACAATAACACGTGGGTAGTATCTTTCGTCTATCACCTCTTTCACGCGTTGCAATACCCACTGAAAATTATGCCCCTTTTCACCGTGTATAAAGCTGTACGCCATTGAAAATGTTTTATTCGTTGGAGTTACTCCAACAATTTCCAACAATGGCAATTTAAACATGGTGGTATTGTACGTGGAGTCCATCAGCATGATTTCAGGGAACGTACGCCATAGAGCATACGAAGTGGAGTGAACAAAAAATAGCTCCTCAAGCTCATTATGCTCATTCACCCTCGGGTAATATGCATACCCTGAATCCGTCAGATGCGAGTAAAGGACTTGAATTTGAGTTCTATCACCTACTCTGGCTCTCCGGAACTTATCAAGTGCATTATATATAGTTCTAACGCTAGACACGTTATCCGGATTACGTCCCTTTATTGTCGAAAGTATATTACGTGGTCGTACGCTATACTCTGACAATTCTTTGACCAAACTCAACTCATCATCTTTTAATCGCATTGCATATGGCACACCATGCAACGACTCTAGCAACTCATGATTATCGCTATCACACTTCACCCTCAAAATCCAATTATATCGTGTTGGTCTATATTTCGCAACTAATCTGAATGGACAATTGCTTTTTTTTGTTTTGGTTTTCCGTTTTCCACTACCGTGATATTCATAAATCCCGCTCTTTGTACACATATAATTAATTTCCATCATCTGACCATTTTCTGATTTGGTTCTCTTTTTAACAATGACAAAACCGAGCCCCGAGGCTATATTTTGCACCCACTCAGTTACTTCCTCGTGAGAGCGGAAAGCCTGAAAATACATAACAAATTTTATAAGACACTTTTTTTTAACTAATACTTTTTTAATACTTTTATAACGGAAAGCCCCGAGGCTATATTTACCTCTTGTCTGATAAATGGGCAATCCTCTGATACTTCCTCGTGAAAACCGAAAGCCTAAAAAATAAAAAACACAACAACTTTTATAACTTTCATTTTTAACAAACTTTTATAAAAAATACAAATTTGTACATTTTTAATAAATTTCATTTTTAACAAACTTTTATAAAAAATACAAATTTGTACATTTTTAATAAATTTCATTTTTAACAAACTTTTATAAAAAATACAACTTTTTACATTTTTAACATTTTCTTATAAAACTAATACTTTTATAAGTAATTTTTTTAACAAAGTTTTATTAATACTTTTATAAATACTTTTAAAACTAATACAAAATTTTATTAATACTTTTAAAACTAATACAAACTTTTATTAATACTTTTATTAATACTATAAAAAGAGTTGATACGTGTGTGGTTATGGATGCGTGTACGCGTTCGTTCCATGTGGTTTATGCGTGTACGCGTTTTCTCTGTCTTGAATTGATATCCTATCCTTCTCTCTCTCACTATCCTCATTCATTCAACTCTGTTTCTCTCTCTCACTATCTCTATCTCTCTAAAAGTTTTTAGATTTAGATCTAAAAACATATTAGATCGTGGTATTGTTGGTTATGTTGTAGTGATGTTGCTACTGTGGTTATGTTATGGTGATGTTTCTCTCTGTCACTATCTCTCTCTCTCTAATTTTTAGTTAGGGTTTGGGTAAATCTGGGTTATTTGATGGTGAGTTTGTGATGTTTGTATGATATCTGCGTGAGTTGTGGGTTTAATTAAATGGATGTGTAATAAAAATAAAAAATGCCTAAATTTTTTCTTTTAGGGTTTGGGTAAATCTGGGTTCTTTGATGGTGAGTTTGTGATGTTTGTATGATATCTGGGTGAGTTGTGGGTTTAATTAAATGAATCTGTAATAAAAATAAAAAACGCCTAAATTTTTTTTAGGGTTTGGGTAAATCTGGGTTCTTTGATGGTGAGTTTGTGATGTTTGTATGATATCTGGGTGAGTTGTAGGTTGGGTGAGTTGTGGGTTTAATTAAATGGATCTGTAATAAAAATAAAAAACGCCTAAATTTTTTTTAGGGTTTGGGGTATCTGGGTTCTTTGATGGCGAGTTTGTGATGTTTGTATGATATCTGGGTGAGTTGTGGGTTTAATTAAATGGATCTGTAATAAAAAAAAAACGCCTAAATTTTTTTTAGGGTTTGGTGTATCTGAGTTCTTTGATGGTGAGTTTGTGATGTTTGTATGATTTATGGGTGATTTGGGGGTTTAATTTAACAAACCCTATAGTAAAAGCAGTTACAAACTGCTTATGTGAGTGGGTGATTATGTGATGTTATGTGAAACTGCATGAGTTGTGTGGGTGCAAACATGTAGGTTAACACCTTGATCTGCCACCATTGAGTGGTATGAATACCTGCTCTGGCCTACCCCAGTCCACAGGCTCTGTGTTGTTTCTTGGGAAACTGCTTATGTGCTTATGATAAAAATGTGCTTATTGAAACTGCCTGAGTTGTGTGGGTGCAAAAGGGTAAGTTAACACCTTGATCTGCCACCATTGAGTGGTATGAATACCTGCTCTGGCCTACCCCAGTCCACAGGCTCTGTGTGGTTTCTTGGCAAACTGCTTATTGCACACAAGCAGATTGCACACAGGCTCAGATTAGACCCCGTTCCAATAGTACGTTACATGTGGGGTTATTTATACTGTGGCTATAATTTTATATTAACCCTCTCTATTATTTAGAGGGTTTGGAGATGAAGTTGCTTATGAATCTGAAAATAACAAACTGCTTATATGCTTGATAAGCAGTTTGTTATTGTAAGCTGATTTGAAAATTGTTGTTTTTTAAAAAAAAAACTGAGATAAGGCAATGATGATTTTGCAAAAAAAAAAAAAATTATTTTGCAACCTTTGATGTTGCAGCCATATATGATAATATGATTTTGGCTTGGCATTTCCGAATGGACGGCAAAAAAAAAAATTTATTTTGCAACCTTTGATGTTGCAGCCATATATGATAATATGTGAAACTTAATCTGAGCCTAATGTTATCTCTATTATTAATGTGTAAAATTGTTACCTCTGGTGATTGAGACATATCGGCAGCCTAAGATATTTGAGGTTTCTTTGTGGTTTGTTAGTTGCGGCTTTCACTTGCAGCTTGTGTTTCACTTGGCTTGTGTTATAACCCAACCCTAGGTACTAGAGAGGGTTTAACTAAAATTATAGCCGCCGTATAAATAACCCCACCCTATCTGTAACTTGTGGAAACTTCACTTGTTGTAACTTGGTGATGTTTGTGTGATTTCTGGGTTTAATTTAATGGATCTGCTTGTGGTAACTTAGGGGTACTTTTAATGGATCTGTTTGTGTGATGAGGCTGAATATAACATGGGAGGTTTCACTACCTACCATTTTTAGATTCTTCACTTGTGACTTCCTGCAGTTTGGGAATCTTACTTCTGCTTTTGGTACTTGCTTGTGAACATTGAGAAACATGTGTTTCACTTGGGCAATCTAACTTGGTTGCAATCTGGTATTGTGCAATCTTTGAGATTCTCCACTTGTGAGTTCCTGCAGTTTGGGAATCTTACTTCTGCTTTTGGTACTTGCTTGTTAACATTGTGAAACATGTGTTTCACTTGGGCAATCTAACTTGGTTGCAATATGGTATTGTGCAATCTGATCTGTGCACTTGTGTGCAATCTGCTGCACTTGGACAATTTTTTTTTTCAAAAAAGGCGATGACGATTGGTTTTATAACCGAATGGCACGGCAAAGTGATATTTTTATCACTTTGCAACCTTCATATCCGAGCCTAACACTTTTCTAAATCGGCGATGATAATCTGAGCCTTTGTGCAATCTGCTTGTGTGCTAATGCAATCTGCTTGTGTGATAATGCAATCTGCTTGTGTGCTTATGCACTTGGACAAAAAGAAAACTAGGCGATGATGTAATCTGAGCCTGTGTGCAATCTGCTTGTGTGCTTATGCACTTGGACAAAAAAAAACTAGGCGATGATGTAATCTGAGCCTGTGTGCAATCTGCTTGTGTGCTTATGCACTTGGACAAAAAAAAAACTTGGCGATGATGAACTCTAATCTGAGCCTGTATTCAATCTGCTTGTGTGCTAATGCACTTGGACAAAACTGCTTTGTGCAATTCTTGGACAAAAAATAAACTTTTGGGACAAAATAACCCCACCCAAACCAGCAATATGACACAAAAAAAAAAACAAAAAAATAAAAAAACAGCAAAAGACAAAAAAAAAAAAAAAAAAAAAAAAAAAAAGGGACAAAATCTGCAAAAAGATACCCTCCTACTAGACCCCGTATGCATCCCTAAGGGGGTAGACCCCGTATTAATAGTGTAACCCTTAACAATTTTCAACATTTTATAGATAGTACTGTATAAATTTGTTGAAGTGTGCAGGAAAGGTACTTAAGAATGTCAATTGTAGCAGTCATTTTTTGTCAACTCCTAATCATTTATAGTGAATTTGTTTGTGGAAAATGATAAGAGGAACAGTTAAATTATGTGTTTGTTTTTCATTTTACGTTATTATTTGGTATATCATTGAGTGATCTTAGTTCGATCCCAACATTAAACCGTGTGGACAAAACTTAAGTGAATTTATTGGGAGGGCTGAGAGCTATAACGATTAATTTGGAAGAGTCAAAATTATATTTTTTTTATGCAAATATAAGTAGAACCTTAAAGTTTTGAGAGGACCATGGCCTTCTCCGGTCTTTACTAACATCCGTCCATAAATTGGTACTAGGCGAGTACTCGCGCCTGGCGGCAGCGGTTCTAAGTGGCAGACAATTAACGATATGCGATGATAGAGTGGTGTGGTGGTGTAGTGGTCCGGTGGTGGAAGGGTTTTGTGGTGGTGAGGATGGTGGTTGATGAGATGTGTGGAAGAGGAGAGTATTTTGTATGTGTTTTTGAGTGAGTTGTGATAAGAGAGTATTAAATATGCTTTTACATATGTCTAGAGATGAGCACGGTACCGGTCCCGTACCGATCCCGTACCGAATAGTGGTACTGATTTTTTCCCGAGCATAAATTAGTGGTACCGGTACCGTACCGAACAGGATTCGGATATCGGTACCGGAATCGATACCGGAATCAGTACCGGTATCGGTACCGGAAAATCGGGTGAAATGTCTCTCTCATTTGACCATTCTACTTTTTCCCTTTTCCACTTTTTCAATTTGACTGTTTTTCTATTTTATGTATAAATTAGTATAGAACATAGGTGAAATAAGGAACGTCATGTTCTTACTTCGTCCTCCTAACTCCTAGATAGTGAATATAACATGTATCTCCACTAATTACTTTTAATCATTAAGTTTATTGATTTCTTCACATGATTTAAACTTAAGTAGACAACGGTTGGATTTTATTTATTTATTTATTTATTTATATATATATATTTTTTAATCTTTTGGTAACATATAGTGTAAGGTTGGCAATCCTTGACATGACACGATAAATGACACGAACCCGACATGAAGTTAAACAGGTTTGGGTTGAGGGATAAACATGTTTGAGTCAAAAACAACTCAACCCGTCTAACATGTTTAATACAACCTCTAAAATAAAATATATAACTTGAGTTTTATGTTGGATTTGATTAAATGTATTTTGTTATGTACTTAATATGAGTGAATTACAATTATAATTCAGATTTGATTTAAATTGTCGTATATTTATTTATATGTTATTTTTATCATTTTTTAGATCATTTTATCATTTTTACATTTAAACTAGTTAATTCGACAAACCAGCAGCCTTATTCACCGCTTAACTTGTTTACTTAAACATGTTAAGTGTGTCACAAATGGGTTATACGTAATATGCAAGTCTGAGTTAAGGTTGATTTTTTGACACGATTAAAAGTTGGTCATGTTTAGATAAAGGTTATACTAACCTATTAGCTCGCGATCTGAATAGGTCAATTCGAACATGACTCTGACTGTCACCCATAATTGGTATGGTAAAAGTAGAATGTCTGGTATCTACCAATTGTAGTGGATCGTGATAGGGGTGTTCATAGGATGGGTAATATCCGAATAAATCGAAAACTGAAACCAAACTGAACCGAAAATAACCGAACCGAATTTGCCAAAACCGAACCGAACCGAATTAAAAGTTCGGTTTTCGGTTCGGTTATGGTTTTAGCAATCCACAAAAAACTGAACCGAAAACCGAATTTAAACAAATATATATATTTTTTTATATGTTTATATATAAAAATATTAAAACTCTTTATACTATGTATATAATATTTTTTAAGCTTAAAAAATTTTTTTGCTAAAAATATATATAAATAAATGAATATATTATTATATTTATTTAATTCGGGTTATTCGGTTCGGTTTTTGGTTATGAGGGTTCGGTTTTTGGTTATTCGGTTCAGTTTAATCAATTTAAATTCGGTTCGGTTCGGTTCTTGATTATACTTTAAACAAAAGAATCGAACAAACCGAACCAAACAAACCGATAACCGAACCGATGAACACCCCTAGATCGTGATGTGTGGGTTAAGAGGACAAGTTGGTCATTGGGTCCACGATCCAAAATAACCTCTCATGTCTCATCCAATTGATCCTAGCTGGATTGCTTTCTTCTAATCAAGTAGTACATTGTTTTGGATCCTTTGAAAGTCCAAAGAACACGAAACAGAGGCTTAGACAACATAAGATCGCTTGCACTCGAGGCTTTTGATTTAGTGGTATGTGAGTTGTCCATCAAGTTAGAGGTTGTGGGTTTAAGCCTCGCTTGAAGCATTTGTTAGATAAGTGGCATAGGATATTTGAGAAAAAATTGCCGTCCCAAAAAAAAAAGATCGCTTGGGAATTAACAGAAAAATCAACTCTTGGAATCATCGGATGGCTAAGTGTCATATTCTCATTTGATTTAAGTTTGCAAAGTCAACGTACATTGTTAGCTTAATTACATATATAGATGCTACAGTTTTGTTGAAGTGTGAAAACTAGTAGTCCTAGAATAAAGTTTTGTCTTTGAGAAGCTGATGTCCAGGGTTGCCAAATCGCAAGAAGTTTGCCAAATTACAGAGTTAAGTCTCAAACGTAACAAATATTTGGCTTACATCTAATGTAGTGGATTTGTATTTCATAAGAAGTCCTGTAAAACTAACACATTAAAATCAACAAAAAACAACTTTACATAGAGTTCGCGGAATAGTTATACGCGGAGAGAGTCACATGTGGCATGGACTTTTCTAAGTCCGGGTAAGTCATATTTCTGTAAACTGCTACTTTATGAATGAATGAGATGGAATGCCGAATGATGTGTATTTATAAGATGAAATTAGTGTTTATAAATTTAAATTTGAAAAAGATATGCTCAAAGAAATATAAATCAGATAAATTTAGTAGTTATCACGAAATTATTTTTAGAAAAATATACGGTTTTAATTTTTCCTAATAAATTTACACGTTTTATCATAATCTAATTTTTAGCAAACAAGTTTTACCCGAATCTAATTTTAAGCACAAAACTTTAATAAATCATCCTTTCTTTTTTAAAGTTTTTTTTCTTCGCGTTTTTGACACGCCTATGTTTGGGGAGCTTTTTATAAAACTCCTAAGCTAGCCCTATTTTTCGCACTTAAAAATTCAATTGACCAATGAGAAGACTTGATTTTGCAATTGAGTCATCTCATTGGTTAATCGAATCCCTCGATTTGACCTAAAATGAGCTCTCTTTTTGTATAAAAGATAAGAAAAAAAAAGTTATGCACCATGGCACCAGAAAACTGATGCTATACCAGAAAAAAGGTGTTTTGATACCATAACCAAAATTGATGTAATGGGCAAAAAATGTTGAAATGACACTATTTTTCCATGACACTATCTCATGCCACGACACTGTCTTAACAATGTCAAATTTTTATATGTCGGTAATCTTGAAACTGTATTGGCGTAATGTGTTTTTCGTTGTGTACCATTCTTATTGGATACAGTCATCGAATCTAAAGTATGAAGTTATTAACCACTTCTCAGTATTTTTTGTCACTACTTTATATTGTAGTTCATACTCTCTCCGTTTTAAAATTATACTCCATATTTTCTTTTCAAAATGTCTCAAAATAATTGTCCAATTTCTTTTTGGATAAGGATCCTCTAATGTTCTTTTGAACATTAGAGGTAATGTTGTCCTTGTGGTAATTGTACACTTGAGATAAAATAATATAAATGTTTTGCACTAATAGCAATGTACAATTATCACAAGCACAACATTACCTCTAATGTTCAAATGAACATTAGAGGATCCTTATCCTTTCTTTTTAGGTAAAAACTAGAGAATAAAGTGAAGGAATATTCCATTTAAGTGGTTGGAAATTAAAATGACCCAACTTTTATTAAACTTTGTGATTTCTCTCTCTTGACAATAATTTTGAGACGGGGGGAGTAATATGTTAGCTATTCACAAATAAAAATTAGGGTTAATTCTACAAATTGGCCATGAACTTTCAAAAATTTCGAATGTTAGGTAACGAACTTTCAAAAATATTATTATCACCCATTAAACTTTGATGTTACCTTCTATTATAGACCATATAACCGTTTCATCATCTGTGGGCCCATATGTGACCATAGATAACCACTTATATCCTTATTTCCCTCTTTTCTCATAAACCCTAATTTTAACAGTCATTTACCAAATTAATTAATTTTTTCATAAATCAAAATGAATCCAAAAACAAAATCAAATCAAAATATGTCTTCTTATCTTTTCAATGAAAAATGCAAATATGTGCCAATCGTTTGTGCTTAAATTATTAGATTGTATGTATCGTTTCTGAGCATCCAAACACGCCCCGTGAGCCTCTTCAAGCTGAAAGACTCAAGAAGTTAAACTAGTTACTACTCAAATTGGGGTACACATCATCTACTATTGATGCAAAATATGGCATGTTATACTTATCAATCACAAGACAAGTCTCGAGATTGTCTCTCACCACCTCACACATAACTTCCTTGACAAAGGATGTAAAACTAATCTCTCCTTCGTGTCTGCTGATTTGATCTTCCCAAAGGCCGAGATCAGCTAAAGTTTTGTCATGCTCAATAAAAAGTCTTTCATTTTCAGTTGTTAAAGTAAGTAAATCAAATGAGTAGGAATAACACTTATTAGTAATGATAATAAAAATAATACCAAACACTTGCAAATAAACTAATACCTACTCATACCATGTTTGTTGTTAGGATATATGGCGTGTTTATTACAGTTAATAGAGTTTTTTTTTGTTTTTTTTTTTTTTGTTTTTTTTTTGTATTAGGATCACTCGTTCATGTTTGTTGTCAGGATATATAGTGTAGGGAGGTATGGGTAGCAGTGGTAGAAGGTGGGGCTGCTGGTGATGGGTTGAGGGGACGAAGGGGGTAAAATCAAAAGGGTCTATACCTATTTTTGAAGATAAATGAAGATAATGGGGATGAAAGGTAACATGACTAAAATGCCCGTACAATGGTAACCGGCAGTTGCAAATATATCCAATATGGGTAACAATAGAACACAACATCAAAGTTTTATGGATGATAATAATATTTTTGAAAGTTCGTTACTTAACACTAAATTTTTTTAAAAGTTCATGGCCAATTTGTATAATTAACCCTAAGAGCACCCGGTGTCCCCTCGTCTTCACCCTTCGTCGTCCACCCTGGCACTCCGCCGTGCCTCGTTTTGACACTGGGGTGCCTCGTCGTTATTCGCCGTTGTTGAACTCATCGTGGTGACGACGAGAGAAGAAGCCTGACACAAAGCATATTAAACGTATATATATCCGTTATTAAACGGATATATATAACGTATATATATATATATATATATTTTTTAAAAACCCACCACCCCTATATAAACCATCTTCATCTTCACCATTTACACACATCTTCAAACCCAAAATCTTCCATTCTTACTTAACCCAAAGGAAAAATATCTCACAATGTCTCAAAACCCAAATGACGGAGGATACTTCACAAACCTACTTAACTCAAACCCACCACAATACGGGGGTTCTTCAAACCCGTCTACCCCCTCCTCGACCAATTCCAACATGTCTCCACAAGAAATAATGCTTAACCAACAATATCAGTTTTAACAAGGTTTCGCAAATTACCCCGGCCGATTTCCATCACTTCAGTTTTTTATCCCGTCACAACCTCCACAGTTTTTTAACCCGTCACAGCCTCCACAGTTGCCCCAAATGGAATCACAACCGTCCGGTTCACAATTCAAAGTTCCAAAAGCACGTGAACCGGCAAAAGGTAGGGGCAAAAAGACGAAGGCAAAAAAAGTTGTTGTAGATTTGGACGCAGACGACGACGAAGATGTTGAAGTCATAGCACAAGCAGACAGGAGGAAGTGGACCAAGTCTGAAGAAATGTTACTTGCGCAGTGTTGGATAGAAATTTCTCAAGATAGAGATATGGGAAATGACCGTCCTGAGGAGTACTTTTGGAACGACATTCTCGACATGTTCAATTCTAAGACCACCGATAACCAGCGTGGCAAGAATATGATAACTGGTAAATGGACAAGGATTAACGGTGATTACCAGAAGTTCAACGCTGTTTACAAACATCTTCAGCGTCGAAGTGGTGAAAATGAGCAAGATCATGTCGAGAATGCCAAAGTTAACTTTATGCAGCGTTTTGGTGGGAGGGAGTTTGCGTATGAAAAATGTTGGGGTGTTTTGAAAAATTATCCCAAGTGGGATGCCGAAGAACCTATTGACATTACATGTCTCGAGGATATATTCGGGCCGGACAGACGACCTCTGCCTGAAAGAGATGGATGCAAACGAGCCGCAAAGAAACAGAAGTCGACTTCAACGTCAAGCGCTGCAAGCTCCGGTGGAAGTCAAACGAGTAGTTTTTCGGGACATATATCCGAAATATATGCTCAAAAAGCCGATGCTCAAAGGGCTTGTTACGAGGCGAGGCGGGAGAAGGAAAAAACGTGGCAAGAGAAGATCGAGATGGATTTTCTCATGATAGATCCGAGTGCCAATCATGACCCGATAAAAGCAGAAATCATCCGCAAGAGGCAGGAACGTCTAGTCAATAAATATCATCAAATCCTCGACGAGTAGTATGTGTTGTATTTTTTTTTACCTGTGTCGTTTTTTTTTCGTATCGTTTTTATTAGTAAGTGTTGTTTTCTTATTATTGTGTTATGTATTGTATTTTTAATTTGAATGAAATGAATTTATTTAGTTTATTTGGAAATGAAAATTGAATAAAAAAAATAAAGTGGTAGTGGTGGGCCCCAAATGAAGAGGTTGAGGTTTGTTATAAGTGAGGAGGGGGTTTGTTGTGGTTAGTTGTGAAAAAATGGGATGCTGATGTGGCGCTGAAGTGACACGACGACGAACCTTAACCTCGTTTTGACACCTAGTGCTCTAAAAATTAATAAGTGTTTGGTGGATAGGTCTGCCACAACCCGAAGCTACCGGAAAAACATACACACACTAATCCTTGTCAAAACTTTATCGAAATTGATTCGTCAATGACTACAATACTAACGGACTTGATAAGTTTGAATAACAAAATATTTTATTTAAATCGTGTCATTGTTGCTATTTTAGTAGTATTTTTAAGACTAAAATACACCGTTGGTCCCTAAACTTGTAGTGAAGGATCGCGATGGGACGAAACCGGGCATAATCATCGCCACGGGTCCAAACAGTAGCGATTAAATGCCAGAATGGTCCCTTGACCACTAACACCTATGTCAACGACTCTTTTCTGTTAGTTTCACGAGGGTAATATAGTCCAATCACATTTATAACTCAACCTAGTTAATTCTAACACAAGAACTATTCCACCAAAACAAAAAAGTGATATTCTTTGAACAAATAATATCAGTGTTCCTGAGTCCTCACAACTTAAGTATGACTTCATAAAAGTCAACTTGTAAAGAAAGTAATAGCTCACAGAAATTTACCCAGGATTAACAAACAAATTTATACATTATCAACTACTTAGCTAGTTGACTTATAACCGTCAACTATATACAGTGTTTGATTAAACTGGAACATAACTGATACTGCGGAGTCATTGTCTGATACATGTTAATTTACTGATTCGTTACAAAATATAGAAGATGAATTTGGGCCCAACTTCAAAACGTTCAACTGCTGAATCTTCAAATGATCTACACAGATGAGATTGATATCCAGAAACTGTTGAACCGACAAAACTGTTAGGCCTAAGTTGATGATGCTGCTGCCACCTTGTCTGCTAAAACAAGTATACAAATTACAAACATATAAGTTATGAACTGTAGTGTTACAGGTTAATGGAATTTAACACATGACATGGTATTCATCACTGAAACATCACCTAGGGTCGCCTTTGGGCGAAGAGTGCTAGGACGCAGTTTGTAATCTTTTCTTTGCTCCGAAAGGGTGTCTTAACACCGCTCGAAACATCTGCAGCAGCACCACCAACCCTTTCAGCCTTCCCCTCCAAGTCAAACCCAGGCAAGTTCTCAACATCAAACCATGCAAACTCAACCATTTTGGCCTTCCCCTTCCCGTCTAAACCTCGCTTAAATTCTTGAACAACTTGTCTCCCTTTTTTTCTGGACAAAACCTCCTCTTCATCAACCATATTTCCTTTTCCATTTCCTTTAATTTTGTCCCTTTTTTTAGCTACAACCCTTTCTTCGTCCTGGATTACTACCCCTCCTTTCACTCTTGGTGTCCTAGTTCCACTCCCCTGCATTTTTTTCTTATCGATCCCCTGCCATTGACTTGTAGTCCTAAAAGGTGTTTGACTAATCATCCTAAAGTTAGCATCCTGCTCTACCCAAACCACAACTTCAAAACTGATGTTTTTTAAGTAAAATTGTGCTAACTTTTGGGGCTTGTGGGCTATGAAGATATCAACTGAGTCATTTGTTTCAGCCATTCCAAACAAGGTATGAACATCAACATCAGTATGAATCAAATGCAAACCATTTTTTAGGGATTGTTTAGGATCACAAAAAAACAACGCCCATTTTTGTTCATTAATCTCTGATAACACATTATCAAGGCTTGAACTAAATATGTCCCTATCACTGGTAAAGGCACACATATTAATTAATGAACCTCGTTCATACCTGAGTGGGCTATAATCGAAAACCCCATTATAGTGGATTCTGAACAGGACCTCACATTCTTCTTCTTCCTTGACATCCTTAAACGTGGAGACGAATATGCTTCTGTCCTTCATTCTTACTTTTTTGTTTTTTTAACAATGGGTTTGACTAGATGTGTGTTTCAGTACGTGAGTGTGGATGTATGTTAGGTTTCGTTTTAATTGGGTTTTGTTAAATGGTTCGGGTTATTATTATAGTGTTTATGGTTTCGGATCTTGTTAGTTGGGTTCTTTTGGTGATTCCAAACACATTAATTGTGTATATGCGTATCAAGGAAGGCAAAAGGCCAAGTTACAGGGTACTAGCTTTATAATGTCACAATTGGTCCCTCAATTTGGCCAGTCAGCCGTTTTTTGCACTTAAAATTCCCGCGTATTTTTTGTCACACAAACTTGACTTTTTCTGTGTTTACTAACTTCACAATTAGTCCCTGAATTTGGAACGTCCAGTTGTTTTTTCTATTTATTGGTTAATACACTATATCATTTGCATACCAACAATCACAAGAAACAACCTCCCAATGGCTGACTTCCCACTACTTGAAGAACTCGCCAAATCTTCGAACTCCGACTACATGTTTGACTCGATTTCTCTCTTTTATCAGAGAGAAAACGATAAGGACATCAAAATTGCTAAAGGACTCCAAAACACTTTGACTGACTTGATTCGGGGTATGAAGGAAACCCAACAATACATCTCTGAGATCGAAGGCTTTCGAACTACGGTGATGAACTACAAGGTTATCGAGGATCTTCGCAACAGGCAAAAGGCTAATGTGTTGAAGGCGTTGGAGATACGGAGGATGATCTGTCAGACACACTCACAGGTGTGTGATAGGAACAACTTTCTTGATCATCTTAGGAAGTGTTGAGAAGGAAATGCTATGGTTATGTTTTCCCCTTTTTTTTTGGAAAAATATGTACTGAATATTTAAGTTCTAGTGTTTTAATATGAAGTTAATGAATCTATATGTTATGTTCTACTGTTTTAATTCATTAATTATGTTGTTAATTGTTGTATTCGTGTAAGAGAGTTGTAATATGGTTTTGATTGTATTGGGTGTTGGTGGAACTATGGTCCTTGGTCAAACAGATTTAGAGTGTAGGGGACACAGGTTTTAGTCCCCTATCCAGTCTTGCATTAACTTATAGCAAGCACTTTATTCTCACATTTTACCACAAATTTGAATTCAAATACATAAACCCAACCCTTTCAGAGAAATTGAGTCAAAATGGGTAAATCTAGAGCTCGTAAACAGATTAAATGCTCCAATTGTCAAACTGTTGGACATAATAAGTCTAGCTGTCACAAGGATCAGGTACCAAAACCAACAAAGGAAAGTATGGTTCGAGGTAGAAAAAGGCATTGTGATGGCAGAAGGCAACATGTATTCATTTAATTGTCATTTGTATAACGATTGTTCTAGTGTGTTTACATTCTAGTTGATGTACAAATGTATTACTTTTGAAGTGGATGGATGAAGAGGATATAAGAAAGACTATGGAACAAGAGATTTATGATGCTCTTTACGAGCAAGAAGAAGAACACAGAAATTTGGAGGAAAATGAAGAGCAGTCCAGGTTGGATGAAGAAGCATTCCAGCAGTTTTTGGAAGAGGAGAGAATGTACAAAAGAATTGAAGAGGAATGGGAGAGGAAAAATTGGCTTCAAGATGCAGAGTATGAGGCAGCTTACTATGGAGTGTCTGTGGAAGAGTTATATCCAAGACATCCATATGTGCTGGATAAAATTCACGCTCTGAAAGTAACAAATTCCAGCAGTTTTCTAAGGTTGTAGGCTTCTACTCTTCTAGCCATTTTGTAATATCGACAATATTATGTTTCAACATGTTTTTGTTTTTTTTGTTGACTTTATAAGTTGACTAGCTTGTAAGAATTTATGTTGTCTTTACTCCTTATCTACTTGTTCAACAACCACAACTCCCATCTACTTATATAACACATCTTAAGTCAGCAATTGTTTATCATGCCACCATATTATCACCATGGATGTAGAAAATGGTTGTCAAATGGTATGCATTGACTGTTGGCTTCAAAGGGAAAACATGGCTGGATTGACCTTTTTTGCAAGGCGTCCACCTTATAGAGCTTTCATGTGGTATGTTTGTCCAGTGTGCCTTGAGATAAGGGGAAACACATCTTATACTGGTAGAGATGGTGTTACAAGGGAAAACACAACCATAGGAGATAGTGGTGGATATGTGATGTGTCTACATATTTCTGCACCTACTAGTGTTGGTGCATCCTTGGGCGGTGATGAAGAACAAAGTGAACCACCTACAACTGAAATAGCAAGTGGAGTTCGGCCAAGCCAAACACCACGTGAAGCACCTGCAACTGAAAGAGCAAATGGATCACCTACTAGTCATTTATCGCAGTGAATTCCTAGCAAGAAATGTTATGTTGTCTTTCAG
Source organism: Chrysanthemum seticuspe (assembly GCA_019973895.1). NCBI lineage: Eukaryota > Viridiplantae > Streptophyta > Magnoliopsida > Asterales > Asteraceae > Chrysanthemum > Chrysanthemum seticuspe. The sequence continues at coordinate 181,639,428 of BPTQ01000003.1, forward strand.
TCTAAATGTAGCTTTAACTGATATGTGTGTGCTTCTTTTGTTATAATAATTGAATTTTGGTTACAATTTGAATCTGTTGACTTTATAAGTCAAACAAGCGAGATTTTAAAAACTAACAATTCGGTTTCGTTTCCTCTAATAATTTGGTTTATGTTGACCTTATAAGTCAAAATGGGTTTTCCCAAGCACCCACCTAAACTGGATATGCAAGCACAAACTACGAAAAGAAAACAACATTTCCAAAATATACCTACACCACCACCTAATTACACCATATGAAGCAAAACATACATGTTAACAAGTATCGTTTTCAGTAACCATCATCAGGCAAAAACTATACATCTTCATTACATCAACAACTAAAAATAACAGGTGAACTTCTTGATGGGAGGCTTGTTATTCATGGGGGGAGACTTGAGGTCCTTAGGGGGAGGCACATACCACTAATTCCTATTTGTGCCGGAGCATCCCACAGCCGCTACAAGACCAAGTACAACTTTGGGAGCGGAAGCCTTGGACGCCTTGGAAGCTTGGGAAGTGGAACCTTTCGAATTAGTGGTCTTAGAAGACATGTTCCCACACTCATCATCAGATGACATCAACTTCATTTCCCTTCACATTAGTATCTGGAAAGATAGACAAAACAGATATAATCAGAGTTGACCCATTACAACTTTCTTAGCTTGTAAACATTCACTCTAAAGTCTGACCTTTCTGAGACTCCTTATTCCCATATTTTTCCCACAAGTCTTCAAGTATCACATCAGCAATGTCATCTCCTATATCCTACTTATTCCCATAAGTAGCCATGGCATAGTCAACCATATCGGCAGATACCTTTAGCTTGCTATAATCCCTCTTTTTGACAGATTCTGAAACCGCTCGGATTTCTGTCAAATAAATAGGAGTAATTTATGCTCCTCCCTTAAAATGGGAATAACACAAATACAAAAAAAACCCGACTAACCTTTCATCACTTGAGCTTCTTTCGCAAATCTGCATAAATCATCAAACATTTCATCAGACATTTCATCTTCTTTTAACCAAGTATTCCCGTATTTTGCCTTCACATAATTTACCATCTCATCAGTTACATCCGTACAAGTAAGCTCCTTGTCTGCCATTGTTAAAGTGTGTGCGAGGGTTGTGTGAAGAAGGCGGGAAACAATCAAGATGGTATATGGTAAACCGTTTCTCATAATTAACTAGGTTGAGTTAGAAATGTGATTGGACTATATTACCCTCGTGAAACTAACAAAAAAGAGTCGTTGACATAGGTGTTAGTGGTCAAGGGACCATTCTGGCATTTAATCGCTACTGTTTGGACCCGTGGCGATGATTATGCCCGGTTTCGTCCCATCGCGATCCTCCACTACAAGTTTAGGGACCAACGGTGTATTTTAGTCTATTTTTAATCTTCGTGTGTTCTTGGAGGAAGGAAAAGCTTACTAGATTTCAATATTTCTTACTACGGGCTTTACGCGTGCAACGGTGAACTTCATTTATTATATTCTTCCATGCTAATGGTAAATGCACCATACCTAAATAAAACTATAATAGGAAAAGAAGATGTCAAGAAAATAGTATTTGTTCTTACAAATTGAGAATGAATATATATCTATTACTTTTAATGTGAAAAGGAAAGACGAGAGGGTCTAACTTGTTTGTGGTTTAAAGTTATGAATGTTATTTTCAGTACAATAAATGTAACTAATCTAGCACAATTTAAGAGCATTGGGTGTGGTAGGTTAGCCATATCTTTTCATCATCGTCACCTCACCATCACATCAGCATAACAAACCTCCATAACTAATGATTTGTTCGTTTTCGTACAGATATTTTCTGACGAAATACAAAGGTATGTATTTCCCGGGTCGTTTTCCCAACGAGGGATGAATGGAATTTCCAACTCACGTCGCGATTATCGGGATTTGAATAAGAGAAGGGGATAATATGATGTTTTCTAAACTACGGGGCAAGGGAAGCATAAAATGGAAATTACACTACGGGAAATCCTAAATACGCAAATAAAACTAAAATGTAATAAATGAAACGTAAATAAAATGCAACTACGTCTAATCTAAATCCTAATAATGATCTAAAATTATTTTAAAACTAAAAATGATATTTGAAAACTATTTATGAATTAAAACTAATTTTTAGGATTTTTCTGGATTTTATTAGGATTAAAAACTAATTTTTTACTTTTAAATCTAAATTAAAATACTAGAAATTATGAAAATTAAGGGAAAAATTATGAAACTATTTTTATAAAATCTAAATTAACTAAAGAGAATTTTCAAAACTAATTTTGTATTTTTCTGATTATTTTTTCTATTTTCTACGAATTTAAAACTATTTAAATCTAATTAAATGGCTAAAAATTACAAAATAAGCTAGAAAAATCTAGAAAAATTATTTTTTTGCTTTTTGTATTTATCTTAATCTATGAAAATTGAAAAAATTATTTTTTTGGAACTTTTTCTGAATTAATTGCAATAAAAGCTATTTAAAAATACCTAAAAACTGTTTTAAATTGTGAAAAATACTAAAACAGTGATGAAAATTAATGAAAAATTCAGTAAAAATCTAAAAATATATTCTAATTCTAGGAAAATTATAAAAACTATGGTGTATGTGTACGAATAACAAGCTGTAGTGTAACTGTTATGCAAATAAGCTACTAGGAATAGCTAATAAGCACAATAAGCTACCAAACAGCTACAGAAGCTAAATTCTAACAAAATAAGCTAATTCCAACTTATATCAGCTAATCCTAACTCTAATAAGCAATCTACCTATGATTTGATGCTAACAGTTAACTCTATCCAAACAGATCTAGACCCTACTTTTAGGCTATCTTACCAGCTAATCTAAAGAGCTTGTGGAAAAACTAGAAATTAGGTACTCTTAACAACCAACCAAAGACTATGTAAGCCAAGTTCAGGTCTTAATAATCTAAATTGAATCTTGTGCAAGACCTGCAAGTCTGCTTGATCACACTGACTTGAGCAATTTGACTATTTAAAACTGATATGGATATTTGGGTTCATGTGTTACTGGGTTTGGGTAAAAGGGGGAAGAAAAAGGCGCGGTTGGTTTTTTTTTTTTATTATAGTTTGATATTGTTTGACCGGGTTTGGGTGTGAGTTGACCGGGGTCCAAGTGAGTAACCGGGTTAATATTAAAAACGGGTATAAGGTTATGAGATGGATTGGACCGGTTTTAGATGTGGATTGGGCCAAGGCTTTTGGATTTGGACTTTGGATTGTATTTGTAACCATTTAGCATATCAAGGACCAAATGTGTATAAACTGAAACTTCAAGGACCAAATCTGTAAATCTGAAAATCTCTTTCAAGGGCTAAACTTGTAATTCTTCAATAAGCCAAGGGCTGATTTTGCAACTTCTGAAACTTGAGGGGTCATTCTTGCCAAAAGCTCAAAGTTCAGGGACTAATTATGACAATTCTTCAAACTTGATTATCACTTTCAAAAATCATCCTCAAAGAGTAAAATCTTCACAAATGCACAATTTCGATCTTCCGGCTCAGCTCAAACTCTCTTAATCTCTCGTGCTCGGATTTTCGTCTGATTAGGCTTCTTTTTGTTTGTTTTTACATATCCGTACCTGCACAAGCACAAACTCAAGAAAACCACAAATATTAGCAATAAACGGCTTTTTCTTGGTTATTTTGGGTTTTATTTGATAAAGAAATGATATGTGTTTTTGCACATATCAACTAACCACAACAAACCCTCCTTCTCTCATAACAAATCTCAACCTCTTCATTTGGGGCCCACCACTACCACTTTATTTTTTAATTCAAATTTTCAAATAAACTAAATTCATTTTAGACTAAAATACACGGTTGGTCCCTAAACTTGGCAAAACTCTTCGCATTAGCACAAACCTGGTCCACTTCATCGTTGGGGGTCCCTTTTTCAAGTTTTATACTCGTTACATGTCCTTTGACAAAGTCAATGTCTGATTTTTGTTTTGTAGTCGAGGGTATTTTAGTCCATACACATTTATACTTTGATAACACATTAATATTTTAGCCTTTCATCTTTCATCCTCATAATCATCTCCCCAAATAATTCATCTCCCCAAATCATCATCTCCCTAACATCATCCTGGTCATCATCTCCCCAAATCATCGTTTCCCCAGTACTGTTGAGCTCCTTTCCCCAGTACAGATTGTATATATACTGGACCAAGTCCGTGCCTTGGAGAATGAAATGCTACTTATATTGAAGCATCAAATAAAAAAAATCCAATCCCAACACAGAAAACACAAATAAAAAAAATCCAATCCCAGAAATACTCTTCATCCCGCCAAAACCCTTACTCAGCTCCTAGTCATCCTCCACTTTCCCCCGTCACTCTCACCCTTGTAAATTGCACAAGTAGAGTCCAAACTCAGCTTCACATGTGCCCTGTACACCTTGGCAATCCCATCTCTTCCCATTGGAGCTCAAGGAAAATGGCAAAAGCAATGGTTGTAATCATGGGTTTCATTCTCCAAAGATAAATTGATGGCTGAGATGTTTCCAAAGAAACACAAAAGGCATCCTAGCTCATTTTCCCTCTCACAAGAAACACACAAGAAGCAATTGAAGAATCCAAGACCTCTAGTATAAATATAGCTTGTAGCCAATGTGATAAGGCATTAGGATTTAGTAGTTTTTAAAATTAATTGTAGTTTTTCAATTCAGTATAATGTTTTTTTTTAATGAAAAAGTTTTCTTTTTTACTTATCTGTCTAACTTATCTGCTTATTTGCTTTGTACTCATTCTAATTTAATCAAAAGTGCTATTTCAATCTTCTAATTTAGTTTTCACCAAGAAAAACCCAAGTGCAAGTTTTTGTTTTTAAGCTGTTTTAAGTGTTTTCACCCCATAAGGGGGTGTTTGGTTTAAGCTATAATTCTAAGTTTTAGTCTTTTTTTTGGTTACATTTAGTGTAGTTATTCCCCTATCGGTTCATTTAGGATATTTCAATCATCATATTCATAGTTTTTTTTTTATCAAAAAGTAAAAAATCCTTCTTAATTCCATTTCTATCAATACAGTTAGGATGTAGCTTGCATAATTTTCACTATAGGGTAGAGATTAGTATAATCTAGCTTAATTTAGTTTTACTATAGCTTAATATATCATCCTCGTTCATTTCTAAGCAATTAAATTTCACAAAAGTCAAATCTTAAGTTCTCTAGAAAAAGTCAAATCTGCCAAAAAAAATGCTCCAACAACCTTTAGTTTTTGATTTTTAATTTCTTCATTCTAAGCCTTTTTTACCTGAAATTTGGTATGCTAAATATTTGGTTGCTATTATAGTTGCTGATATTTTTTATTATTTTTTTAAGTTTTTTTATAATAGCTTTTTGACAGCTCAAACATAGCCCATTTGTGCCCAGGCTGCTGCAACACAAACATCAGATCTGCAACAGATTGCTATTTTTTGTGCTTATCATTATTTCCATTTAGCTTATTTAGGTTCACTAGTGCTTATTAGTTTAGTTTAACTCTCTTTAGCGCTGGTAGTGCTTATTTAATGTACTTGTAGCCTATTTGCCTAAATGATCTTCCCATTTTAGCTCTAGGTTCTCCCCTAGTTTAAGTAATGCCTAATTGCTTATCCCCTTAGCTCATCTAGATTAACTTAGTTTCTCTCTGCTTATTTGGTTTAACTTAGCTCTCCTCAACTTATTTTGCTCATCAGGTATTGTTGTTTGCTTAAGCTGTGCTGAAAGTCCATTAGGAGAATTTGGTTGTGGCTGTTCCTCATCAGTGAACAACCAAGCTAAAAACAGTTTATTCCCTTTTTATTTGATTTACTTTTTTTTTCTTGTAGCTTGTTTGGTTTCAATAATATTTTGCTCATCATGTATTGTTATTTGCTTAAGCTGTGCTGAAAGTCCATTAGGAGAATTTGGTTGTGGCTGTTCCTCATCAGTGAACAACCAAGCCAAAAACAGTTTATTCCTTTTTTCTTGTATCTTTTCTAAAGAAATTACTCAATGGATGCATTCATCATTCATCTTTCATCCTAGTACACAAATTTGCCATTAAGATGAATGATGAATGCATCATTTTTTTAAGACCAGGATGAAAGATGAATGATGAATGTTGGGGAGATGATTATTTGGGGAGATGAATGATTTGGGGAGATGATGACGAGTATGAAAGATGAAGGGGTAAAATATAAATGTGTTATAAAAGTATAAATGTGTATGGACTAAAATACCCTCGACTACAAAACAAAAATCAGACTTTGACTTTGTCAAGGGACTAATTTGGCATTAAAAGGCCATGTTTTTTACCCTCGACGATGAAATGGACCAGGTTTGTCCCAACGCGAAGCGTTTTGCCAAGTTTAGGGACCAACCGTGTATTTTAGTCTTCATTTTATTAAAAATAAAAATACAATACAACATAATAAAAAACATACGAAACGTAAAATAAATATACGGTAAAAAAACATACGCAACTTAAGAAATACATCATATTATAACGAAACTAATTATTTGGATTCTGTTGTTGAAATTGTACCCATTGAACTTGTTGCCAAACATGCTCGATGAGACATCGTTGAAGCTTTGCGTGTTTGCGTTTATCATGTAGTTCTTTGGTTTTTTTCCTTTGCAATTCGCAATGTTCAATCCATGTCCGTTGTAAATTTGGTGTCGGAGAAATATACGTTTCAGCAATGTTGGATACCGCAAATTGTTGATCTTTCAAAATCATGTTATGCAATATGATGCACGAGTACATGATTCTCCGTAACTTGCCAATAGTAAATGCACGCGCCGGTTGGGCAATGATATGCCAACGTCCTTGGAGGACACCAAAAGCTCTTTCGATATCTTTTCGAGCACTTTCTTGTTTTGCTTTGAATGCGGCATTTTTTGGGTTACTTGCAACTGTAAATGACTTGACAAAAGATGCCCACTCCGGGTAAATTCTGTCAGCTAGATAATACCCTTGCTTAAATTTACACCCGTATACTTCAAACTCAACCTCAGGGGCGATGTCATCAAGCAGGTCATCGAATAACGGAGAATTATTTGAAACCGTACGATCGTTATTCGCACCCGCTACCCCAAAAAATGCATGCCAAATCCACAAATCGTATGAAGCAACGGCTTCAAGCATTATAGTTGGATATTTTTTTATCACCTCTGTGAAATTGGCCTTGCCATTCTTTCGGACAGTTTTTTCATTCCCAGTGCATACAATCGATGCTCCCCAACATTCCCGGAAGCTTATTAACAGTGTTATGTGCATGGTATAAGTGACGAATGTCATCCTCATCTGGTTTTCTTAAAAACTCCTAAACATATAGATGGATTATGCACATAGTAAAAAATCTAGGCAATCGCGTGCACAGTGTTCACCTAATTGTATATACTCATCTAATGAATTAGGTGCTACCTCGTTAGCCAATTGGCGTAGGGCACATGTACATTTCATAATCACACTAAAACTCATTACACCCCTACAATCTGGTCGCACTCTAAAGAAATCAAAATGCTTAGGAAGAGGATGATGAGTTTCAATATATGTTTCAATACCTTGTACTATTTGTAAAAATAGACTACGGCTCATACGAAAGCGACGCTTAAAATTATCATTCGTATATTTTGGGTTGTCACCAAAATAGTCAGCAAGTAGACGTGCTTCAGCAACTTCACGTTCACGGGGGACGTATCGACGATGGTTTGAAGGACCGGCTTCTTATTCTTGCAACGTTTGCTCTGCCTCAAACTATTGAATAAACATTTATAGGTCCGCTAACTCTTCAATGTCACTTTCACCGGAAAAAGATGATTCACTCATGTAACTCATGTTTATATACGTAGATTTTATAGTGTATAAAATTGTGTTTATTTTGATTGAAATGGTTTAGTATTTTGATTGGAGTAATGCTACAACCACTCACAAAATCCACACAAATCACCCACACGTTGAGGTGTCACCCACTGATTGGTAGATTTTATTATAGTTTCTCTCTCTTCTCTCTCATTCCACCAATCACTGGATGACACCTCAGCGTGTGGATGATTTATGTGAATTTTGTGAGTGGATGTAGCATCCCTCTTTTAATTGAAGATGGAGGAGATGAAGATGATAAAAATGGTGGTTATGATATGTTTATATAGGGGTGGTAAGGTTTGTTTTTTTGTTTTTTTTAAGAAAAGAAAATATCCGTTTAATAACGGATATAATTTTGAAATATATCCGTTGTGTCAGAACATTTATTTCGTCGTCACCACGGCGAAATCCTTCACGGCGAGCCACAAAATGGCACTCCGGTGTGGCAGCGAGACACGGCGAGGTGCCACCTCACCCCACGACGAGCCATGATCTTACCACACCCAATGCTCTAAGTTACAAAATCTGATTTATCTACCTCTTTTATAATGCATGCCCGTCATTGTTTTAAAATTTTGTTTTGCTAAACAATGACCACTAAACAACTTTAAAAATCATTTATTAACTTATTATTTTCATATTTAATATTTAAAATAGTTACTCATCTTATTATTTCTTTAATTGATTCAATTTAACTTATATACAATACATCCGTCATGAATTATAAATGCAATCATAAATTTTGTTTTAAAATCCAACTTCAATATGCCAATGATAAGTTAATAAATGATTTTTAAACTTTATCCAGTAAGCATTGTTTAGCAATACATTTTAAAATTTTAAAATACATATCACTTGATGTTAATTGTACAACAACTAAAAGCCACTTAATAATACAAATATAAAGTAGCAGTACTCTTTATACTAATTGTACAACGCTTAATAATCAAGCATTAATATTTTTGTGATTGATAAATGTTGGAATCACTCCTAAACTATATTAACACATAATAGGTTACTTAGTTAGGCTTTTATGTTAGTTTTAATGGCAAGACTTATGTAGAAAGCCCATAAGCCTTGACCCATATCCAATAAGGAAAGGAAGGAAACTTGTGTGTTGCCCTAATTCCTTTCCCTATATAAGCACTTGTAAACCTTCATTTGAAGGTTGGTTGTTCACATTTCATAATATCCTACGCATAACTTTCACATACTCATACGTGTATATTGTGTTTGTGTGTTCATCCGCTCTACTTCATCTATACTTCTTACATATTGATGCTTGTGGTACAATATGGTGACCTAACAGTGGTATTATTCGCCATCTAGTTGGGTGAAACATATTTGTTTTTGATGTTTGTTATTCATATGCTTGGGTTTTATAAGCTAACCTTTCATACGCCTAAAAGCTTTAAATTTTTACACTTAAAAACTCAAGATTTTTGTGATTTAAGGTCTATTTAGTGTTAAAGTTTAAGTTTTTAGCATCAAGTTTGAAACTTTACGTGTGTAGAATAGTTTTTTAGCTTGATTTTGTGCGTATACATCCGTCTACGCGTAAGGTGAAAACGTGTCTTAGATCATCAAGTTTCAAACTTTTGTGTTATTTTGGTGATATTGAAGCTCTTTCATCATAAAAATCAGGTTTCTAAACACTTGGGGGCATAAAAATCAGTTTTGGTGATAGTTTGTACTTTCTACTCGTAACAAAACCCTAGTTTTACTCGTAAGCTCAAGGTCTACGCATAAGCAGCAGTCTACGTGTAAGTAGTTCATCATTTGATCTTCAGTGCTGTTGGTTTACTCAGTGTTTTCTTGCTTGGATAAGCCTGTAAACACTTCGAATTTGGATATCTTTTACACTGGTATAAGTGTAAAGGATTTTTGGGCAAAACCCTAGTTTTACACCTAAGTCTAATTCTTACGCGTAGAATACTTTTGCCTAAGCCTTTCCTACGCATAAGCTTGTCTTACGCTTAAGGAAGTATTACGCATAAGCATTCTACTCCTAAGTCTTTGGTTTACGCCTAAGCTAAGCTTTTATCCAGTTTACGCGTAAGCTCTCACTACGCGTAAGTTCTCTTTTACGCATAAGTTGGGTGTTACGCGTAAGATTACTTTATACGCCTAAGCTGATTTCTACGCATAAGGTTACTTCATCAACAAACTCTAAGTTTCATTCGACTACAAAGATCCATCATCAACACAAATTTCAAGATGTCTCAACCACCATACTCTAACTACTTTCCTCATGAGTATCCTCAACAACAACAACAACAACAACAACAATTCTATCAACAATATCCTCCACCATCTCCACAACAATTTCAACACTTTCCTCAAGGAGCAATTCCTCTTCCATCACAAATGGTTCCACCAAACCCTCGTCAACAAGTACAACATTACACATACTTTCAAAATCAGTATCCTGCCAAGTATGCTATGAATATTACTACACCAAAGGAACCGTATTGGTTTGCAAAAATGTGTGAAGCTTTAAGTAGCCAACAATCCATTCATGAAGCTGGATCCCTTGACAGACCTCCAATGCTCACTCCCGGAAACTACCATCAATGGGTGATAAGGTTCTTTAGGTTTTGTGATCTAAAAAAGCCACATGGAAAGTTTTTGAAGAAGGTCATCCTCGAAGGTCCTATTCAGATGCCTACCCTAACTGTACCCGGAGATCCGAATGCTAATCCACCAAGAGATGATGCTACCAACGTTGTCGGTCTTGATCAACTTACTACTGACCAACTTCTACACTTATGAGCCGATGAACTTGCAATGCAATATATCCTTTTGGGATTACCCAATCCGATACTTTGTAGTGTTGATGCTCAGAAGACTGCTAAAGCAATGTGAGAGCACATTCATCTTCTAATGAAAGGCACCGAACTCAATCAAGAAGACATGGAATCAAAAATCTACTTAGCATATGAACACTTCATGATTGAACCAGGGGAGACATTAGAGTCTTATCATCATTGATTCTCAGACATCATCAATGACTTGGAGAAACATAATATCATTATGCCAAGGATTGCAGTCAACACAAAGTTCTTGAGCAGTCTTGGTCCTGATTGGGAAAAGTATGTTATTTTCATCTGTCAAGCAAAGAATCTTCATCAAGCTACATACGGATTATTGTATGACTATTTGAAGCCCCACCAAAAGGACGTTGACAGAGAAAGGATCATCCGTGGAGTCCCTGCCTCGCCTTCACTCCCGGATAATCAAACTCTAGCTTTGTGGGCTCAAGCATGTTATCCTCAATTCCCGACCTTTCCAACAACCTTCACAAATCCTCCACAACCAACTACTCAGATCACACCATATGATCCCTCACAAGAAAATCAACTGGTTCCATACAACAACAACAACAATGATCAAGCACTTTATAGTGAATCTAATGAGGATGCAGAAGCTTTCAATGCATTGCAACAAGGGTTTGTCATGATTGCTAGAGCCTTCGGCCGATATTCTAACAAATCCAACAATCGAATTCGTATCTCATCCAACACAAGGAATCAAGATGTAGTTAACAATGGAAGAGTTGAAGTTCAGAATCGTGGTAATGTTCGTCAGATGGGTAGTGGTCAAGGATTTAATACTAATGGAAGGAATAACATGGGTGCTCCACAACACAAAGCGTTCAAGTGGTTGATCAGGGAAATGCTCAGACTAGGGTTAATGGTCTCCGATGCTATAACGATAATGAGAAGGGTCATCTGGCTAATGCATTCCCAAAGCCAAGGACAAGAGGCAACTCTTATCACAAAGAGGCTCTACTCTTGGCTCTCAAGGATGAAGCTGGTGGAACTCTTGCCAACAAGGAACAAAGCTTCATGGCAACTGCAGATTCTGATGATGACATGGAGGACTTGCAGGCTAATGCAGCTGTGATGTTAATGGCAAACATGCAAGAGCTCCACATGAGTGACACAGGCCCAGTGTATGACACTGATGGCTTGTCTCACGTACCGGATCAAAATATACTAATTACTGATCTGATATCTCCGCCAACATCTGCATCCGACGAGGCTCCGAGTGTTCAACATGAACCTTCAACATATCATCCCGATGATAATCAAATGGACCCCGTAGTTATATTTGACGATCAAGATGACCTTATGGTTAATATTGATAAATAAGTTGACTCCGTGGTTATATTTGAGGATCTAAATAATGATCATGTTGAGACTCACGTTGAACAAGCTGAACCTTTGTCTTATCCAGATCTTGAGCTCATGACCAATTTAATTAAGACCACCCATTCTCAAATGGAAAAGTGCACTGACATCAATAAGAAATTGCAAGATAAAATTGCACTGTTGACTAAGGATAATGAATGCTATAAGTTCCAACTCAACATTTTTCAAACTAAAGAGAAACGTGAAAAAAGTTTTGAAGTCGCATTTGCTAAATCGTACAAAAATGAAAAATCTTTGGAAAAACAGATATGTGATCTAGTTGCATCCAAGAATGCTTTGTTGTCTCAAATAGAAAAACTGAAATATGATCATAAACAACAACTTAACGCTCTCACTTCGGAAACTCAAAAAGCCAAGTCTGAGTTGTTAACTTGTCAAAACCAGTTTTGTGAATACAAAAAGCATTCGAGGAAACAAATAGATGACTATCTTGAGGAAATTTTTGACTTACAAAACAAAATCAAAGAGTTTCGAAATGTTGTTTACAAACATGGTGAGTCAATCACAACAATTCAAAAGTTTTCCTTTAAACAAAATCCTAATGGATATGGACCAAATCTTGCTGATTACAGACCACGTTTTTCACATAGAGCATTCAAACCAAATCCTCAAGTTTACAGTGCAGAACATCGAATTGATGACTCCATCATGAGTGTTGTTGAATATAATCGTATGGAGGAATTAGATGCAGAAGACGAGAGTCGGTCAAAATTGGAAAATGTTGTTTATTGTAAACCATTTAACTATTCAAAAGTCATAACTTTCGTCACACAACAGGATCATTCTAACACACCTTGGGTTGTCACACCACCTCTTGAGTCCTCTTCTAATGATGGTTCCCGACCCAATGTTGCACAACTTAATGGTCCTTTACCTTCTTTTACTGAAATAAAGCCATTAGCTTAACGATGTCAGGCTCTAAAATATTTTGACACTTTCATGTCTGACATCAAACTTTTGGAACATGCAATTGAAGTTAATTCTGAAATTAAAGCTGAACATTTTCAATCGCCATTTGAGCGAAAACAAAGGGATACTTTTCAGAAAGAGCTTTTACCACATGTCCGAAATCTAAAAATGTGTGCAATATATTGGGAATGAGATCTTCAAAAGGAGATTGGTCTTATGAAAAAAGTATTCGAGCAAACAGAAACATCGATTTCAAACACTAAACATAAAAAAAAATTGTTAAGAAATCATGTTGACCGACTCTTGGAAGATGTTATATGTGCTAATACCATAAATGTTGTGTTACTGCATACTGTTGCATATGCATTTGATTATATCGCTGTTGATTCTGTTGAAAATGTTGAGAATACCGATAATGTGTCACAAATCAAATCTTTAAAAATTGACAATGAGCGATTGTTAAATGAGCTTTCCAATGCAAAACGTCGTCAAAAAGATTGTCAAAATCGTGAACTTGCTTTGCAAAACAAGATCAACCAGTTGCGTTCAAAATCTCTTGATCCAAAAATTGAACAACTGGATGATGAAAATGTGTCTTTAAAGTGTCAAATTTCAAAATATGAACAAGAAATTGACAAAGTCAAAACTGAATATGGTGTGATATTTGATTTACTCAAAAAGACTCGTGCTCAAGCGTCAAAAGATGCTGATGATCATCTTGCATATACCAAAGAAGTTTTACGAAATAATTGAAACACTCGCTCTGAAAATCAAGATTTGTTACACACTATCCATGACTTAAAAGCGGTGTTGGTAAAAATTAAGCAAGATAAGACTAGTAACACAAATACACTTGCCCCAGGAATGTTTAACATAGACACTAGAACGCCTAATGACAAACCACAAGATACTAATGTGCTTCCTTCCACTGAAACAGGAATAGTTGCCTCTTTTCCCAACGCTATCACTTCACAGCTTAAGAGCACATCAAGGAAGAATAGGAAGTTGCGACGTAAGAAAAGAACAATAAAGATCTCTGAAGTAGAAGATAGGACTTTGAATAAGACTCAAGTTGCACCCACTTTAGACATTGCGTTATACAAATGTAATAGCAAAAGTGATGTAACGAATGCTGAATCTTTAAGTACTTTGAATGTTTTGTTTGAAGCATCTTGTGTTGGTTGTCGTAAAAGCATGTTTTCTAGTTGTCATGATAAATGTGTTGCTAATGCTATCTTATCTCGTAAGTGGAACAATAGAAAATGGAATACCTCTAGGCCCACTAATGCTTCTAAGTATGTGCTAGGTAAACCGCCTACTAATGTTTCTGCTACAACCATAGATGTACCCATAGAACCCACTTCACCTCCTAGGAAGAGAATATCACCTAGTGCATTCACTAAGACCAAAGCTAAGACTAGTTGGACTTGGCAGAGATGGTTACAAAACATACCAGGCTTTAAATGGATTCCCAAAATTATTAACAAGTGTGTGTCTAATGTAACTGTAACGGAAACCTCTAACTCTTCAGGTTCCACCTCTACTTCTATTCCACCTGTGTCGTCTGTGTGTAATGCAGGTGATACAGATCATCCTCTGGATTGTTGATAGCGGATGTTCCTGACACATGACAGGCAATCTCATACTGTTATCAAACTTTGTTTCAAAGTTCATTGGCACTGTCAGGTTCGGGAATGATCACTTCGCAGCTATCATGGGCTACGGAGATTACATCAATGGGAACATCGAAATTAGTAGAGTTTATTATGTGGAAGGTTTTGGTCACAATCTCTTTTTTGTCCGTCAATTCTGTGATGGAGATTTGGAATTTGCTTTTCGGGAGAAAACTTGTTTCATTCGTGATCTACAAGGAAACGATCTTATGTCTGGTACCCGCACATCAAGTCTTTATACAATCTCAATGCAAGACATGATTGCTTCATCTCACATCTGTCTACTTTCAAAGGCAACATCTACAAAATCCTGGCTATGGCACCGTCGTCTCTCACACTTAAACTTTCAAACCATAACCAATCTTGCACGATACAAACTTGTTGAAGGTCTCCCAAGATTTCGGTATTCTAAAGATCATCTATGCTCAGCTTGTAAACAAGGGAAAAGCACTCGTGCTCACTTTCCTTCAAAGGTGGAACACAACTCTCAGCATGTGCTTCATCTTCTTCACATGGATTTGTGTGGCCCGATGCGTGTGCAGACGATTAATGGCAAACGCTACATTTTGGTAATTTTCGATGACTATTCAAGATGGACTTGGGTTTATTTTCTTCGCAGTAAAGATCAAGCTCCACAGATGATCATCACCTTTCTCACGAAAATTCAAATTCAACTCCGGAATACAGTTAGAAAAATTAGAACAGATAAAGGGACTAAATTTGTGAATCAAACTCTTCGTGAATACTATGAGAAAGTAGGAATTGAGCATCAAACATTAATTGCACGGACACCAGAACAAAATGGAGTTGTTGAAAGACGAAACCGTACGTTAGTGGAAGCTGCAAGAACGATGTTAATAAATGCTAAACTTCCAGATTACTTGTGGGATGAAGCCGTGTCAACTGCATGCTACACACAGAACCGTTCAATGATTACCAAACGCCACAACAAAACACCTTATGAGCTTCTCCAAAACCGCAAACCGAATCAAAAACACTTTCATATATTTGGTTCTCTTTGCTACCCAAATAATGATCGTGATGACTTTAGTAAGCTCAAGGCTAAAGCTGACATTTGAGTCTTTGTTGGATACTGTGAAAACTCTAAGGGATACCGAATATGGAATCGTCATACAAGGGAGATTATGGAAACGATTCATGCCAATTTCGATGAGCTTACAGAAATGGATTATGAGCAAAATAGCTTAGAACCCAGACATAACCGTCTAAACTTCCCCCAAAACCCATCATCAGCTGAACCAAGCCTTCAGCTTACTCGTCGTCAAATGACGCTGAACAAACTGCATCCAATGACGGTGAACCAGCTGATGATCTTCTGAACCAAGAAGTACCTACACCTGCATATTATGATCCAAATGCGTTCTTCAATCCTTTTGCTAATGAATCTGCCACTTCTGATGTTGTGGAATCATCAACAAGCCATTTGAATCCTCCTAATCTGCACAATGTATATCAACATTAACCCTCCATATATCGTTGGACTAAAGACCATCCTCTTGTGAACATTATTGGAAACCCGAATCAACCAGTCGTAACTAAACAACGCCTTCAGACTGACGGTGAACATTGCATTTATGCACTTACCGTTTGCCAAGCTGAACCCAAAAATATTAAAGAAGCAATGACATATGACAACTGGATCGAATCCATGCAAGAAGAACTTAATCAGTTTAAACGTCTTGAAGTATGGGAATTGGTTGCAAAACCAACATGGGTCTATGTTATTGGTCTGAAATGGATTTGGAAAAACAAGTTGGATGCTGAAGGTACGGTTATCAGAAATAAGTCATGTCTGGTGGCTAAGGGTTATAGACAAGAAGAAGGGATAGACTACGAGGAATCATTCACACCGGTTGCTAGACTTGAGGTTGTACGAACTTTTCTGGCATTCGCGGCTCACATGAACATCACGATCTTTCAGATGGATGGCAAACTGAAGGAAACGGTCTATGTTAGTCAGCCAGAAGGATTTGTTGATCCAGAGTTCCTTAATCACGTCTACAAACTGCACAAGGCTCTATACGGTCTCAAACAAGCCCCCCGGGCGTGGTATGATAAGTTGTCATCCTTTCTCATATCTCATAATTTTGTCAAAGGATCGGTCGACCCAACACTATTTATACAATATCACGGGGCACACATTTTAATCGTTCAAATTTATGTGGATGACATCATTTTTGGGTCAACACATCTAAAATACTCAAACGCTTTTTCAAAACTTATGAAAAAACATTTTGAAATGTCCATGATGGGTGAACTTACGTTCTTTCTAGGACTGCAACTTCATCAATCACCCTGTGGTATTTTCCTTATTCAGTCCAAATATGCTCTTGAAATTTTAAACAAACATGGAATGCAATACTGTGATACCTATGCCACACCTATGGCACATACCAAGAAACTGGACGCTGATATGCATGGGAAATTAGTTGACCCTACCAAATACCGAAGTATTATTGGGTCTCTCATGTATCTAACAGCCAATAGACCTGACATTGTCTTTGCTGTATATCTTTGCTCCCGTTATTAGTCAAGACCAACTGAAACTCACCTCTCTGAGGCTAAAAGAATCCTCCGATACATCAAGGGAACCATTAATTTGAAAATCTGGTATCCGAAGGATTCTGGTTTTGAACTAATAGCTTTTTCAGACGCTAATCACGCAGGTTGCTTAGATTCTCGAAAAAGTACTTCAGGTGCTCTACAATTTCTTGTTGATAAAATAGTGTCATGGCAATCGAAGAAGCAGGATTGTACATCGTTGTCCTTAACCGAAGCAGAATATGTAGCCATGTCGGCATGTTGTGCTCAAGTCATTTGGATGAGAACACAACTCAAAGACTATGGTTACGTATTTGACAGAATCCCGATGTACTGCGATAATCGAAGTGCTATTGCGATCTCGTGCAACTCTGTCCAACATTCAAAGTCCAAGCACATCGATCTTCGATATCATTTCATAAAGGAGCATGTGAAAAAGGGTACTGTTGAATTATATTTTGTGGGTACTGAACACCAATTGGCGGACCTTCTCACCAAAGTCTTAGCTCCTGCTAGGTTTACTGAGTTGATTCACCGGATTGGCATGAGGTATTTGACTCCAGAAGAACTGGACGAACTTTTGACACATTCTTAAAACCAGTCAAACACCAAAACCTCATTTATAAATATTTTATCAAAAACAAAATAGAAAAGGGAAAATTAGTCAAATAGACCGCGCGCCCTGAGGCTTATCACTTTCCGGACCACGCACTTTTGTCGAATGAAAATGGACTAGTTGTCCAGCGATTTCCTGGTATCCAACCATGGGGTGTCATGTGTCCGACAAAGGTATGACCGAAGTACGTATTTTGAGATTATATGTCATGTATTGTAAGGTATTGTCTTTTGGGCAACCAAACTGTATTTTCGGGCAACTATATAATATTGGGCAACTTGTATTTATACACGAGGATAATATGGTCATTTTACACTGGTTGTATTATAAAACTAATAATAATAACGCACACAACATCACGCGCGTACACACATAATCAAACATCTTCTTGTACAATTTCTAACAGCTTCTACAATTAAACGTCTTCTTCTACATCACGCGCACACACTCACAAACCACATCTTATTCACAAAACCCTCTAATCCCTAATTAATTTTACTCTATAATTCCATATGACAAAATTAAAGTTGTACAATTGTAAAATCGCAGTTCGTTCTACATTGAAGTTGCTGCCAGAAATTAAACTCTATTTGTCAAAGAATGAAAACCGCAAAAGGTTGTTCAGGCAAACAATATTTGGTCCATGGTTGGATATAAAGTCGTGCGAGAATGACTGCCTTCTGATGCATTATGTTTTGCCACACCAGGTATATGTTTCTAACATCTCCGATTCCCCTCCATTAAAATTCCAAATTGGTGATCATTCGTTAAGGTTTGGCCAGAAAGAATTTTGTCTGATAACAGGGTTTCGATGGTATAACAAATGTACATGCAATTGATCTTTTGGAACTTGTTAATGACGGAAAAAAGGATGGGAAAAGGTGGTTATCTCTTTCTGATGAGGATGCTGTTAGGGTGTGTCTGCTGGTAGTTGCAGAGCTGGTGTTTATGGGAAAAGAAGACAGGAATTGCATCCATAATCACTTATTGTCCTTGGTTGATGATTTTGAAGCCTGTAATGTATTTCCTTGTGGTGAATATATGTGGCATAAATTTTATCAAAGGACTGTCAATATTGTTCATATTCACAGAAAAGATCATCTGTTAAAATTGAAAAAAAAACCCAAAGTTCAGTGCCACATACAATCTATACGGGTTCGCTTGGGCTTTCAAGGTTTGAATTCTCTGTTATTACTTATTCATTTCAAAAGTACCTAAAATTAATGTTGTTATTTTATTATTATGAAATCATGGTGTTTTGTTCTGTATACAAGTGCCTAATATAAAAGTTACCCATAATTTAGATAACAAAAATGTTATAACACATTTTAGTTTGTGATTTATTATTTAAATTGTAACCATAAAGGTCTTGTTTCATCCTAAACAGGTGACCTTTACTTTGGTAAACCTTGAAACATTTTCAAAAATGATAGCTGCATAAGTACACGTTTTAAAGATGACAGTTGTGGCTATTACAGATTTGGATTTTGGAGACTTATCCTAAAAGCTCACGTTGGTGGGTGAAAGACAATAAGATCATTCCACGTGGTCTTGCTTGGTCAGGACTTTCAAAGTTTCGGAAACCGGACTGTTGTAACCTCTTTGGACCGGTAGGCATCACACAGTCTTACA
>BPTQ01000003.1:181659011-181797406 GCA_019973895.1 Chrysanthemum seticuspe
AGCAACGATTCTAGCCTTGTTCCTAGACACGACTCCGTTTGCATCTAATTTGTTTTTATAAACCCATTTGGTTCCTATTATGGTTTGATTACTAGGTGGAGGGACAAGTGTCCAAACATCATTAGAAACAAATTGATTTAGTTCTTCTTGCATAGCCATTACCCAACTCTCATCTTTTATGGCTTCTTGTGTATTCTTAGGTTCTAAGGTTGAAACGAAACAAAACAAGTTAATTTGGTTTTGAAATTGAGACCTTAATGTTCGTTCGTTTAGTTTTCCTATGACTTTATCTACGGGGTGATCTCGGCTTCACCACCTGCACCACTAGCTTCCCCTTCTTCCCTTCTAGGGGCAGTCCCAGCTAGCTGAATCGCACCATAAACATCCTGGATGCAAATCCCTAACTCCACTAGCTTAGGCAGGCCAATCAAATAAGTATCCCTACCAATTGTCACTCGGGCCAAAGCTTCATCGGTCATAAGATCAAAACTCCTAGCCAACCTCCCGATGAAATTAGCCCCCTGCAAAGGACTCCTGGCAGAAAACCCCTTAGCACCCACAGCCATAAACCTAGCCAAATAATAAGGAACATCAATGGTGTTCCCTCATTCCATTCCCTGCATCAGATAAAGATCATCCATGGTCATCTTCTCCTTGGCTGAGTGCCTTGCTCGGATAGAGCAGGCAAGTAGGCGGTGCACAAGTCGACGAATGGGGTCCTCACCATAACATACGATGGAGGGCTCCTTGGATTATAACCCCCTGTGACAGCGATCTGGTCAAAATAAGCAGCAAGGTCTTGATTCTCATCCCTTCTTCTCCAGCATGAGTTATAGAACCGCTTAAAAGCATCAGTCTCCATCTCCTCCTCAGTGTACAAACCCATACGCATAGTAAACTCCCTAAGAGTCAATCTCCTCCAAACGCCCCCAAGCTGGGAAAACATAGAATCCACCTCATCATCATCAACCTCAGTCTTAAACTCCACACTAGCAAGGAATTCACGAACGTACTCCGGAATGACCGGCTCCGTGATCCTAAACAACCTCAACCAAGCAGTACATGAGAAATCCCCAGCAGTACATGTGAACTTGATTTTGCAAAACTTCATTAATCTCCTACCAGCTTTACCATTTGCCAAAGTACCAAATGCCTCAAAATCAAGAGCTTAGGGTTGACTGATATATCCTTTGCCATTAATTTCTCATACTCTTCCACGCACAGTTGCCTAATACCAACATTAGGGTGTGCCAAAAACCTAGGCCAATTCGCGAGGTTGTTTGCACCTGAAAATAAGACAAGTAACAGTAAGTGCAGACCTTACTGATGTCAAGTTACGGCGTAACCAGCATAAGAGTTACGCCGTAATTAGAAAATTTCAATGGCTACGGCGTAGTTATGACAGACTGCTACGCCGTAATTACAGATATATTGGTTACGGCGTAACTAAATCCCCAGTTATGCCGTAACCTCCCCATAAAATCAGCACCACAAATGTTTTGATTACGCAATAGATTACGCCGGAACCATCAATTTTTGTCAAGTGGTGAAAAGTTTTGATACGTTTTTAACCTATTAGTGCTGAGGGACCGCGCCTAACCCACTAAGTTTATGTTTGACCCAAACCCTATTTTAATAAAGCCAAAACACCCAAATCAACCCGTAGTGATAGGACACGAATCAAAATAACATGGGGAAATCATCAAAGTTATCAATCAATCATCCCAACATCAATAATTAATTTGAATAGGCAAGATCTCTAAAATATTAAAGTAAAACCCTAATTTAAATAATTGACATAAACAAATCAAAAAGAGTAGTGATAGATCTTACCAGCCATGGAGAATGATTAGATGAAGTGATTTCGGAGAAAAATTTTCAGAGAGAAAATTTTACTGTTTGTGTGGGCGGTGAAAGTATGTGTAAAACCTAGTTTTATGCCGTAAGGTTTTTATACCGCCACGATAGTTACGGCGTAATTCGATACTATAGTTACGCCGTAACTAATATTTTTAGAATATTAATAGGTTGTGAAATGGTTACGTCGTAATCCAAATAAAGGTTACGTCGTAATTAATTTTAATCAAAGGTCATATTTTTTTTTAAAATATGATTTTATAGTGGTTACGTCGTAACTCTTATAAAGAGGTTACGTCGTAACTAATTAGTCAAAAAAGATTTTATAATAATTTTAATAGATTGCAATACGGTTACGTCGTAACTCAATGAAGTAGTTACGCCGTAACTAATAGCGTCAGAATATTATTGCAATAGGAGAGATTCAAAAACGTACCTTATGGAAGTGCTCAAATCTCTTAATGAGGTGAATATGAAATACCTTAGATCTTTCATTAACTACTCCCCGGCAACGGCGCCAAAAAGCTGATGTGCTATTTCATCCTGCTTTTAATATTTATAAAACTTGAATAACTTAGGATAGACACATACTAACGGGCAGAGTACCCGATCAGATGTAGTAAAGCCTTAGGTAAATCCGAGTATCGTCCCAAGAGAGCTGTGACCTTGAAAGAACTAAGATGATTAGATAAAATATTGATAATATATGGGTAGACAAGGATGATGTCATCCGTAGATATGCTAATATTATACTCACACAGACACCAGAAATTTAGGTAAAAGAGATAGATAAACGAAGCTTAATAAATACTACAAATATGAATTGATTCCCGATACCAAGATTCAATATAGTGGTTAATTATCACCAGAATCCTTTGGTCGATTCGTCATGGCCTATGGTTCTTAGATTCCTCACCAAGATGAGCAGGTCACCCGGGATCATTCGGCAACCTAATAGCAGTCATTAAGCACCAAATCTACTAGATCTAGACGGTGGGAACCCGGCCGTTAGGAACTTAGATTCCCCCTAACCTCTTAAATACCTCCACTTGATAAGTGATCATTTGGTCAATTCGCACACGAAGAGTGGTCGTACTATGGTCAATTCCTTCCATACTTTGCTATCTATCAGACTGGGGTCAGTTGGTCATATCTCCCAGCCCTTTAAATACTACCAAGCTTATAATACTACCAAGACTAGCGATCTATGAAAAGACTAGTAAATGTCTATAAAGAATTATAGAGAATAACAATAACATAAATGCAAACTTTAATTAATGATATGATATGAATTCATAATATAACATCTAGAAAAATATAAAAAGAATCCAAACTCGAATACAAAGGAAATCGTAGACGAGGACTTCGTTATTCAGGCTCCTAAACCATGCTTCTTCTTCTGTGTTTTGATCTCCCCAAACCCTAGAAGGTTTGGGAAAGAAGAGATATCCAATACTGATGAAACCATCGACTATTTATAGGCTTCACAATAGTTACGGCGTAACCTTGTAAGGTGGTTACGCCGTAACTTCCTTCAATCTTCAATGCTTATCCATTGGCTACGGCGTAACTATTTTTGGTGTTACGCCGTAGCTGCTTTAATCCAGTGTAAATTTCAGTTATGGCGTAGCCTAAGCTGAGAGATACGCCGTATTCTTTGTTATTAGTAGTTACGGCGTAACCTGAGCTGAGGGTTACGCCATAGCCTTCGTAATCATAAGTTGCGTCGTAACTCCATCACTGGTTACATCGTAAATAAGAGATAGTTGAATCAATAGGTCTTGAAAACGTCCAATTGCAGCTTCCTTACTTCGAATGAGTCCTGAAATGAATTAATAAGGAATAAGGATGTTTTCACTAATAATTAACTCAAAATGTGATGATAAAGGGGGAAATTAACGCTTAGAAACTCAGGACTATTTGATGTTATCAGACTGCCTTCTTACTGATGATATTAAAAGTCTTTCGTTGTATTTACGATACCAAGAAGCAGTGACTTTAGGCAAAGTCGGTTTTATGGATGAAAAGTCTTCAGCCATTCCAGTCAAGAAGACAAGGAGATCAGGCAGTGCTGGAAGTGCAGCAAGCACTGGGAGTGGCCTTAAGTATCCTAATAGGAATCCTCGCCACAAAAGAAAAGTTCCATCAAAGGGTGCCATTCTAACTCCTAAACCGGCACCTAAATTAGAGGACGAAGACTCCGAGGATACTGAGTCTGATGAGGAGGTTCACTACTCAGACTCTGTTACGGATGATACAACATCACAAAAGTTAGCTGACAAACCACTTAGTCCCAAAACAGACAAGGGAAAAACACATGTTGCTGAGGAAGATGAAGAAAGCTCGGATGATGAACCTAAGGATGAAGACAGAGAGTATCACAAGACTCTCAAAGAGCTAAGGTTAAAGCATGCTGCTACAGAATTTAATCTTCAACAAACTCGTGGCCATGGAGGTTCAATTGGTGGTGCACTAACCACACCAGTTCTCGATGCGGTTAATCAACCCGATAAGGGAACTGGTACCACCACTCACGAATCAACAGACCAACAGCAACAAGAGGATGAAATCATCTTCGACTTTGAAGAAGAAGATAAGGAGAAGAAAGAGAAGATTACCGATGAAGATATTGAGGAAGCAACTAGGGAAAGAGCTAATGAAGAGGCTAGGTTAAAGGCCGAAGAAGAGGCTAAAGCTCAAGAAGAAGCTGATAATTATCTACTAGATAATCCTGAGCACAACCCGGAAGAAACCTCTGAGCCACCCAAAGACCCTAAGCCTTCTCATGAATCATCTTCATCAGATTCATCATCTCATTCATCACCACCACCATCCAAAAGAGCTACCACCAGATCAACCTCCAAATTAGTCAAGAAACCGACCGATACTTGGGCATAATGTGCCAAGACAAAGATTGTCAAAGCTGTCAAAAAGCAAGGAAACGCAACGTTGTTAACAAGAAACTGAATCAGCTTGCGGACAGAGTCAATCTACTTAAGAATGTGATTAACGAGTTTTCGGAGGAAAGAGAACAGATCCAGCAGTTTCTCAATCGAGATATCTAAGGGGAAATGGACAAGACGATTAGGGACTACACTCACAAGTTCCTTCTCGACACTGTCCCTGGAGTTACAAGAGAGATGTTCGCCAAACAACTCTTTCCACATCTCATGTCATTGGTCAAACATACACTGGCAAATACCCGAGCGGTCATGGAAATCAAACCAGTCCCGTCTCCGGTTGTCTCCGATGCTTAATTGATCTCGAAGCTGGTAATGCAAATGTCACAACGATCCGCAACTTTCACTTCGGACGAAGCTAAACTTTTTGAGGCGTTGCTAGAATATCAACTCAAGACATCGTGTAAAGAGTCGGCTAGTAAGGTTAAACGACCAAGAGACGACGATGATGCGGACAAGGATTCTGAGCCAAAACGCAAGAAGAAAACTGGCGAATCATCATCTATGCCTCCACCACCCCCAAGGACCACTACCACAAGATCTCCACAACGACCTCCTGCTAGTGACAAACCTCAGGACTCTGAGTCTTCACCACCAAAGGAGAAAACTGGTGACCATTTCGAATAAACCGGTGGTGATGACGAAGAGATTCCTGAGCCCCAACAACCGCCTTCATCAACACCATCAACCAAGCACCAACAAGCATCATCCTCCAAGCCACAGAAGAAAAAGTCTACTACATTTGTACCTTGGTTGGATGAAGATGACACTGAAGAATACGATTGGTTCTCCAAGCTTGTTGATGCAACCCCTCAATTACCGGAAGGCCAAGAACCGATAGATGGTCAAACCATGGAGCATGTCAAGATCATTCAAGAAAATTTTAAAGTGAAGAAGATGACGAAATCAGAGTTAAGACAAATCAAGAACGATGCCTTTCAACTCCTAAAGGACAGATCCGACAGTGCCATTGAAGTCGAATATCATCTCGACAACATAGCACGAGCCATGCCTAACAATATTGATTGGCTCAACCCTGAATCCAACATCGAATTCACCAGACCTGACAAGACTCCATACTACACTGACTGGACCAAGCCACTACCAACCATTGGTTGACCTGATCAACAAAGGATTCCCTACCAGTACTTCTTCAACAATGACCTGGAATTTCTTCAACACGGTAGCGATGTTAGCAAGAAATACGCTACTTCACTCACCTTCCCCATCCCGGCAGCAATCTTCTCCAATAATGTTGCCATCGAGGAAGAAGCCACACGAATGTTTGTTGATGATGTGGTAAATTATGACCTCGATGCACTGTATGGAATTCATCATTGGCCTGAACGAAGAAGAATTTACTACAGAAGCTGCCAGGTACTCAAATCTAACAAAGAGGTGTACAGTGACAAACGGATCGTTGCTATAATGCATGTCAGCCTGTCTACTAAGTGGGACTACTCATTCCTGAAAGAAATCAAAGTCAAACGCCAAGACGAACAGGAATATGACTTTACTGAAGCGGATTTTCCGAGATTGTCACTCAATGACCTTGAAGACATGTATCTTGCTAAGGTACAAGGTCGAATGCGACAGTTCTCCACCAACATCCAGCTCCAGTACATCAAGTCTTTGCTGATATTCATCAGAAGCATCGTTATCTAGGAAAGTGTTGAAGACCATCAACTTGCCGTGGAATCATACCAAAAATGTGTTAATCTTACCAAACCACTACTAAACTTTCCCGATATCAACCAACTTGCTAAGTACACCATCCTTAAGAAACCAAAGTTTGGCGTAGTTTACCGCAGTGAACTTTACCATAATTGCTTCATGGCGTGCAATGAGCTTCACAAGTTTGGTGATCACACTCTGAAGAAGGTTCGTGACGGGTTAGCATATAGGTTAAAGGAGATTCATGAAGGCATCGGGTCAAAGAAGCGATGGAATTCTAGGGAAAAGAGGGATGCGAAGAAAATCGTCACCAGGATTGATGAAAGGTTGTTTCGTCGCGATCAGATAAGGAATTTGGAGAGTTTCGTGGGTGGACGACAGAGTTTCTCTCTCACGGGGTATCAACGTCAAGAGAGAACTCTTGGGGTTATTGACGGATTACCTGGTACTCTTTAATTTGTCTCCTTGATTGATATTTGGATATAATTGACTATGTCTATAATTGACTATGGCTTGTGCACACATAACAGTGTAAACCCGTACTTGTAATGAAAGGACCCTATGGTACGATTCAGTGCCACAATCCTATAAAAGGAGTGAAAGCTTCTTACTTTTGAGTAAAACTTATCAAAACTTTCATTCTTCAAATTTTGCTCAAAAGAACAAGTACTTCCCCTTATGTTTTCAAAACCTCAAAATTTAATATTACTTGTTGAGGGGGAGTACTTGCTAAAATCTTTGTTCACAAATTGTTCTTCGTGGAAACTTCCCACAAAACTCAAAATGGTCATATTCGATATCAAAATTTCGTCAAAAATAACATTTATATGCCATTTTTGAGGGGGAGAAAAATTTTGTGATACAAATATGTTGGATAATGTGATTGAATCTTCGTGATAAGACTTAACCCATGAATTGACGAGATCTGAACTGTCTTATATCGAAAAGATTTGTCTTCCAAGACTTATCCGAGTAGATTGTACCTTTTCGAGAAACTCCTGATAGACATGAACTTCGACGGATTTAACAACCTTTCGAGGTTTGTCCACACCTTCAAGGTAGTTATTAGAGCTAGTTGTCACCTAAAAGCTGACAATACAACTCTTTAACTATACAACGTAACCGTGTCTCGCGGGAAATTGTCTATCTTGAGTCGATTAATTCAAAAGTGTGAACTCTTCCCTCACTGTGCAGATTTCTATCAAAACACTTGAGCACATGTGGAGGGGGAGTATTTCTGAAAATATAAAACTCTCAAAGTGTTATAAAATGCTTTCACTCATAAACACTTTGAGAGATTTTCAAGAAAATGGTTTTATGGCAACGTAGGATATTCATGGAGTTATAAGGTGACTAGGGTTAGGAATAACCGTCCTATGATCCGCCAAAGCCGGAGGGATCTACCCAAGGACACCTCCAAGAGTTAGAACTTAGAAGTCCTTAGGTATGATTATAAAAAGGAGAAAATGAAAATCGGATAAAGAAGGAGTTGAAGAATTAAAAAGAAAAGTAATGAAAAGGGTGAAAAGAAATAGCCCTCAAAATTATTCAACTTAGGGCAGACACCGGGTTCAATACATATGCTACTGGTTGTCACTAGATGACACCGGTATTGAAGATTAAAGTCGTCATGGACCCAGTGACGCATGCACTAAACCTTCTTAACTACTCAAGTTTCTCTCAACAGAAGCTTGTTTCATTCTCACAGGGAACCCTACGTAAACTATCGGCTTTCTCTTAGAGATTGCTGGTATTGAAGAATGAGACCCTCTCCCTAGTCTCCGCTCAAGAAAACCAAAGCGCACTATTGAGTCTAGAGCCACGAGATTCATCAAAAGATCTCTTAGGAACACTTGACATTTCATCACTTGTCGTTCCACAATAAGAACGCAAGTGATACTATTCTAGAGTCCTACACAGATCTTAGCAATCTGTCGAGAACATTTATGAGGGGTTCACATCAGTGATCCTCAGTGATTGAATGGAAACTCCTACCAGGGTCAACATCAAACAGCCATGAAAGCAGGTCACGTCGGTAACTCCTTGTGGGTTACGCTTAGTGTTGTCTCAAACGGTCTACAGTCGTGGGGTGATGCTTCGGTGTACCTCAACGACTCACCTGAACTGTAGATGTACTCCGGTACATCGTGTTATCCTACTTGAGGGACTCCAGTTCAGGAACAGCCTTAGCTACAATTAGAGATGTGTTTTCACACTATGCTGTTAACACGCTCGAAGTTCGAACTTGTAAGTGCTGGAAATCCCGCTAAGGAGATTCCTTTCAAGAATCGAGTCCTGAAGATGTGGGTCATTACTTGAACTTGTTCAATGTAATGCCAACTGTCCCTTATGGGATTCGGACGGCTGATTCGCCCGACCAAGGTGAATGGAATCAAGACATTCATCAGAAGAACAATCGTAGTGGTCATTTCTCTCATAAATGGCCACAATGATCGATTGGTGTTTATCACTAACCAATTCTTATGTTTTCCTCTTATGGATGCTCCTGGGAGATAATCGTGCAGATTCTCCATATGCCCATACCAACAACAACATTAATTGAAGTTCTCTCGAAAGGCAACACAAAAGTCAGAATGATTCTTCGTTTAAGTCAAAGAATCTACAAAGTTCAAAGACTAAACAGAACTACATCAACACTAAATTCCAACGTCAAAGAGCGTGTGAGCCTGTTGGAGAAGAACGTGGAGACACATGAGCAACGAAGCGGACCTGATGCGGATTACCACAACATAACATCATCATATCCACACCAGAACAAAGAACAAAGATAAATGAAGACGTCAAAGTTGAAAACTTCAAAGAAAACAAGATCCTCACACTGGGGAGATTGTTAGAATCAAGGCATTTTTTCTCACAAGAAAGAAGAATGTCAGAAGACGTCAAAGCAACTATTACAACAACACCTACAATGTTTCAAGAATACTTAAGTTATTAATTACCAACACTTGGGGGGAGATTGTTGGAATCACTCCTAAACTATATTAGGAGTATTTGTAATTAACATGTAATATGTTGCTTAATTAGGATTTTATGTTAGTTTTAATGGCAAGGTTTATGTAGAAAGCCCATAAGCCTTGGCCTATATCCAATAAGGAAAGGAAGGGAACATGTGTATTGCCCTATTTCCTTTCCCTATATAAGCACTTGTAAACCTTCATTTGAAGGTTGGTTGTTCACATTTCATAATATCCTACGCATAACTTTCACATAATATCCTACGCATAACTTTCACATACTCATACGTGTATATTGTGTTTGTGTATTCATCCGCTCTACTTCATCTATACTTATTACATATTGATGCTTGTGTTACAATATGATGAACTAACAATAAATCTTGAGATTAAAAGAATTAATGATATGGTATTGTTTTGATATGGACTATAATGGCATCATGTAAGAGTGTTTCAAATGTTAAATTTTATTAAAACTTCATCGGTTTTTTATTTACCTCACGAATGTTTTATATTTGTATTTGAACGTATTAAATTATTTTTTATTTGATATGCCACGAGATGAATAGGTCCCGCAACAACGCGCGGTGTTTTTTTCTTTTTTCTTTTTTTCACTGAAGTAGTCGACAACCGTATGTATACAACTACGCAAAAGAACCAACACCATATATAACCTAGGTACTTGATAATTAACATCAAGTTTCCAACTACATACGTGCATACAGCACCCTTCATTGTTTCTGGTTGGTCACTGTTTTTGGTTAAGCCTAGCGGCTGCAGCCATGGTTGCAGCTACCCCACCCGGGTACGTGGACAGCTCCGCCTGGTTCCTAATTTCAGCCCCTACAACCCCCTCAGCGTCTTGCCTCATCACCACTTTGCCTTTCGGCAGCATTGTAGTCGCATCCTGCACAAATTTTAAGATTACTCGAGTTTAAATCTCAGAAGCCTTATTCGGTAAAAACGTTGAGAATAAACCATATCGTCAACACGTCTCCGAGCTTTGTTTTATCCTCATCTCGCATGGTAATTTAATCCATATTTACACCTACCTTAACAAATATATTGCTCAAACATGAGAAATATATTATATCATACCACGACTATATAAACCAACCTTCCACTAAACCAAATGCATCAAAAAACATTGTAACATCAAAATGGCATATTACAAAACCTCTACTAAAAGACATTGGATCGAGCAAATTACTACTTCCATTAAAACAAAACCATCGACACTCGATGATTCTGAGTCTAAAAACAGAAAAACAAACTTTGTATCGTGGCCGTGCTCAAAGGCTTTTTCAAAGAAAACCCTAAAGCGTATAGGCCTCAAAAGCTCGGTCTCGGCCCTTACCATCATTTTAGAGCCGAGGTTTACCAAATGGAGTGGTTGTCCTTGACTCATTTTTGGATGATAGTGTTGTACGTCGTTAAGCTGGAAATAAAGAGGATATATATGAAGTTGAAGTTCGGTTTGTGAGATGGTTGACACGTGGAGGGTGAGTAGGATGTGGAGTTTGATTCTGGGTTAACACATGTTAGTAACTCACTAGATGTCGACTGTTTTGTGAACTTCTATTTACTATTTTGTTACTAAAGGAATTTTTTAATGTACGGTCGAATGAGATGCGATTACTTCACCAAAAGGTTAATCACCAAATGATATGTATATATAATTATTTGACCGAATATTCGCATGTTTTTATATAAACTCGCTAGTATGATTAGCATAGGGTGTAGTAACTTGGGTTAAAGTTTAAAACCACGTCACGTCAGCGTCACATCAGCTTTAACATTTCACTTTAACTTAACAAAAAAACACCCCTTATCATAACTTACTCAAGTTAAACCTTAACTCAACAATAATTTACAAAAACAACCCTCATTCAGGAAGCAAAAATAAAATAAATAAATAAATCAAAAATGCATTTAATGTGACGTTATAGTCTTAACATGGTGTTAAGGCTTGCCCTTAACTCCCTAGAGCGGTGTGGTTAATATGCCTTTAATGTCCAAATGTTAAGGCTACACACCGAGTTTACCATTCCAATAAAACGTGAAGTACCATTCCAAAATTTCAAATAAGTTCTTCCAAATTAGCTTATGTCATTGCATCCTCGGTATCATCGTAATCTCGCTATCATAAAATTTTAATGTATAAACGGACGATGTTTTAAGAGCTTTCAAAGTATGAAATGTACAATGTATCAAAGCAGCTAAACAAGTGTGTGAGTGGTGATATTGCACCGGACTTTCATTTTTATTAGTTTTATCATAAATGTGTTAGATATTAAACATATACGTATATGCAACTTTTTTTTTTTTTTTTTTTTTTTTAAGTGTAATGAGGCTTATTTTTGTTATTTCACAAGACCAACGAATATCACATGACAACAACCCTGCAATATATGTTGGAGAGATATGAGATTGTCTTAATTTATTATAGGAAAATGATTGGGAAACTAATTATGTGCTTAAAGATGTGACTAAAAACATGTGGCATGATTCTGGTGGTTTATAAAAAAGCGGGTCCTATTGTTGTAGCCATCAAGATAATGCCACATATGGTTAGTCATATCTTTAGGCATATGATTTAGGTCTCTCAATCACTACTCTTTATTATATAAGCTTCATACATTAGCATTGTATTTTTATTTTTTTTTTAGGCAAAGGGATTATATACCCGGTGAAAAGCTTCATACTTTAGCATTGTATAAGCTTGAAGAAACATGGTTTTTGTGACTGTTAGTAAATTAAATAGTGATTATTAATTATTAGTAAATCGCATTGAACAACAATAGAAAATGGCCATTTTTATGCTTTTTGTTAATGAAAATAATTTAAATTTCGAGCTAAAAACGTATTTCCAACTTGTTTTGACGTTTAGGCATTCAGGATGATAGTTTCATGAAAATGTTTAAAACCAATTATGAGCTTTAAGTTTTGTTTTAAACATAGTGATCTTGTGTTTTATATCTAAGTGGTAAGAATATGTCCAAATTTTTAAATTTTTTCATAGTTTAATGCATATGTTATCAATATCATGAATCATTTTACATAGTTTTAAAAGCTTTATACATAGTGAAAATGGGTTTATAACTTCAAGAATGTTTATAAAGTGATGATTAAGCAAGCTTATTGTTTACGTATGATACGTGAAGCAATGAGTAGGTAAGTTTATGGTGTGAGATGATACTAAATTACTTATCGTATATTCAGTTTTCTTTGAGTGATAAAAAACCTCAAGAGAAGAGTGTTTAATTAAAGTGGGGGTAAAGCTCACATGTAACTAGGATTTTGTGTGTGTAATGGAGAAGATGAACTTGGTCTTTTCTTATGAAATGCATGTGTATTTTTAAGGATGCATTTAGTGTTATGATATTTGTTAGATGAGATCCAACAGTTTACAGAAAGACTCACGTGGGAGTCTGATAGGGACTACTTGAGGTAGTCAATCTCCAAGAAATAAAGAAAAGGAACAAGAGACTTTTGAGCCAATATTTCTGATCTATTTCATTCAATGCAAAGTTTACACTATAAATACTGAAAAGAAATACAATGCTTTCCTAAACATGTGGAATAACTAACAGAACGTGGAGTCATGGATAAGTGGGAACAATAGTGCACCCTTTATTCATCCTTAACTCATGCATGTAACTAACAAACTCTAACGTGCATGTAGACTTCTTCTAAAAATGCATGTGACAATAAAATAACCAGTGAACCAATCCTTCCTAAAGACTTGGACTCGGATTATGAATGGACTGATCTTAACGAGTGGGTCATTATATGGGACATTAATCGTATCAATACTCCCCTCGTGAAGATTGACCTTGTCCTCAAGGTCTTGCATTGTCGTAGTCAACCGTAAACAACCCCCACGGTGGGTCTTCTGTGGCGGGTGCGGGTTCGAATCCTGATTGAAGTAGAATAAACTGTGGTGGTTTACAACGGTGACCAGGTTGGTACTTTTTCGGGCAATTGTAGCAAAGTCCCTCGGAGCGTCTTTTCTGCATTTCAGCGGGGGTTAGTTTCTTAATAGGCAGTGATTGAGTTTGAGGGAGAGTAGTATCCAACAAAGGTTGGGTCGATGACATAAGTTGTGATGTAGGACTCGAAGAGGCAATGGGCTTTGGACGATCAAAGGTTTGAGCATGAAGTTTGTCTTCAATAAGCTTGGCCAAACCAATTGCCTGTGTGACAGTTTGTGGGCGAAGAATGGTTAACTCTTGTTGAATATCGTGGCGAAACCCGATATGAAACAATCAAGTAAAGCTTGCGGGGAAAGACACACAATGCAATTGCTCAACCTTTCGAATTCTGTTTGGTAAGTCGTGACAGTGGATGTTTGACAAAGTTTAAAAAGGGTGGCATGGTGATTATCGTATGAAGAGGGACCGAACCGGGTTTCGAGTGCACGGGTGAAATTATCCCATGTCATAAGGAGGTTATTGTTCACAAGGTATTTATACCAACTGAGTGCGTCCCCTGATAAGTGGAATGCAACAATTGGTAGGCGTTGGTGTGGAGCAATAGTATATAAGGCAAAGTATTGATCGGCTTGGAAAAGCCAATCAAGGGTGTTGGAACCGTCGAATATTGGAAGAGTGATTTTTGGGGGTCGAATTTGTAAGCCATGAACCGTAGTGGTGTTGGGTGGGGGTGGCAGCGGTTGGGCTTGGAGAAGGGCCGTCATGCTATTGGTGAGGGCATCAACTTTTGCGTTTAGAGCTAATAATTGATCTTGGAAGCTTGTGGGTTGATCGTCATTTGATGTGTCTTTACGGGGAGGCATGGTGAGATCGATAATGAAAGCATCAAATTGATAGGGACTACTTGAGGTAGTCAATCTCCAAGAAATAAAGAAAAGGAACAAGAGACTTTTGAGCCAATAATATTTCTGATCTATTTTATTCAATGCAAAGTTTACACTATAAATACTGAAAAGAAATACAATGCTTTTCTAAACATGTGGAATAACTAACAGAACGTGGAGTCATGGATAAGTGGGAACAATAGTGCACCCTTTATTCATCCTTAACTCATGCATGTAACTAACAAACTCTAACGTGCATGTAGACTTCTTCTAAAAATGCATGTGACAATAAAATAACCAGTGAACCAATCCTTCCTAAAGACTTGGACTCGGATTATGAATGGACTGATCTTAACGAGTGGGTTATTATATGGGACATTGTAATCGTATCAGATTCATCTCACGAAGGAGACAAAAATGACACTTGGCTAGTCGTGCATGGTTTTTGGTACGAAAAGAACGTTCGTACAAGGTACCGTAGGTGATATGATCGCCGCATTTCTTCTGCACCAATGAGGTAACAACATGTGGCACCAGTGCCATAACAGTTTGTCAAGACAATCGTCATTTCAGGGTCCGCTTGGTTCAAAGTGGGGAAAGGAAAAGGGAAAGGGAAAAGGAAAGGAATGCAAAGGAATGAGTGAGGTGGGTAATCAATACCTTACCCCCCAATTTACTCTATAATGGTTTATTACCCACTACGGGGTAATCAAACCCTTACCCCTCCTCAACCAAGCATCAATTTATTTGTGATGTGGACCCTTTTGAATACTTTACCCATTCCCCCCCCCCCCCCCCCCCCCCCCCCCTTAACCCCTAACGAAGCACGCCCTCAGTTGTTGCCTGGAGATGGGTTCTCTAGAGTCTAGACAGCGTCTTTGTAGGCTTCCGTATTATGGGACTGAAATTAGTTATATGGGCCTCCGCTATTGGGTTAAAAATCTCCAATCTCTCACTAGTATGTCTAGAGGTTGATTTATGGTGAATAAAAGTTTAGATCTCATGACGACATGACATGACATTTTAGATTGTGAGAGTGCTAACCACCATCTAATGGCTGTTTTCACAACATAATGTGCATTAATTTATGCTGTTGCATTGTGTTTAATGGACACTTTTATTAACTCTATTGACCAACTTTAACATAGAGTGTTAAATAGCAATGTCCTCCATACTTTACATAGACCACCCATTTAATACTCAACACAGGCCACAAAGACCATCTTTGCAATTAAGTTTAATCTTTTAAAGTGTGCTGCTTTTATTTGATTTTCTTTTTTTGCATCAAGCATTGTCCATTTTTAGTAGCCGAATACAGATTCATCCATTTCAATCAAGGTTGTCAAGATCGGGATCCTACCCAGGATCGTTTTCGTCTTTGCAAGATCGTGATCGTAAGATCGGATCGGGATCTTAAGATCATACTCTAATGTTATTTCTTAATAATTTATGTAATTTTATACAAATCTACAAATTCTAATACATTATAACCATAAAATACTATGAATGTTTCGTATAAATGTTGTCCTAAATTATAATTATAAAATGTTTAAAAAGATTAACATGTTGTTTTTTGAATTCTACAAATAAACAACCCATAAATTTGTAGATTTTTTGTTTGTAATCCGAGAAAAGTAAGATCGGATCGTATTAGATCGTAAGATCGTATGGTCAAGATCGGGATCCTATAAGATCCTAAGCTTGCAAAGATCCTATGTAGGATCCGGATCGTTTTTGCTTTGCAGTATCGTAAAATCGTAAGATCCTAAGATCAGGATCGGGATCCTGACAACTATGATTTCAATAACAAAATTCTTCATCAACACAAGAAAATAGTTACACTACAGTACATAAATTACCAACTAGCAAACAAACATCTATCTTATTCATACCCTTTTTATGCAGCATTAAGAACTTGTATGACTGCGTTTCGGTTATGTATCTCTATATCCGTATGGAAATGGAATGATTGTCTGGCCCTGGCCATAGTATAGCTAGAACGACAGTTTTTAGAGCCATCGTGCTTCTCTTAATATAGTGTCCTTGATATACTCTGTGATTAAGGAAAGAACCAAAACGAAAACAAAGAAGCCACAAACTATGTTTGACAAAAGTCTACTACATTCGCATTTCTGTAACTCTTACAAATACCGTAACTTCTTCATACTTACAAGAACAATTTATCAACAAAAAATGAAAAAACCAAGTACAATGAATCGCTTAAACAATAGTCAGCTTGGTTCAAAGAATCAATCAATCTATCAATATCAACATATCCAAATAGTATATCACAAATCTCTATCCCATGGTAAAACCCCATTAGTAACATCAGCCAAATTAGCCAAAACAAAGTCTCTTAAACCAGTATCCCATACCTCACAAAACTGCCGTCTCCAGTCAGGTGGTTCAATTGCTTCTGTACCCAAACCAGGTGCTCTATCTCTTGACCCTTCATTTTGATTATCCTTCCAATCCGCCACATAAGTAGCCACTCTTCTATAAAACTTCGCCCTGAAAACCTCCCACACTTGGTACTTATAGTGATTAATCACAGCAACGTTTTGATGCAAATCCATGTATGTAAACCCTTTCTTTAAATGAAAATGGTGCACAACGTTCATTAAAGTCGTGTCAAGTGCATCAGGTCTAATGATAGACTTATGCCTTTCTGGG
Organism: Chrysanthemum seticuspe; assembly: GCA_019973895.1. Classification (NCBI taxonomy): domain Eukaryota; kingdom Viridiplantae; phylum Streptophyta; class Magnoliopsida; order Asterales; family Asteraceae; genus Chrysanthemum; species Chrysanthemum seticuspe. The sequence goes on from BPTQ01000003.1 coordinate 181,675,970, forward strand.
TTTTGTAGTCTACAAGTGTACCCAACCGTGACACCTTTTTTAGGTCGTGAAGTCAAACCCGAAGGCCCGAAGCTATGACAAGATGTTCTAATCTCCCCAATTGTCGAGGATTTAGTGTAATTCGAAACCAGAGTTTTAAGTGAACCCTGACCTGAATATCCCTTGTTATATGGGAAGTAATAAAACTCGTCAACATCCATAAAGGAAACCCAATTACATTCACTCCGAGCCCGCAAAGCACAATGCGAGAATCCAGCCTCTTGAGTCTTGATCCACGGCCAAACATGTCTACTAACATTATACCCCTCAAAATCAAGATTTTTAATCACATCTTTAATCTCGTCATCACTATTATTATCATATATAAACCATTTCTCAACACCTAACCATGAATGATACATAATCCACTCACGTATCGAACGCCCCTGATTCCACAACATAGTACACGCACAAAGCTCCCGTTTCTCACTCCTAGCCCCCAACTCCGTATAAATCCTAGCCACAGACGGCACAACAACACGACGAGACCTCCCACGCACCCTAGGCATCCTAAAACTAACCGTAGCTCTCACCCCACGCGCTTTCTCAGGATGCATTGCCATACTCCTCGGCAAAACACAACGCACCACTTCTTGAGCTGCAGTTATCGCTCGTGTAGTCAACATATACTTCCCATTCCCATTCCCATTCCCATCATCATCACCACTCTCCCAATCACCTAACCCGAAATGACAACTAAACTGAGTCGGATCAGACTCCTTATCTTGCCTATGACTTATCCCTTTCACAAACACAACCGTTGTATTCCCATCCAACACCGCCTCATACGCCAAATTATCCCAACTATTCGTCTTATCGTCCCCTACACCAATTACTAATCCCCGCCGTCTCAACCCGATCACCAACGTAAAATTCTTCCCCAATAACGGACACCGCACAATCAACCTACCATCAGTATACTCATCCACCGACAAAACATTCCGGTGGTCAACGCCCCGTTGACCACCGGTACTATTCCTCCTATAAACACATTCTAGCCTATTTTCGATACCGAATTCGACACGATTACTATCAGAATCAATATCTAGCTTCGAAACTAGTAACAAAACATGATCAGGAAATGAAACCCTAGCTTGAATATTAAAATTGGTCAAGGCTTTATAAGAACTTGTAAAAGAAGTAATTGATAGAGATGATAATGAAGATGACAATGAAGATGATGAAACGACGTGGTTTAATGCAACTGTGTGTCGTTTAAAGAGTAGGTAAAAAAATATAAAAAAGAACGCAAAGTAGACTAATGATTTTACCGGTGGGATTAAACGGGTTGGTTTTAGGTTCCGTTTACGTTTACGGCGTTGCTCCGGTGAGTCCATAACTAACTAAGTTTAAGGTTGTTAGAGATGTGTTTAAGGCTGTTAGAGGTGGAGTGAGTTTAGATCTGATGACGTGGACGGTGGTGAGTGGTGGTGTAGTGGTGGCGGTGATTGGGGGTTTTAAGGGAATATTTTGAGAAAAAAGGGGAAGGGGTAAAGAGAAAAGAAAAGGAATGTTTTGAGAAATTGGTGTGACTATGCTTTTTATTTACTAGTTAATAATTTTATTGAAAAATAATTTGTATGCCTAAAACTTAGATTTAAAATTAGATTTAAAAATGTGATTGATGCATTTAAAAAAATCATTGGTGAGAAATGATGAAAGAGAAAAAGTGCATGATACTTGTCAAAAAATGAATGATGTAGGTCTATTAGTAGGTCTCATTGTTAGGTCTAAATATCACAACTCAATTTTATAAATACTTTTGTGGAATGTTTAATTAAATAAGTGTTTTTTATTAGGAGTGGGATTACTAAAAAATTAGGGAAGTGCAAGTGGGTTAAAAAAGTTAAAATTTAGGTTGTTTTTATTGTTTGTGTGTATTTGTTTGGATTCTATCTATATTAACTTTGCGAAAAAAATACACCAAGTGTTTAGTGATACGAGTGTTTTGTTTTTATTTGAAAAGATGATAGACACGTTTTGTCAGTTTGAAATATCTTTTAAATTAGAGTTTGGCGTAGTTTTGAAAATGTTAGACGGGTTTTGTTATTCTGTGTAGTTTAACTATATCAGCTAAAACTGAAAATGAAATGTGTATTTATCTTAATAAAAAAAATCAGTCTTTTTAGTGATATATGCAAATATTTAATCTTGTAAAAGTTTTCAAAGAGAATTAAAAAAATAGGTATGTAATTCTACAATTTATGTATCACAAATACAATAGAAACGAGAAACTTTAAAAATTAATACTCATGAGATCACCTAACTTTATTAATTAAAATGGTTATTAATTTATTAATTAACTAAATATTAATTTATCGAGTTTTGAATGTATTTTATGACACTACAAAAATAAAAAGTATACTTATTTAACAAAATAAATATTCAATAATAAAAGATTCTTGTGAAACCAATGTACACCAAGGAAGAAAAAGCATAATATAATTTACAACGGATATGACGCGTAAAGAATACACTTCTCAATCATACCAAACCTAAAAGGCAGCAAAATGTCTAGTGCAATAATGGTGGATGACATCTTGCCACTTTCACAAACATGCCTTCCTTTTGTTTCGGGTCAAATGTTATTACTAGGGGTATGGGCTTTTGTGTATCATCAAAATAAATGGAATTCAATTTTTTACGTAATATCGGTCCATGATTTAAGAGCCAATTTTAATTTAATATAATGATTTATTTAAGACTAAAATAGGTAATAGGAGGGATTTGGGTAGTGCCTTAATTGTATCAATCTTTTAGGCTAAGAGCACTTGGTATGTTAACGCAACTCTTGTATTATGGTCTACATAGACTTTTTTTGCTTTGCGTTAAGTGTGAGTTATGATACCATAGGTCTAAGTTAAGGGCATGAGTTAACCCTCAAGTTACCATGGTAACTCACGTTAAGATGCAAACATGAATAAAAAAAAATAAAAATAAAAGTACATAACCGGCCCAAAATATTATTTTTTTTAAAGAAAAGTGGGGCTCAAAATGTTGAGTTATGGTTGAGATATGATAAGGGGTGTTTTTGTGAGTTAAGGTTGAAATGTCAAAGCTGATGTGGCGCTGAATTATGGCATAACCTAAGTTATCATACCAAGTGCTCTAAGGGGAGCGGTGGGTGACCACTCACCACAAAACTCCACCTCACTCGGAAGAGAGTACCTCCTACCCCTTCAAGAAACAACACACCTTAATTGAACATGCAAATAATCTAGCCAAGTATACGACTCCGAAAATTGGCGCAAACCAGAATGCCCAATTCCCACCATTTAGCCAATAAGTCCCACAAGCCTTTTGCCATCTCACAAGTAAAGAAAATGTTATTAACTGATTCGACATCATCTTAACAAGTGGGGCATAAAACTGATCCAACATCGATACCTTTCCTATCCAGGTTTACCCTGGATGGGAGTTTACAAAGCGACATTCTCCACAAGAAAACATTGACTTTAATAGGAATAAATCTATTCCAACGAGTAGCATCTTGGTCGACAACTAGAGTATGGGAATCCACCAAATATCGCACAGATGCAACAGAAAAGTAGACTGAAACATCTAACGACCACTGCCAGGATTCGAATTGATTGGTGAGAACTACATCCCCAAAAACAACTTGCAAAGCTTCGAACTGAGATAATTCGGCACCACCTCTCGGAGACCGCCTAAGAACCGAATACCAATCAGGAAGGGACATATGATTTGCAACAAAGCAATCTTTATCAATATCAAGCACGAAAATACGAGACAATTTCAATTTTAAGGGCTGGTCCCCGCACCAAATGTCATCCCAAAACCTAGTTGAATCCCCATTCCCGATCCTGTGAGTACACAAGGACTGAAGATCAATACCTTTTTGCTTATTGCTTTTGACCGACTTCAGAATTGAACCCCATGAACTCAGGCTGGAGCATCGAGCAGTGTCATCAAAAATACCTCCATAGGCCCTGTTAATACAAATAAGCCGTAAAAACGTTTATTTATATTTTACGATCTTCTAATGTTTTGTCGATAACAAAAGTAAAATCATATTAACGAAACAAATAAAATACGTAAATGGTTTGAACTAATAGTTTTCTAACACACTTACGTTTTCACATAAAACAATATAACAAGATTAAGTGATTTTATATTTTAGATACACATGTACAACAACTAGTGTTTACATATTGGCTTAACAAGTTTAAGTAACTCTATGAGTTAGATACATATGTACAACAACTAGTGTTTACATATTGGGTTAATACATACTTATATTAAGTACACTAAAATGGGTAAAAACAAGTATATACTAAAATGGGTAAAAGCAAGTATATACTAAATAGATAAAAACTAGCAAATGGTTTTGACCCATAACCCATGGTTTTATATATACCACTTACACAAGTTCAATGTATCCTTAAGGTACATTGTATCTAGATTGAAAACCATGGATCAACCCATAACCCATGACCCATGACCCATAACCAAAAATACCCATGGGCAAAGAGGAGCGGACCACGGATCCCTAGCTTTGTGCTAGCCGGATCCCAAGTGGAAGGGATCCGTGGGATCCGGGGAAACAGTAGAGAATTTCCTCTATAAATAGAGAGCCATTTATTCCTTTCTACTCATCCCTTTACACACATACTTTCCCCAAGTATTCTAACCCTCTAACCTCAGATCCAAGAGATCTATGTAGCTCTTCTCTTTTGTGTTTGTGTGGTCTTGTAGATTCCCCTTAAAGGAAAGATCACCACATCTTGAAGACGTGCAAGCTCAAGTCCATGAGTTGCCATGCTTAGTCATCATCAAGACAACGGAGGTTCTCTTGTTGATAGTTCTTCCTTTCTCCATAGATGTTGGGTTGAAGGCATTAGTGAAGAATGCCGAAAGTGTCAAGATGAAAGCATTAGTGAAAGATGCTAATCATCCACGTCAAAGCATTAGTGAAGAATTCTTAAGGTGTCAAGACGAAGGCATTAGTGAAGGATGTCAAGCGTTGTGTCAAAGGCATTAGTGAAGGATGCCGAAGAATCAAATCAAGTAGCATTTGGGAAGAATGCTTAGGTCGTATAATCGATGAGGTGCATCGTTATACATATAAGTGTTTATTTATTCACAAGGATGGTGATATCCTTGATGGTGTTGTAACAAGGAGTAGATCTCCTTGATAATAGGTGTTGTGTCGTGAAGGGTAGTAGTTCCTCCATAGTAATGGAACTAGGTGCTTAGCCTAGTACCTAATAAAGGGTAGGCGACGTTGTGATAGGATTAGTTCTCCTAAGGTGTGAAAGAACTCGGTGGTTAGCCTAGCACCGTATAAAGGGTAGGCGACGTTGTGATAGGATTAGTTCTCCTAAGGTGTGAAAGAACTCGGTGGTTAGCCTAGCACCGTATAAAGGGTAGGCGACGTTGTGTTAGGTGTGGTTCGCCTTGGTGTGAAAGAACTCGGTATTTAGCTTTGTACCGGAAAAAGGTTAAGCGACGTTGTGAAGGCTTCTCCGCCATAAGGAGTTGGTGTAGTGCTTACGAACTCTCGAGTAGGTGACTCGGGGAGTGGAGTAGGGCAACGAAGGTGTCCTTGTAGCCGAACCACTATAAATACTTGTGTCGTGGTGATGTGCCTCTTACTCTTTATCTTTCATTACACGTTTATATATCTATCTATCAACGTCCAACATAAACAACCAAATAGATTGACATAAGTCGATCTAAATATTTAAAAGGAAGTTTTAAATTAGTAAAACTATTCAACCCCCCCTTCTAGTTTTCCACAATTGGTACCAGAGCTTCGTAACCAAGTTTCTTAAAGTATATTGTACTTTAAAGACTTGATACGATCCGTGTATGTTTGAAAACTACAAAGAAGAATTTTTTTTTATTTTTTCATATTTTTTATTAAATCATTTTGTTGGACATTGATAGATGATTCTAACAATATTCCGTTCTCGAGTAATTTTCATGCTAGAATTTCCCAAAATCTTCATTCAAAGATGAAGTCAACATTCAAGGAAGGATTCTTAAAGTAATCACAACTTTATTACATCAAGTACAAAGGATTACTTTAAAAGCTCATGAAGTATTTTTGGTCTTATACCAAATCAAGAAGCATAAAGGTATGTGTTACTTTTCATTAGATAGGATACTTGAGCTCTACTTATTTTCACAAGTACTACTTTGATTATTATAACACTAAGAGCGTTAGAAGTCTCTTTCGTCACTCTTCCACCTTTCTCGTCATAGGGAATAATTTTTTTTTTAACGCCGTCATCACATCCTCGATATGAGATTCATCAAAAGCCGTCATTCAAAAACAATCGTCATCTAAAACCTCCGAACTATTTTTTTGTAAGCTATTCCATAAGCATACTACAAAAAAATATAATGTCAAACAACCTCCTTTTTGTTCATTGTAGCCGGATCCCTCTAGTTGTACTAGCCGGATCCCAAATACAAAGGATCCGGGGGAACCGTGGAACAGAACTCAGCCATACGCTTTCAAAAATCACCACTGATCTTTTTCCCTCTATTCTCATAACACAAAAACGACCAAGCCACTGCATCCATCCTCGTTGGCTTTCATAACCTCAAAGTATTTCTTCCTAGAACACCATTGTAAGTAATTACATTAACTTGTTCTAATTTTCATCATCTTCATTCTAGGGTTTATGGTCCCCTAAATTATAATCAAATTAATTTAATTAGGGTTTTTCAAATTAATCATGAAAAGGGGCTTTTTAACTAAATCACATTGTGTTCACAACATTGTTAATACAAATCATAAACCATAAACCCATTTCCAACTAATTTTACCTAATTGGAAAATTTGTATTTCTAGGACCAACCATGCCCAAAGCTACTCAATAAGATCATCATGACACCGTCCACTATCTTACTCACTACTATCGTAAAAGGGGTCTGACCAAAACTAACCGTAAAATTTTCAAAAGCCTCACAAAACGACTTATTCACGAAGGTCGTGTAGTCAAGGAATGTTTCCTTGAAGATACCGACACTCGTCAAGTTTTCTCGACAATCAACTTTGATTGTCTTCTTGACATTGATGAACAAATTTGTCCGGTTTTCATTTTTGAGTTTTACAAAAGCTTTAGGATCATTAGAAACACCGATAATAGCATCTCAATCGCCTTTATCATCAACACACAAAACTTCACTCTTCCTCTCAACACTTTTGCTCAAATTCTTCGCATTCCTTGTGAAGGAATTTGTATGTACTCTCAAGATTGGGCAATTAACGCTCAAATCCTTGCACTTGATCCTAAGCCTCTTTACAACACTCCTCTCGACAATCCCGAAACCATTCGCGATACTATCTTTAAAATTAGGACCGACCAATCTCGTTACGATCGTAACAAAAAGCTAATTCACCGTAATCCCTTTAAAATGGAACTTTTTGAAATGCATCCCATGTTTAGAAAATGGGAAGAAATCCTTAGAGAAAACATCATTAGCCTAGTTGGAAACAAAGATCATCCAAACGCATGCCTTGTGCAAATGATCTATTGTCTTATCCACCAAAGGCCATTTAATCTTGCCTATTACATGGTAAGGAGAATGGCTGGGGTATTCAAAGCTTCCAACATGGTACTCCCATATGGTATGCTCCTAACACGACTTTGTAAGTACGTTAGTGCATTGCAACCATCCCCTATCAACGATGACCATTACCTTTCCGATCACGTCATGGTACCCCTTACCAAACAACCATCTAAACGGTTCATGGTCAATGGAGAGAAACCCGAAGCCCTCTTGGACTCCTCGGCCGGAGAAGAAGAAGAAGAAGAAGAAGAAGAAGATAAGGAGGACATCGACCCCGTATCCAACATTAAATTGGACATTCTTGAATACCACGAACAACTTCCAACCATTCCAAACGAGACCGCGGAATACAAACAAATAAGAGGCATGATTCAAAACCTCGCTTACAATCTCACTAAGCCGTCAAAAAGAAAGAGGAAGAATTGACGAAAGAGACAATAGGAATGTGTTTATTTTTATTTATCTTATGTTTGAATGATTTCTTTTTAGCATTGTTGGTTTATGGAAATTTGGATTTGTTTCTGGTGCTATATGATGGCTTGCTTGTTTCTAATTGCTTATTTCATAGTTTTAATAGTGTACAAAATCTGCACATCATTCTTTTTGGTTCTGTGTTGATTCTGATCTGCAGATGCCGGATCCCTAGGATTAGCCTAGCCGGATCCTTCCCTTGAAGGAACCGTGGGATCCGTGACATCAGATCAACAATGCAGCTTTTAGCACATCAAAACTGCTTTCTAGATAACATCACATTAGCTTGACATATGTTTTTAGAACCCAACTAAGCCCACGTCAAGGATGAGAAAGGCTTAGACTCACTAAAAGCTTACTTACGATCTTAGTCTGATTTTATCATCACATCTAAAACTCACCATACTTCCGCTTCAACTACTCACAAAATAATTCTCATCTCTCAAAACACTTAGGAAAGCAAGCTAAACAATTTTAGGAAATTGCCTCTAGTCTTCTATATCTCAAGGTAAGACAAAAATTAGTTTTTCAATTCTTGAAATTTTTGAGAATTTTTCTTAATATCACCTCAAGCTAAAACCTGATCACTAGGATCATTTATTATGACTTGTCACCCTCATAACTCTTAGTGTTATCCTTGGACATCCATTGGTAGTCTTCTTGTCCCTTCCTTCTTCCATAAAAAGCAATCATGTGCACAAACACTTATTACTCATGATCAGTCAAGTACCCTCTCTTCCTAAAACACTAAGGAGAGCTGAAACACCCAAAACAAGATAGGCTTTAGCTTCTAGAAACCCCATTTCAAATCTGTCATAACTGCTGAGAGTCGGATCCCTAGGAATAGCCTAGACGGATCCCTCCAAGGAGGGAACCGTGGGATCCGGGTGACAGTATATGTCTAACATTGCTAACCCAAACACTCCATCTCATCTTAAATGAGTTCCTAGATCAGTGAAACTCTGAATTTCAACCTTGTGCATGTCAATCATCACATTTCCAAGAACATTAGTGGATTAAGTCTTAAATACTAATTGCCAAGATCTTCTCTTTATAAACCACATTGCCTAGAAACATTTTAGTCATCTCACACAAATATCAGCAATTGCAACCATTTCCCTTAGTCATTTCAATATGAGAAAGGCTCCTAGTGCTCATTCATCCACCCAAGAACCACCCAAGAAACTTGCTAGAATCATACACGAAGTTTCTTCAACCGAATCATCTCCGATTAAGTCCACCAATGCTAGGATTTCTCCCACATCAAGGAAACCAATCAAACTAATCCTCATGAATAAGATTCCTACTAGGATATCTTCACCAAATTCTACCATAGCAAACAAACCCCCCACAACTCAACCAACATCATTAGCACCTAGAGATACTTCGCAATCATTTTCACACTCTCACAATATAGAAAACTTACCCTCTTGGCCATCTCATCTTTCACCATTACCATCCAATTCACATGAAAAGATTGAGCCACAAAATCAAAATGTTGAATCAACACTTGATCCAAAATCAAACTCTATCATCCCTCCCAATAGTCCATTTTGGATTATGAGAAGACATCAAAAGCAACCACTTGACCAAATGGAAGTTGATGTCTCTCTACCTCTAGCCACAAGCATTATAGAGCCACCACTAAATGAGTCTCAACCAAATCCTCCTTTATTTGAAGAACCTCAACCCACTTCACTTAAACTTTCACTTCAAGAAATTCAAAACCATAACAAGGATTGCTATCATTGTAAACACGTTGAAAGGTTGATACATGAATTACGCGAAGAGCATTGTTTCATGTTTCATCACCTCCTCGAACGTTTCGAAGAGGTTAACAAGCCTAAACCACAATAACCATAATAGTTGTAAGCTCAAACCTAGAACGTTTAGGACATCTTTTAGTAATTAAGCCTTTAGTCGAATCTTAAGTTTGGGTTGACTTATTAGCATTAATAGCATCTATTTGGCTAGTTCATTCTCTTAGTTTTTAGAGATTTGGTTGTGTATCTCTTTGTTTTATTGAATGAATACTTTCATGCCATGACTATTATGTGTGTTGTGCTTGTTATATTGTACTTTTATCTCATTCCCTCAAGTTGCACTCCTTGACATTTCTTCACTGCTGAAGAAACTGGAACAGATAGCCGGATCCCTTCCTGATAACTAGACGGATCCCTCATTGAAGGGAACCGTGGGATCCGTGGTACAGAAGCACAAATTTCTACTAACTTGAGTCTCTTTTGCAGGAAATTATGTACTATACTCTTGTTTTTCTAACCTTTACTTTGTAGATTTTCAAAATAACACATGAAGATTTTGACACCATAAAAGCTAGGGGGAGCTTTGTGTCAAACAATATTGCAAAATCATTTGCAACTTAATCCATTTTTGGATTACACTTCATGTTACCCCATTGCAACTTTGCAATATTCGAGGGGGAGCACGTTTTCGTCACTTAGACGAACCATTTGCAAACTTAATTGCAAACACAAGTAGCTTATTTTACATTATGTCCTTGACGCCCTTTTTCAAAGGGATGGACTCGTCAAGGGGGAGTTAAGACGAGTACCATTCCCGTCACTTGCTCTCGTTACATCTTTTATAATTTTTCTTATAAAAATTGTGTTAGTTTCTTCAAACACTTTTTGTTTCGACAAAAAGGGGGAGAAGAAAGTAAAAACTACAAATTAAAACATTTACGAATTTTAGCTTTTCCTTAAAATAATTTTATGTTTTGTCATCAACAAAAAGGGGGAGATTGTTAATACAAATAAGCCGTAAAAACGTTTATTTATATTTTACGATCTTCTAATGTTTTGTCGATAACAAAAGTAAAATCATATTAACGAAACAAATAAAATACATAAATGGTTTGAACTAATAGTTTTCTAACACAGTTACGTTTTCATATAAAACACTATAACAAGATTAAGTGATTTTATATTTTAGATACACATGTACAACAACTAGTGTTTACATATTGGCTTAACAAGTTTAAGTAACTCTATGAGTTAGATACATATGTACAACAACTAGTGTTTACATATTGGGTTAATACATACTTATATTAAGTACACTAAAATGGGTAAAAACAAGTATATACTAAAATGGGTAAAAGCAAGTATATACTAAATAGATAAAAACTAGCAAATGGTTTTGACCCATAACCCATGGTTTTATATATACCACTTACACAAGTTCAATGTATCCTTAAGGTACATTGTATCTAGATTGAAAACCATGGATCAACCCATAACCCATGACCCATGACCCATAACCAAAAATACCCATGGGCAAAGAGCAGCGGACCACGGATCCCTAGCTTTGTGCTAGCCGGATCCCAAGTGGAAGGGATCCGTGGGATCCGGGGAAATAGTAGAGAATTTCCTCTATAAATAGAGAGTCATTTCTTCCTTTCTACTCATCCCTTTACACACATACTTTCCCCAAGTATTCTAACCCTCTAACCTCAGATCCAAGAGATCTATGTAGCTCTTCTCTTTTGTGTTTGTGTGGTCTTGTAGATTCCCCTTAAAGGAAAGATCACCACATCTTGAAGACGTGCAAGCTCAAGTCCATGAGTTGCCATGCTTCGTCATCATCAAGACAACGGAGGTTCTCTTGTTGATAGTTCTTCCTTTCTTCATAGATGTTGGGTTGAAGGCATTAGTGAAGAATGCCGAAAGTGTCAAGATGAAAGCATTAGTGAAAGATGCGCTAATCATCCGCGTCAAAGCATTAGTGAAGAATGCTTAAGGTGTCAAGACGAAGGCATTAGTGAAGGATGCCAAGCGTTGTGTCAAAGGCATTAGTGAAGGATGCCGAAGAATCAAATCAAGTAGCATTTGGGAAGAATGCTTAGGTCGTATAATCGATGAGGTGCATCGTTATACATATAAGTGTTTATTTATTCACAAGGATGGTGATATCCTTGATGGTGTTGTAACAAGGAGTAGATCTCCTTGATAATAGGTGTTGTGTCGTGAAGGGTAGTAGTTCCTCCATAGTAATGGAACTAGGTGCTTAGCCTAGTACCTAATAAAGGGTAGGCGACGTTGTGATAGGATTAGTTCTCCTAAGGTGTGAAAGAACTCGGTGGTTAGCCTAGCACCGTATAAAGGGTAGGCGACGTTGTGATAGGATTAGTTCTCCTAAGGTGTGAAAGAACTCGGTGGTTAGCCTAGCACCGTATAAAGGGTAGGTGACGTTGTGTTAGGTGTGGTTCGCCTTGGTGTGAAAGAACTCGGTATTTAGCTTTGTACCGGAAAAAGGTTAAGCGACGTTGTGAAGGCTTCTCCGCCATAAGGAGTTGGTGTAGTGCTTACGAACTCTCGAGTAGGTGACTCGGGGAGTGGAGTAGGGCAAGGAAGGTGTCCTTGTAGCCGAACCACTATAAATACTTGTGTCGTGGTGATGTGCCTCTTACTCTTTATCTTTCATTACACGTTTATATATCTATCTATCAACGTCCAACATAAACAACCAAATAGATTGACATAAGTCGATCTAAATATTTAAAAGGAAGTTTTAAATTAGTAAAACTATTCAACCCCCCCTTCTAGTTTTCCACAGGCCCGATATATATTCCTTATGACTTGAGCCCAAAGATCAGAAGGGTGACTCAAAAGCTCCAAATTCATTTGAATAAGAGACCTATATTAAGACCATAAATGCTATCGATCCCGCGGCCTCCCAACTTCTTGCTCGTCAAGCACTTATTCCATTTCACCGATGTTATCTTTTTCTCTCCTTGATCAGCACCTGAAAAGAAATTATTACGTATCGACTCAAACTTATGTTGAACAGGAGCAAGCATCATGTAAATCGACATGTAACATGTAGGAAGATTTCTAAGAACCGACTTGATTAAAGTGAGACGACCGCCAACATATAGTAAACGAGCTTTCCATAACGAAAGCTTATAGGAGAATTTATGAATAATGGCATTCCAATTATAACACCTAGCCATATAACGTCCAACCGGAACACCAAGGTATTTCAAAGGAAATTTGGTCACCCCACAGCAATGAGCTCACCATATTAGAGACATCCTTGTCAGAAACACAAACACCTAAAACATTAATTTTTTGTGGAGTATTTAGTGGAGTATATTTTATAAAGTAAGTATTTTAATAAAGTGTGGGGAGTGGTGTGACCACTATGGGTGAAAGGTGAGAGAGAGTGAAACAAGAGAGAAAGTTGAGATGACGATGATGTGGAAAGTGAGAAGAGGTAAACACTAATTTCAGCCTTATAGTAAACGTTTATTTTAGGGCTGAGCGTCGGTCATAAACCGACCCAAACCGAACCGAACCGAGAAAACCGATGACCGAAAACCGTGAAAAACGCGAACCGAAACCGAACCGAATGTTATCGGTTCGGTTCGGTTTTTCGTCGGTTCGTTTCGATTTTGTCGGTCTAGGTATATTTTGGCATGTTTTTGTCGGTTTTGGGCCGAATCGGACCGAACCGAACCGACCCGAAACCGAAAGCATGTAAAACCTAAAACCGAAACCGAACCAACGGGCTGTCGGTCCGGTTTGGTTTGTGTCGGTTCGGTCGGTTTCGTCCGTCCGATTCGGTTTTGAACCTTTGATGCTCAGCCCTAGTTTATTTTACCGGTCAAAGAGATTTTTAGATAAATATATCTATTTTGGCTAAATGTCACTAAAACATATGTTTAATATCTCAGGCTAGACTTTTGAAAAAAGATAAGCCGACGTCCAAAAATGGATGCACATGGTTAAGATTTTCCCGGCAACGCTCTAGAGACCTATTTCACCAACATGCATTTTTATGTGTGTTTTGTTCCTGTGTGTGAGAGATAAAATAAGTCAACTGCTTATAAATAAATTATATAAAAAAACAAAAAACAAGATTGGGACCTTAAACCAGAAATATTATTCATTATATAAGTACCTAATTACATCTTACATGTCCATCTTAACATCAAGAAACAACCAAGAAAAACACATCCAAACCCAACCAAGCTACCTACACCATTGACCAACACAAAAAACCCTAAACAACCATTCGCCTGTAGCCCTAATCGTGCTTCTCCATGATTGTGATATGCTCCTGATTTTTGGTGATAATAGCACGCACTTCAACCAACATGGCCGCAAGCCACTCTAGCAAACGGCGCTCCGTCACTTGAACCTCATGAAGGCACTCATAGGTCTCAGCAACATATTCTTGTTCATCAAAATTAAGAGACAAAACCTCACTCATTTTCTCGGTACGCTTATCAACCTTTCTATGCAGCTCATTCCTTCGCTCCCTCAACCACATGACCATCCCTTCATCTTCTGTAACTTCTTGACTGGATAGGAATTTGAAGCAGTTGTGTAGCTTATCAGACCCGCACACATCTTTCAGTTAATTGATTAACGGAGTTTGAGACATTTTTCAGTTGATGAGTTGATAGTGGTTAGGTAAGAGATGGTGTTTTGTTGATAGAACTTAAATGAGACTAATGAAACTAAACCAATCACTAACATAATATATTGTAACTGAATAGACTTAATCATTGCAAATATTAACTCGAGTATTAATTCGTATTGTTCGTTCGTCTTCCCATGCAGAAACATCAAATTTGTAATAAACATAAACTTTGAAAATACAACATAAAATCCTCCAACTTGAAAATGCCTCAAAATTACAATTAAACTTTGCAATATAACCAAAGCAGCCCTCAAAGTTTGCCTATTATGATAAAACATAATATTTCTTTAAATCTTCTTCATTAACAAATGTATTTCAAAGTATCATCTCTATCTATGTATCATTATCATGGTTTTTGACAATCTAATACGACGAATTAACCGAATACGAAATACTATCACGATAAACTTAGATATCATTTTCATTGTTTCACCGAAACTCAAGTAAAAGTAATTAAATAACGTCACCAACATTCTTCATCCCGTGATCACAAATACAAATTACAAACTTATTAAACAAAATAAAAGAATAAAATAAATAACTTACTGTTAGACGATTAATATTAAGGGTGTTAGGCCCGTTTGTGTTTAGCCCGTATTGTATCCTAGCCTGTATTGTATCCTATATATTCTGATGTAACGAACATATTCAGGGATTCAATATACGATTATCAAATCTTACATGGTATCAAACCTAAACACGATCCATAATCCATGCTTACGTACTTTTTTAAAACCCTAATTTTTTTTCCGTTTGTGTTTTTCGACCAAGTGTGTTGTCGAGGGGTGTTAATTTGTTTGTCGACCAAGGTGTGTTTTTTTTCAATCATCTTTGCTTCGTTCTCTACTGCTAGACATTACTAATAAACTCACCTATTGGTTTCACCATGACTACGGATACGACTCCCTCCGCATCGGTTCTCACCTTATCGAATAAACTTATGGTTATGAATCACTTAACCACTTTTGTTCCCATCAAACTTGATGTTTATGAGATGAATTACTCCTCATGGGTGTATTATTTTTCTCATCTTTGTCATGGCTATGGCATCTTGGACCATCTTGTTGATCCACCCACATCCTCCTTTACTACACCTCCTACACCACCGACTAGGGACCCGGAGTGGCTCAAGATTGATTTTATTATTCGCTCTTGGATCTTTCCCACACTTGCTTTGAATCTTCAAAAGCGTTTGTTTGTACTTAATCCCACCACTGCCAAAGAGGCGTGGGTATATCTTGAGACGATTTTTCAAGAGAATAAACGCCCAAGAGCTATGGATTTGAAGGCGGAACTACGGAATTTGAAGCTTGGGGGCTTAACCATTGATGCGTACTTTCAGAAAATTGAGTCAATTGCTTCGGTTTTGAATGGCCATAGTTCTCCTCTTAGCAATGATGACCTTGTTTCGTTTGAACTTGAAGGCTTGCCAACCACGTATGATGTGATTTCTACAGTTATTACTACTCGGGAACCCTTTCTCGATCTCAAAACGGTTCGTTCGTTGTTGACCACGCAAGAGATGCCCATGAAATCTCAAGTTCAAAGATGCTACATCCGCTTCTCCTATGGTCTTATTGGCCAACAATAATGGTCGACGTTCGTCTAATCCTTTGGAAAAAGTGAACAAACCTTGTTTTCTTTTTGCTAAAGGTCATTGTCATTTTGGTGAGGCGTGTAGGTATCTTCACAATGGTGTTCATGGCAAGTCTACTTTACTCCCTTGTACTTCCGGTTCATTGTCTACTATGTTGGATATGGATACCTTGCGACAATTGTTGGCTAAGTTGGGGTTTACCTCTACGCCTAGCCAAACTACTCCTCATGTTGCTTATACTACCAATACCTCTCCTGTTGCTTATATTATGAATAACCATCCTTATGGACCGACTCAACTACAATACCAATCCCAGCCTCTCTATTAGGCCCAAGTGTTTCCACAGGGGGTTCAAGGTTTACCATAGGGGGCGGGTTATAATGTTGCTCAAGGGGTTCACGGTCTACCACGGGGGGTTCAGTTTGGGGTGACATATTTGTTTCCACAGGGGGTTCACGTTGCGCAAGGGGTTCCATTTGATGCAGGTTCTCAGCAGCCGCAGGGGGTTCAATGTCTACAACTTGGGGTTCAGTTCAGCCCATGTATGGTTCAGCGAGGACCCTCACCAGCCGGTTTTCACCCGGGTCAACTACTAGCATCAAGTTCACAGGGTTCGGGTCTCGAGACTCTTTTACCAAATGCCTTTAATACCACCACTCTTAAGGAACCGACTGCTGGCAACTGGAACATGGATACAGGTGCGAGCTCTCACCTTAATGATTCTGTACATAATCTTAGTTATATTCTTAATGAGTGCATGTATTCGTCTGTTGCGGTTGGTGATGGGTGTTTCATTCCCGTCACTAACTCTGGTCATAGTATTTTGTCTACCTCTTTTCGCCCTCTTCATTTAAATAATGTTTTAATCACTCCTCACATTGTCAAAAATCTAATTTTTGTGCGTTAATTTGTTCGTGATAATTATTGCACTATTGAATTTGATCCTTTTGGTTTTTCTGCGAAGGACTTCCTAACTCGACGGGTACTCCTCCGTTGTGATTGCACGGGTGATCTCTATCCTGTACAAAGCTTTCTCCCATTCCTCAAGCATTTCTTACCGGTCAGTATACGTGGCATCAACGACTTGGACATCCAGGGAGTGAAGTGTTGCGGCGTCTTGTGTCTAGTGATTCTATTTCTTGTAATAAAGAGAAGCTTCCCGTTCTTTGCCATGCTTGTCAGCTTGGTAAACATGTGAAGCTTCCGTTTCCTAGTTCGTCTAGTTCTGTTACTTCTTTTTTTTGACATTGTTCACTCGGATTTGTGGACTTCCCCAATTCTGAGTCTTTCTGGTTTCAAGTATTATGTTTTGTTTCTGGATCATTACTCTCAGTATGTTTGGGTTTATCCTTTGATGAATAAATCTGATGTTTTGTCTTAATTTCAATTGTTTCGTAGTTATGTTCGTACTCAGTTGGAGTGTGAAATTAAATCGTTTCAGTGTGATCATGGTGGTGAGTTTGATAATACGGCCTTTCATAAATTGTTTTCCACCCATGGCATACAATTTAGATTTGCTTGCCCTCGCACATCGCAACAAAATGGAAAATTTGAACGCATGATTCGTACCATAAATAATCTTATTCGTACTTTATTGTTTCAAGCACACCTACCACCAAACTTGTTAGCCTTGATAATAATTAATAGAAGTGATGGTCATTTACGTTTAGGAACTTTGTAACGTGTGTTAGATATCGTATTAGAATAGTCAACGGGCTCGTGGATTGGGCTAAGCTAAATGGCTAATAGTTATGTTAAGCTAGCCTTTTACCATTTGTAATCCAATCCAAGTCCAACCCATATCCACGAAGCACATGGCCAAGCCCATTAGGGCGTTTTATCTTGTAGTATAAATACCGCTCAAATGTGTCATTTGAGGGGTGTGCTTGAGTGTGTATGTGTGTGTTTTGAGGTAATACAAGTTTCTTGTTTCATCTTTTTCTCTCTACATACACGAGTTACATCTTAAGTCACCATCTTTCTATCTTTTCTTCTTCATCTTTACGCATATAGTTTGTGTTTGTTTCGTGTTATTCTCATGTGATAAAGGCTGGGTATTTATGATAAGGTTGAGATAAACAAGGTCCTACAATTGGTATCAATCGCCTAACAATGGTTTAGGAGTATTTGTGTTACCTTTTTTTTTAAAGCTTTACAAAGAAAGTTGCGTTTTTTCCTATAAACGTGGGCCTTTTTTTCTTAAAGTTTTGATTTTTACGTGGTTTTAAGGTTAAAGTTGTAGACTTTATTGATCTTTAAGTGTTTTGGAAGAAGTTTGTGCAAAAGAAATCATTTGGAAACGCGTTTTTGAGTGTAAAGTAGTGTTTTTTGCAAAAACTGGGCATTTTAAGCGTAAAGTTGCAAGTACAAGAAAGTCAAAACCCTCTTTTTACGCGTAAGAAAAAGTCAAAACCCTAGTTCTACGCGTAAGGGTCTACGCGTAAGAATTGAAGTTTTCGCATAAGCTTTTGGTGAAGAATCTTCGTGCAACAATGGTTACTCAGTGTTTTCCTTGCTTGGATAAACTTGAAAAACACTTCGACTTGTGGATATCTTTCACGCTTGGAAGAGTGTGAAGGATTTTGGTTTTAAACCTAATCTTACGCCTAAGCAGAAAGCTTACGAGTAAGCACTCTACGCCTAAGTTAAATCTTACGCGTAAGGTACTCTACTTCTAAGTATAAAGTTTACGCATAAGCTTACGTTTAACCTTAAGTTTACGCGTAAGTCTGGGTCTACGCATAAGCATCATCTTACACCTAAGGAGAGTTACGCATAAGCTGTTTACGCATAAGCAATCCTACGCATAAGCAAATCCTACGCCTAAGAACAGGTTTACGAGTTAGATTTTGAGCAAAACTTCAAACGGCCATAACTTTTGAACCGTAACTCCGTTTTCAGCGTTCTACCCATCAAAACGACCGTGAGAACGAGAAGATTGGCATGCCGAATGAACTATAGGTCAACCTTCAAGTCCTAAAAACGCTCCGAACAGAAGTTATTCAGGTTTTTAAGTTTTTAGACCCAATTTTCACTACAACAACCGAGTTTAATCTTCATCAAACACAACTCCTTTATCGTTGAATCGATCCTACATCAAATTTATCGTCAATTACCTTCATCAATGGCTACTCAACAAGACATTCATGCAGCCGATGCCGAAAACCGTCCTCCTATGCTGGAAAAAGGTGGATATCTTTAATGGACAAGTCGTATGCTCCGCTACATCAAAACCAAACCTAATGGAAAACTCATGATTCAATCCATTACGAAAGGACCCTTCAAGCCTCGACCAGTCCAAAACCCTGGAAATCCTGATGCAACACCTCCCGTCCCACCATCTTTTCGTGTTCAAAATGAATCAAAATACACGGACGAGGATAACAAACAGGTTGAAGCAGATGACATGGCAATACACATTGTCCAACTGGGTTTACCAAGAGACATCTTTGCAGCTGTGGACAGCTGTGAAACTGCTTACGCTATGTGGGAACGTGTTAGACGGCTTTGTTATGGAACAGAAATTGGTCAACAAGACACGGAGAACAAGCTGCTAACTGAATGGGAGAGGTTTACATCAACTCCAGGAGAATCCATTGAATCCTACTAAGGAAGGTTTTGCACTTTAATGAATGAGCTTATCAGAAACAAGTTGGCACCCAGAACTATCGTGAGTAACATCAAATTTCTCAACAATCTTCCAGAAGAATGGGGACGATATGACACTATTGTCAACCAAACAAAAGACTTACATCAGGTGAACTTTGATCAACTCAACGATTTTCTGAAACAAAACCAAACTGAAGTGAATGAAGTCAGGAAAGAAAGATTGGCAAAGAACCATGATCCCTTGGAACTAATTGCAAAGACTCCAACTCCAGTGAACTCACCACAACAAACTTCATCATCTTCCACTAACAACAACTTGCAGCAATACATTCCACAACCACAAGCTGTTATCCCTCAACAACAATTCTACCCACCAGAACAACAAGTCATTCAACATCAATAGTATCCACAATACCAGGAACAAGGAATCACTGATCTTGAAACTGAACAAGAACAAGCTTTGTCAACTGCATTTGCTTTTTTGACTAAAGCATTCAGAGGTCGCTATTCCACACCAACTAACAACAACCAAAGGATTTCATCAAATACTCGCAACAGGCAAATTGCACAGCCGGGTGTGAATATGGGTCATCAAGGACAAATGGTTGGAGTTATTGGGAATCAGCAGGGATATGCTACTGGATTTCACATGGGTAATCAGGCGGTTCCGTATCAGGGTAATCAGTTGGGTCAGAATGTTGGAAATCAGATGGGGCAGAATGTTGGGAATAGAGTAGTGGGTAATCAGAATGGGAATGCTGCAGCTCCATTCGTTGGGAATTATGGAAATGTGAATCAGGGTAATCAGGTTACGTGTTACAACTGTCAAGGAGTGGGTCACATGGCAAGGAATTGTCCCACTAAGCCGAAAAAGAAAAATGTTGCATATCTTCAGAAAGCTATGCTGTTAGCACAGAAATCAGAAGCAGGGTTGCAGTTGAGTGCTGAGAAAATTATTTTTTTGCTATTATGGATGATTTGGAAGACCTCGAGGACATCAATGCAAACTGCATCTTCATGGCAAATCTTCAGGAAGCTAAGTATGACACTGAGTCTGACGCACCTCCTGTCTATGACACCAATGCAGTATCTGAGGTACCAATCATTGATCCATGCTATAACAATGTCATATTTGATGTGTTTACTCATGACGAACAACATTCTGTGACATCAGCACCTACTTATGATACATACCTGGACAATCCGAGTTGTAGCAATACTAACTCTGAAACTCTAGATGTGGATCCTAGTGGAGGCTGTGTGACACAAAATACTGAGACTGATGAGGAAACACGTGCCTTATTTGAAACATTAATCAATAACTGTGGCATTGAAATTGAGAAAGTTCAAAAGGTCAATCACGATTCTAAGGCCGCGAATGATAAATTGACCGCTGAGCTTGAGAGGTACAAGGAGCATGCAAAAGTTTTTGAATTTCATAAAAACAAATTGTCAGAATTAGAAATTGGTCATCAAGATTCTGTTTTAAGAGAACAACAATTGCAAATCAAGTATAACACGCTTGATGCCAATTTGAATTTGAAAATAAAATCTTTAAACAAGGAAATTTCTGATCTAAAGACCAACTTTCTAAACAAAAAGCAACGTATTCTGATCTTGAAAAAGAGAAGAAACAGTTGATTGCTGATTTTTCAAAACGTGAAGATTCTCTTCTTGATGAAATTCTTGATAAAAATGAAAAAAATCAAAAAATTGGAAAATTTGCCTGTTACAACGGGTCATTCAGCCAAATCAACCAATATACTAATTAATCAAACGAATCCTTATTTTCATACAACACAAAAAATGGCTCTTGGTAACACACCTCCTTGTTTTCTCAAGAAAGCTCAGAAAGAACAAAATGTTTTGAACAATGGAAAAGCTTTGCATGAACCCATAATTGTTCGTGATTCTCTAGAAACATTAGAACTATCTGACGAGAGTAGATAAAAAATGAAACAAACGAATTCAGAAATAAAACCAATCGACAATAACAAATGGAACAAAATTAATGGAATCATTTTTGTTTCACAAAAAGAAAAGTCAAAGTTTTCCATTACACCCAGTATTTCAAACAAAGAGTCAACACCAGTTTCAAAACCAGTTCCAACTCCTGTAGTTGTCTCTAAATCTCTTTCGAAAATCGAACAAATGTCTTCAAACAATCCTTTTAACACAAGTGATGCTAGAAGCATTTTAGATGACGTTAAAACTAGAATTGGGGAACTTCAAGAGAGTGTCAAATCTAAAACCAATATTACAACTAACATATGGTTTTCTAGTTTTGATGATGATAATAAAAAGTTTTTTGAAACTCAAATTGCCCCTCAGCTGAATAACATCAATTCAAGGGTAATTCATTTTGAACAAGCATTTTTGAAAGAAACAGTTGACTTTGTCAAGGACCATAAATCCCTGATAAAGAAAGCTAATGAAAGTGTTGAACACATCAAAGTTTTGGAAAATTTAAATGATGATCTCTTCGAAGATGTTCTGTGTACCGATATTATGTCCATTGTTTTACAAATACAATCTGTTGAAGATCATGAAAGACTCCAGTCTGAGACCTCAGAAATTGTTTCAAAATATGAAAAAGCTCTTGCAAAACTTGAAAAAGAAAATGTCTCATATTTTAAACAACTTGATCGAAAAACTGAGGAATGCAAGTATGACAAACTATCGTATGAGCGTGCCTATAATGACATGAAAGAGAAAAATGATCTTTTGAGGGCTCAGCTGGAATGTCAAAAAGGAAAGGTTGTGGATACTAAGATTGCAAAACCATTGACTAAGGAGAAAGCAAATGTTCCCAAACCGGTTTTCAAACCAAAAATGTCAATCTCTATGCCTCCTCCAAAAGTCAATGTGAAAAATGATTTGTCAAAACCAGTCAATCCACCCGCCTTGCCTAAGCTAAAAGAAAAAGTTGTTGAAAATGAAAAAGCGGTTATCGAGAAACCAAAAGTTTTAGCACCTGGGCTTTTTAGGATGAGTACCACTAATGCGTCTGCCTCCACATCTAAAACATATGGAACAAACGACATAAGTTTAAACAAGCACTCTAAAGAGACTAGGAAAGCCGAAACCACTTCTCTTGATAACAAAGTGAATCCTAATGCGTGTTCCTTACCTTCTACAGGACTAGAAAGCACCTCTAGGAGCAGCAGACTAAAGTTTAAGGGCAATACAAGGAACAATAGAGTCTCGCATTCCTCTAAGAGCAGTAGCTTGAATAAAGAGAAGAAAGTAGAAGAACACCCTAGGAATTTACCGCTTTGTAATAAGAAAGACATTTCATCTGAATGTAATGAACCTATGAACTCTGCTAAGTTTAATGAATCTGTTGAAACTGTTTGTTTAACTTGCAAGAAATCTTTAACTACTGTTCATGATGATTGTGTTTCTAAGAATGAGATTGTTAAGCCGGTTCATAAGAACCTTCCTAAAAGAACTTATGCTAAACCCATAGGAAGACTAGTTGCAAGATTTAGGTCTTACACTACTGATAGGAAACATAGTCCTTACTTTAGGGATGACATTTGGAAACCAACGGGTAGAACTTTCACACTCCAGAATGGTACAATGAGTGATGAACATGTCTTCCCAATAGATAACTTCTATGAATGTGATCAGGATTTTACCTCTAACCCAAAGGAACCAAAATCAAAACGGTTTCCAAAATCTTTCTCTTCTGTTCTAGGCAGGTTATCGAAATATGTCTTTGGATTGTCGACTCGGGTTGCTCCAAGCACATGACCGGGAATCTGAAGCTGCCGATAAATTTCGTCTGGAAATTCATGGGAACCGTACGCTTTGGAAATGATCATGTAGCAGCTATCATGGGTTATGGAGATCTACCTTTTGGAAATTATTTGATCACTCGGGTTTACTATGTCGAAGGGTTGGGACACAATTTGTTTTCATTCGGGCAGTTCTGTGATGCAGATTTGCTTCGTTAGAAACTTGGATGGCACTGATCTCTTAACTGGGAATCGTGGTACAAACTTGTATGCTATCGACATTAACCAAATGGCCTCCTCATCACCAGTATGTCTTATGACACGAGCATCTGGAACAAAGTCCTGGTTGTGGCATAGAAGGTTATCCCATCTCAATTTTGACACCATCAACAAACTGGTCAAAGACAACATCGTCAACGGACTTCCAAAGTTCAAATACACCAAGGATCACCTATGTCCATCATGTGAACAAGGAAAAAGCAAAAGAGCATCATATAAACCCAAACCCGTACCTAGTTCGGAAGCAAGGTTGCATATGTTGCACATGGACTTATGTGGCCCAATGAGAGTAGAAAGCATTAATGGAAAAAAGTATATTCTTGTTATCATTGATGACTATTCAAGATATACATGGGTTAAGTTTCTGAGGTCAAAAGACGAAGCACCAGGCATCATCATCACCTTCATAAAACGTATTCAAGTACTTCTTCAAGCTCGAGTAAGAGTAGTAAGAACAGACAACGGCACATAATTTACTAATCAGGAGTTAAGAGCTTATTTTGAAGATGTTGGAATCACACATCAGACATCAGCTGTTAGAATTCCATAGCAGAATGAGGTAGTTGAAAGAAAAAATCGTACTCTTGTGGAAGCTGCTCGCACAATGCTAATTTATTCTAGTGCACCGTTATTTCTATGGGCTGATGCAGTTGCCACTTCTTGTTTCACTCAGAACCGATCCCTAATCCATCCAAGATTCAATAAAACCCCATATGAGCTAGTGAACAACAGAAAACCTGATATCTCTTACCTTCACGTGTTTGGCGCTTTGTGCTATCCGACAAACGACAGAGAAGATCTAGGAAAACTGAAAGCTAAAGGTGATATTGGAATCTTCTTTGGATACTCAGGAAACTCGAGGGCATTCAGGGTGTATAACAGGAGAACTAGGAAGATAACGAAGACGATGAATGTAAATTTTGACGAACTTTCACAAATGGCTTCTGAGAGACTCGCTCTAGAACCCACGCTTAAACCGATGGCTTTTAATCCAAACAGATTAGAACCCGCACCAAACCAGCAGACTTCTGGACACATCAGTTCAGGACTCATACAACAAAGAGCTCCATCAATGTTTGCTGTCGCACCTCATGAACAAGAATGGGAGAATTTCTTCGAGTTAATGTTCGATGAATACTATGGTGGAACTTCGAAAAATGCATCAAACCATCATTCCGCTGCACCCGCTCAAAACCATCCACCACCACCAACAGAAGATGCATCTACAACGATCGAAACCAATGCACTAACTCCATCAATGTCATCTACATCGACTTCTGAAAATCCTATTCTTACAACAGTTTTACCAGCAGTTGATGAGCAAAACCAAACCATATCATTTCAAGAAGAACCTTCACAAAACTAGAACAATGCAGCGTTAGATGAAGACTTATTTGAAAACCCATTTTCTACGGTATCAGCTGAATCATCTTCAAGCTTACGAGAACTATCTAACTCGCATACGTTTAACCAACGGTATCCTTATACTCTGAAGTGGACAAAAAACCATCTAATTAAACAAGTTATTGGTGAACCTTCACGGCCAATTCAGACGAGACGCCAACTTGCCACCGATTGAGACTTGTGCATTTACATTTGTTCAATTAGCAATCTTGAACCGAAGAACATTCGGGAGGCAATGGCAGACAATGCATGGATAGAAGCAATGCAGGAGGAACTTCTCTAATAGCGTCTACATGACTCTTGGGATTTGGTTCCAAGACCAATTGACATTCGTGTCATTGATCTCAAATGGTTATGGAAGAACAAAAGGGATGAAGAAATGACTGTAATTCGCAACAAAGCTCGTTTCGTGGCCAAAGGATACATACAGGAAGAAGGAATAGACTTTGAAGAGTCATTCGCGCCGGTAGCCAGACTTGAGGCAATCAGGATATTCTTAGCCTATGCGGCTCACAAAAACATCACGGTTTATCAGATGGACATTAAGACCGCGTTCTTGAATGGAACTCTGAAAGAAGAAGTGTACGTGAGTCAGCCAGAAGGCTTCATAGACATGGAACATCCAGACTACGTCTACAAACTCAAAAAGGCGATCTATGGGTTGAAACAAGCTCCGAGAGTGTGGTATGATGAACTGTCCTCTTTCCTGATTCTAAAAAATTTCACCAAAGGAACGGTTGATCCTACCTTGTTTACACAAAAATGCAAAAACGACATTTTGATTGTTCAGATTTATGTGGACGACATCATTTTTGGGTCCACTAATCCAAATCTTTCAAAACATTTTGAAAATCTCATGAAAAGCAAATTTGAAATGTCCATGATGGGGGAACTAAAGTTTTTTCTTGGTTTACAAATACATCAATCCCCACGTGGAATTTTTATTAATCAATCTAAATACACATCTGAGATTTTGAAAAATCATGGTATGGATAATTGTGATTCGGTCGGTACACCAATGGTAACTTCACCAAAAATGGAGCCGATTTATTTGGGAAACCTATCGATCCGAAGAAATATCGGAGCATGATTGGTTCTCTCATGTACCTCACTGCTAGTCGACCCGATATTCATTTTGCTGTTTGCTTATTAGCACGGTTTCAGGCAAAGCCTACCGAACTGCACCTCAAAGAGGTTAAAAGGATCTTTCGGTATCTGAATACATCCATTCACATGGGACTTTGGTATCCGAAGGAATCCGGATTTGATCTAATTGCATTTTCAAATGCGGACCACGCAGGTGATCAAGTAACAGCAAAAAGTACATCCGGAGGAGCACAATTTTTGGGTGAAAAGTTAGTCAGCTGGTCTTCAAAGAAACAAGATTGCACTGCACTTTCAACCGCTGAAGCTGAGTATGTGTCTCTATCTGCGTGTTGTGCTCAAGTTCTATGGATGAGAACACAACTCACAGATTTGGGTCCACTAATCCGAATCTTTCAAAACATTTTGAAAATCTCATGAAAAGCAAATTTGAAATGTCCATGATGGGGGAACTAAAGTTTTTTCTTGGTTTACAAATACATCAATCCCCACGTGGAATTTTTATTAATCAATCTAAATACACATCTGAGATTTTGAAAAATCATGGTATGGATACTTGTGATTCGGTCGGTACACCAATGGTAACTTCACCAAAAATGGAGCTGATTTATTTGGGAAACCTATCGATCCGAAGAAATATCGGAGCATGATTGGTTCTCTCATGTACCTCACTGCTAGTCGACCCGATATTCATTTTGCTGTTTGCTTATTAGCATGGTTTCAGGCAAAGCCTATCGAACTGCACCTCAAAGAGGTTAAAAGGATCTTTCGGTATCTGAAGACATCCATTCACATGGGACTTTGGTATCCGAAGGAATCCGGATTTGATCTAATTGCCTTTTCAGATGCGGACCATGCAGGTGATCAAGTAACAGCAAAAAGTACATCCGGAGGAGCACAATTTTTGGGTGAAAAGTTAGTCAGCTGGTCTTCAAAGAAACAAGATTGCACTGCACTTTCAACCGCTGAAGCTGAGTATGTGTCTCTATCTGCGTGTTGTGCTCAAGTTCTATGGATGAGAACACAACTCACAGATTATGGCTTTACTTTCGATAAAATACCTATGTATTGTGACTCGAAAAGTGCCATAGCCATATCATGCAATCCTGTTCATCACTCAAAGACTAAGCACGTTCGTGTCCGCTATCACTTCATAAAAGATCACGTGGAAGAAGGTACTATTGAATTATTCTTCGTGAAGACAGATTACCAACTCGCCGGTCTATTCACTAAAGCCCTTCCAAAAGAAAGGTTTAACGATTTGGTTCGACGAATTGGAATGCGAAGCCTAACTAGGGGTGGAAACGAGCCAAGCCGCTCGTGAAAAGCTCGAGATCAGATCGGTAAAAATCTCAAATGAGCCGAGCCTAAACGAGCTCGAGCCCGAGCTCGAGCCTATATTAGAGCTCGTTTAATAATCGAGCCCGAGCCCGAGCTCTATATACAAAGCTCAAATAGGCTCGCGAGCCTTAAACGAGCTTTACGTACACAACCCTACAACTAGCCCAAATCTGCTAATAGTCTTAAAACACTAGGCCCATTTCCACTACAGAAAAAATTCGGATATAATAATGAGTTTAGCCCACGTAGTAAAACCAAAGTAGCAAACCCAAAAACTAATTATATATCCCTAATAAGTTAACCCTAAAACTCACTCACATAGTACATCCTATACTAACGCAGCCACACCTTCCAAAAATTTGTTTTTTCCTTTTTGCTTTACTCCTCATTAAAGATCAAACTACATTTTTGGTTTCTTACATAACCAAATCAAATAATAAGAAAGAACAGACAAAGCTCATTCGTTTTGCCCAAACCTACGAGTGGAGAACCAATTGTTTTTCCAGCTTCAAGATCTTTAAAGGTCTCAGGTAGGTATTAATCGTTTTGTGTTTTTGTTTAAACGAATCAAATTAAGAATGTAACACACTTGTTATAATTCTTTCTTTTTATTCGGATAATATCAAAGTTTCAGATCTATGATGATTTCTTTTTCGTGTGTATAATCTTTTGAAGGTTTTGAAGTTTATTGTACACCATGAACGAAAGAGATCTTTGGTTGTTTTGTTTGATCTTTTGAGTGGATCTATGATGATTTTATCTTTAAACATTTGTTCTAAACAGAGATTGTTGTTCTTGTTCTAGTAAGTCCAGTCTTGGTTTAATCTTGTTTGATATGAAGAAGGGAATAAGGACGACTAAGGTTATTGTTTCACTATTGTTGACTGTGAGGTGGATTTGAGGTTATGCTATTTGTTCTTTTTTGTATGAAGTGACAGTGAGGTTATGGTATGTTGAATTTGGTTGTTGTTGACTTTAGCTTAGTGTTATTCGTTTTTCTTACATAATATCCACAATAACTAACGAGATCATTAACGAGCTTAAAACAAATAAACGAGCTCTAGGTAAACGAGCTCGAACAAGGAAGCTCGAGAAGTCTAAGCGCATCACAAATGAGCCGAGCTCGAGCCGAGCTCGAGCTTTATATATCGTATCACGAGCCGAGCTCGAGCCCAAACCTTATGGCTCGAACCGAGCCGAGCTCAAGCTCGAGCTCTATAAAATATAAACGAGCCGAGCTCGAGCTTTGGCAGGCTCGGGCTCGGCTCGGCTCGGCTCGTTTTCACCCCTAAGCCTAACCCCTGAGGAGTTAGGACGTCTTCTCGAACCTTCTTGAAAATGATTTTTCTACAAAGCTTCGCTGTAAATATTTTTGAAAAACAAAATACAAAATTTGAAAAACCAACAAAAACAAAATATAAAAATATAAAACTTTCAAAAATACAAAAACAATATAAATTTAAAAATCCAAAAATATTTTTCTCACGACATGTCTCTCGTATAATCGATATTCTGTACGTTTCTAAAAATGTCATTTAACAATGATACAGACATGTACAGTTGCTTGAACGAGAGTTCTTTAATTGTTTTCTAAAACATGCCGTTTCTCAAAAAAATTCTTCAAAAAATGGCTTTCGTATACTTTAGTACGAAACCCGGACTAAAATGATGACTTTTGATTATTTCAAATCAAAACTCGTATTTTTAAAGAAAAAATCAAGTGTACGCTTCAGTGCACTACATTTAAAACTGGTGAGAAATCATCATCATCTTGAGCACCTTTTTCAAGATTCTTCAAAAAGATTTTCAAAATCTTTCAAAATATTTTGTGCTCAAGATAACTCCCTCTAAAACCCTTTAATTGATTATGCTTCATTAAAGGGGGAGTATAAAACAAAAATGTTCCAAATTCATGCTTAAATCAAATCCGTTTGTCTCCCCAAAAGATTCTAAAAATGTTGTTTAATCCGTTGATATCAAAAATATCATGAATATGCTATTTTTGAGGGGGATAAGACGTGATTAAAATGTGATCAAAAAGTTTAATGATCGTTGTTTGAATCTCAAAAGAGCTCGACTCAGTTGAAACCAATGAATTGACGAGGAATCAATGTCAGGAAATGTACCATCTCGAGAAACTTTCTATGAACTTGACCAGGACAGGTAATAATTTCAAGCTAGTTCTCTAGTGATGTAAACGTGTCTCGAATCGATTTTGTTCATTTAAAGCCGATCAATTCAAAAAGTGCGAACTCTACCCTCACTGTGCAGATTTCTGTCAAAACTTATAAGCACAAGTGAAGGGGGAGTGTTTCTGAAAATATAAAACTCTCGGAGTGTTTCAAACATGTTTTCAATCATAAACACTCTGAGAGATTTTCAATAAAAATGGTTTTATGGCAACAATAGGGCAGTCACGGAGTTATAAGGTGACTAAGGATAGGAAAATCCGTCCTATGATCCACCAGAGCCGGAGAGATCTACCCAAGGACAATACCCATAGTTAGTATTAGAAGTCCTTAGGTATGATTGAAAAAAGGAGTAATGTGAGAAAGAAGAAAGAAGGGGTTGAAGAATTAAAAAGAAATGTAATGAAAAAGGGTGAAAAGAAATAGCCCTCCATAATCAACCATAGGGCAGAAACCGGGTTCAATTCATATGCTACTGGTTGTCACTAAGATGACACTGGTATTGAAGACAAAGACGTCATGGACCCAGTGACGCACTGCACTAAACCTTCTAGCCACTCAATTCCTCTTAAAAGGTTGTTTCATTCTCACTGGAAACCCTGCATAATCTATCGACCTTCTCTTAGAGATCGTTGGTATTGAAGAAGGAGACCCTCTCCCTTGTCTCCGCTTAGGAAACCAAAATGCACTAATTGAGTCTAGAGCCACGAGATTCATTAAAAGACCTGATAAGGTTTTAAAAGGTACCTTTTTGAGGGGTCGTTTAAGCCCTTATTTGATCACTTTTGTATCCGTTATTGCTTAATATCGTTCTTTTTCACTTTTTAGGTCTCTTGAAGGCAAAATGCTGGAATGGCACTTATTTGGACGAAAAGGCGCGAATATACGAAGAAAATGGCCAAAGTCAGAATCGAGACACTCAAAGCTGCTGAAAACATAAGGTGACGACGTCATTGCTTAACTGCGACGCCGTCGGAGGATTTTGTGACGAGACAGAAGCCAAAACTTCTATTTTCAAGTGATGACGTCAAGTTGTAAAAGAGTAGGCCGTCGCAACTCAGACGGCCTAGATGCAATCCAGACGGCGTCAGAAGCTAAAGAGGACGGCGTCACAAGCATAAGGTGACGTCGTCGCAAGTCTAACGTGGCCAAGACTAAACCCTAATGACGGCGACACGACGACGTCACAAAACATAAGGTGACGCCGTCGCAGATGTAATCTTATATATAGAATCCAAATTTTTCAGTATTTGTGTGTAGTCTTTTGGAGTAAAAACCTAAACCGAACCAAGGCTGTCTTGTACAGTATTTTAGGGTTCCAAACCCTATCTTACACCAAGATAAGTGTTTTACTTCATTAATACAATTATGTCTTTGATTATTTGTGTGTATGCTTGCATGTTCTCCATGTCCGGCTAATTTATTTGTGTGTTTGCTTAGGGAATATGAAACTTAGTTATTGAATATTGATTTGTTGTCTCTTATCTTAGTTGATTAATGATCTAGTAATGCGATAGGTCATTCGTTGTGTACTTAATGCTTGATTAAATCTTTGTGAACCTTAGAATATAACTCCTTGAGTAGTTGTAAGCTAAACCATCCAAAGAGTGCCTTAGAGTAAGAGTTTATTATCCCTAGTGGGTTTTGTAGACGAGACCCTTTGGTAAGTTCAAAGAGTTAGGGAGAAACGCATACCCTACAACCTTAGACACACAACGCAACTAAGAATAAGGACGTGACAATTCAACCACCAATAGGAGATAATTAAGGAGTAGTAAAACCTAAGTAAACACATCTTTAAACTATCATACGAGCACACAATAATTAGACATAGACTACATACACCTTAGATTAGATAACTAGATAAGTAGAGTAATCGGTAGCAATACCAAACCTCCAAATTCAAACCCCGAGATTCGTACCTTTCCATTTCCTAAAAAAACATAAAAAGATAAAAAATAATCTTCCTCAACCCCAACCTTAGCGTAGTAACTTCTTACTAGCATTCCTATTCCCCTAGAGAACGATATCAATACCCGTGGCTTACCCTAATACTACACTACAACGATTAGGTTCACTGCCTAGGGTGTTGAAAAACTTGCTCGACGAAAAGGAAGTTCCTTTGACCCCGAACGACGCGTGTAGCGTTATCAAGATCTCATAGGAACACTTGACATTTCATCTCTTGTTGTTCAACATTAAGGACACAAGTGATACATTCTAGAGTCCTACGCAGATCTTAGCAATCTGCCAGAACATTTATGAGAAGTTTCACAAATGTGATCCTTAGTGATTGAATGGAAACTCGTGTCAGGGTCAACATCAAACAGCCCTAACAGCAGGTCACTTTGGTAATTATTTATGGATTACGCTTAGTGTGTCTCTAACGGTCTACAGTCGTGGGGTGATGCTTCGGTGTACCTCAGCGACTCACCTGAACTGTAGGTGTACTTCGGTACATCGCGTTATCTCACTTGTGGGACTCCAGTTCAGGAACAGCCTTTGTAAGAATTAGAGACGTGTTTTCCCACTATGCTGTTAACACACTCGAAGTTCAAACTTGTAAGCGCTGGATTATTTCTAACCCATGTTTTATGTTTTCTTCTTATGGATGCTCGTGGGAGGAAGAGATCGTGCAGATTCTCCACATGCTCATACCAACAACTCATGAAAGTTCTCATCAAAATCAAAGGCAACACAAAGTTAAAGATGATTCTTCGTCAATGTCAAAGAATCTACAAAGTATAAAGACTCGAGAACTACATCATTGGTAATTAAAAGTCAAATAGAAGTGTGAGCATGATGGAGAATGACATGGAGACACCTAACCAACGAAGTTGACAACAGCAGAATACTACATTAACTGATCACAAAGCATGAAGGAATGAAAATTAAGACTATTCTATATCTACACACAAAGTTCAAGCTCAAGGAAAGTAAAGAACTAATCAAGTGGAGCATCTTTTGAATGACCACCCCTTAGGGGGAGATTGTTAGCCTTGATAATAATTAATAGAAGTGATGGTCATTCATGTTTAGGAACTTTGTAACGTGTGTTAGATATTGTATTAGAATAGTCAACGGGCTCGTGGATTGGGCTAAGCTAAATGGCTAATAGTTATGTTAAGCTAGCCTTTTACCATTTGTAATCCAATCCAAGTCCAACCCATATCCACGAAGCCCATGGCCAAGCCCATTAGGGCGTTTTATCTTGTAGTATAAATACCCCTCAAATGTGTCATTTGAGGGGTGTGCTTGAGTGTGTATGTGTGTGTTTTCAAGTAATACAAGTTTCTTGTTTCATCTTTTTCTCTCTACATACACGAGTTACATCTTAAGTCACCATCTTTCTATCTTTTCTTCTTCATCTTTACGCATATAGTTTGTGTTTGTTTCGTGTTATTCTTGTGTGATAAACTATTGGACCGAGGCTCTTAATATGTCTGTTTATTTATTGAATTTATTACCTTCTCGTGCCATTAATAATGAGATCCCCTTTACCTGACTTTTTGGTGCTACACCTGATTATAGTGTTCTTCGTGTTTTTGGATGCCTTTATTACCCACATATCAATACCAATCAAAAACTAGGACCCCGTGCCACACCTGAATATTTCTGGGATACGCAACCAATCATTTTGGCTATCGTTGTCTTGATCTTAACACCAACAAAATTATCATCTCTCGACATGTTAGCTTTGATGAAACGGTTTTTTCGTTTCAATCCCATCCTTCCAAACCCACCCCCTCATATGATTTTTTGGAAGATTCTGTTAATATAAAAATTGTCATTAAACGCTATTTATATTTTTGATCTTTACCTAAGTTTTGTTAACGACAAAAGTAAATATAATTTTTATAAAGCTTAAAGCTTGTCAAGTCTAATAGATACTAAAACAAGCTTTTTCAAATAATATCTTTATCACTCAAGCATTTACATTGTGATTAACCATAATGTATGATAAGAGTTTTTAGAATGTTTTGGTTTCTTAAAAACTAAACATTACATATGTATTTTCATATTTCTAAAAATAGAAAAACAAACGTATGACATCATGTGATGCATCATTGAAATCATGGGAAGATTTCACAAGATTCTTTGTGTAGATTTAGGCTCTACATATCTTACACAATCTTGCATAGATATGGTTGACTTTGGTAAGATTTTGAGATCTTGCTGTCAGACCCCGGCGGCACCAAATCTTATAACGGGCGGAACCCTTTAAAGGGTTTCGTGGTCCGTGGTGCCTGCTGAGAGTTTTGGCTATAAATAGCTAAGCCAAACCAAGTAGTTTTGATCCCTTTCTATCATACTCTCATACATTTCTTCTCTCTAACCTTTCTAACTCAGTTTTATATCATATTAATGATCTCGTTTGTAGCAAAGAAGATCAAGTCACATTCAAGCTTCAACGAGAAGTTGGAAGTCTTGTTTGTTTGGTGTTGTATGATCTTGTGTTGATTCATACTTCATTGTTGTACCAAACTATCATAACATTGTGAGTGTGAGTGGTTAGTATTTTAGTCCTCAAAATACATTATGTGTGGGAGTGGTTGTACCCTTGGAAAGAACTCGACATTTAGCTTAGTGTCAGAAATAGTGTAAGCGAAGTGTAAAGGTTTCTCCGCCGGTTGATGAGTGTGTAAATACTCATCATTTTTGTTCTTTCTACACTGCAAAAACAATCAAAAACACTTTGAAAAGTCTCAAAAAGACAGAAAAAATATTTAGACTGTGTTTTATGCAATAATTGTCAAAATCTAGTCCCTAGTTATTCAAAACATGATAATTTTTCATAAAAGGCCCTCAGGGATTTTCAAGTTGTCAAAATTAGCCTTATAAATTCAGTTTTGCAAAATGGCAACTTTAGTCCCTGAAGTTTCAAAGATTGACAGAATTTACCCCTGGACATTTTAAATTGGAAAATTAACATTTTTAGTCCTTTGGTAATTCTAACTTGTCAAAATTGGTCCTTGTAATACTTTTGGAAAATTACAGTTTCGATCCCTTTCACAATACTTTTTTTTTACCCCTCTTCATAACCTCCCAATGAACCCCATGCCATATCCCATGACCCTTACACTTGAACCTCCCCTCAAAATACAAATAAAACTTTAAACCTTTCCCCTTCCTTATCCAAACCCAAAACCTGAAACTAACAAAAACCCAGAAAACCCTTTTACCCGCCTAAATTTCCCCCTCCTCCTGTCACTCTCTCCCCAAATCCCCATCCCACTAACTCCCTTCCCCAAGAAAAAGTCACAAGACTCCATGCCACCTTGGCAATCCCAAACTCACATAAGTTCCATAGACGGCTAAGATGGATGATAAAAGAGTACCTACCAATTCGATGGTGGGGATTCGTCTAAAGAAGCACAAGATGCTTTTGGTTTTGTTCACACTCAGAGAAGAAGCACAAGACAGAGAAAGAGAAGGAAGACAGCCTTTTTTTTATCTTGGTAGTATAAATATGTATTAGGTGAAAAATAAAAATTTTGTCTAGAATTTTTTCCAAGTTCTAGTCCAGTTAATTTTCATTGTAATCCTTTATTTTCAATGCAAACTTAGTTTATTTGTCAATCCCATTTATTTCAGTTATGCAGCTCTAAAATTCCCTTAGTGTTCTTGGTTTTTGTTATTTATGTTTTAAAATTGTTTGCTAAAGAATTGTTTTAGTGTAGTGAAGCTTTTTGTTAAAAGTCTCATATAAGTCTCTTGGAAATCTGTTTTTCTCAAGTGTTTCTGCCCAAGGCAGTGTTTGGATCAGCTTAGTTTCTGGGTCAAGATTCATGTTTTGACCCGAGTTGTGTCTCAAATGGTTTTGTGAGTGTATCAGCATCATTTTAGCCCTTCACTAGTTGTTTTAAGTGTTTTGATAAGAATTTAGAGTAGTTACCAAATTAAGTCTCATGCTTGTCCCAACTGCCCACTGTTGAAGCTTAAGATTAGATCAGTTTTAGTTAGAAATAGGACTTGAATTAGGTTTTGTAATTAGTTCATAGATAGGTATTTATATGTTTTAGCTTAACTTTGGATTTAGTACTTATTGGTTAGCTTATATTGGCCGTAGAAAGCCCATCAGGGCCCTTCTTGGACTGTTTTGCTGCACAAGTACCATTGCAGCAGCCTGCAGTCAGCTTGCGGCCTCCATTAAGCTTGTAAAAGCTCTCCCATGGCCTGCCATAGGGGCTGTTTTACTACAGCAGCTTAAGCAGCCCACAACACCACCTTGAAAGCTTATTCAAGGGCCCACACTTGCTCCTTTTAGTTTTCTTTTGGATCCTTGTAGTGGTTGTGACATTGTTTCAGGCTTATTTGGAGGTTTAGGAGTCTCTTGAATGCTTAATTTTGAGCACAAAAAGCACTCACATCAGCAGACCTCACCTTTCTTTAGTGCTAATTAGGTTGCAACTTAGGCTTATTCAGATCTTTAGGTACCAATTAGTATACTTAGATTAGGATTGGTAGCTTTAGTGCTCATTAGGTGCTCATTTTATGCTCTTCAATTGCTTATTTACTCATTTTTCTTAGCTTAAGGCTCCCCTTAGTATAGCTTATATGCCAACTGTTTTCCCATTTGTATTTGCTTAATTGTAGTTCATCTATGCACATCGTAGCTTATTGGTTTCTACCTTTCGCTGAAGTTCATTTTTCAAATTGCTTTTTGCTTACTTTTAGTTGTGGATCAGTTGAATAAGGATTGTTTGGATTGGTTTAGAATCTGCCCAGATCAGCATTGAATAAGCTGTTTATTCAGCTTATTCCTAGATTTCTAAAGAAAAGTTTTTCTTCTTATTTTGATTGTATCTTCAAGCTTTAAAAGAAAATTTCAAAAAAAAAAAAAAAAAGAGCAAAAAGGGAGAGGCAGGGGTCGAACCTGAGACCTCTCCCTTGGATAGGATGATAAGGGTGTACCTGTAACAATTGCGCCCTTGGGTCTTTATTGGTTTTAGTTTGCTACGTTTAATATTTTAGGTACCTTGTAGTTTTATGCTAGTTAGCTTATTTCATTTTTTAACAGCTTATTTCATTAAGCACTAGTGTAGTTTTTGATTTTTCCTAGATTCAGTAGTATCTCAAGCATTTTCTGTAAAAGTTTCAGATTTTTCAAAAATGTTTTAGTATTTTTAATCATTTAATTAGTGTAAAATAGTTTTTAATTCGTAGTAATTAATTTAAAAATCAAAAAAATACCCGGCTTTTTCCTAAAATTATTTTTAGTCATTTAGAATGTAGGAAAATTGTTTTCGCACTCATAGGACTTAAATTGCATAATTTTTCACTTTCGGGGCTCAGTGTGTTCCCGGTTTTTAGCGTTTTTGCATATTAGCACCGTAGGATGTAGTTTAACTTAGTTTTATTGTTCCTTAGGCTTAGTAGTAGTTTATTTAGTTTTTAATTTGTTTTACGTGCTTTATTTCATTCCTGTTCTTCATTTTGTAGATTTACATAATCAAAACCCAATTTCGTTAAACCAATTCAGGTCCTAATCACGAAACTCAACGACTCCGTCAATTTCACACCTCGTTGGGACACGACCCGGGGAAATCACTTTCCCGGTATCACTTTTATCACACCCGTGAGGTTTGGCACGTTAACCCTTTTCCTAAAAGGTTGATTTGTCTAACTTTACGGTTAATTTGATATTTTGATATTTGTGTTTATTTTAACGAATCACCGGTGAAAGGAGCTTGTTGACTAGTGAAGTTAAACTCTCGAGTGTGAGACTCGGGGAGTGGAGTAGGGCAAGGAAAAAGAGTCCTTGTAAACCGAACCACTATAAACAACTTGTTGTGGTTTGATTGTTTCTTTCCTTATTTACTCTTTACATATTGTTTACATATTTCATTAACATATCTAAGATCAATATCAATTGATATTTCAATAAGTTTCAAAACAAAGCTTTAATCGGTAAACTATTCAACCACCCTTCTAGTTTTCAACAATTGGTACCAGAGCCTCGTTGCTCAAGAATTTCTAAAATATATTGTATTTTATAAACTTGAAATGATCCATGGATTCTGAAAACTTTAAAGAAGGGCAATCTATGCAAAGACCACCACTCTTTGAAACCAATGGATTTATCTATTGGAAAAACCGTTTTGAAACATATGTAAAATCAAAAGATATAGATCTTTGGTTTGTTATTGTTAAAGGGGATTTTAGTTCTACAACAAAAGACATTTTTGTTGATGAACAAAAGAAATTAACTGCTAAAAAAATGAAGCTAAAATGATGCTTTATAATGCTTTGCCTAGAAAAGAATATGAAAGAATTTTCATGTGTGAAACCGCCAAAGATATTTGGGAATCTTTGATTTTTACACATCAAGGAAATTAACAAGTCAAGGATAACAAAATTGATCTTCTTGTTCAACAATATGAACGATTTGTTATCCCTAAAGATGAAACCATTGATTGTGGCTTTGCTCGTTTTAATACTATTATTACATCACTTAAAGCACTTGATGAATCCTTTTGTAGTAAGAACTTTATCAGGAAATTTCTTAGAGCACTCCATCCGAAGTGGAGAGCTAAAGTGACGGCCATTGAAGAATCAAAAGATCTCTCAAAAATGTCACTAGACGAGCTAATCATAAACCTCAAAGTACAGGAAATGGTGATGGAGAAAGATTCGGAAATCATCACAGGAAAAGAGAGAAAATCAAATCCGTTGCTCTAAAAGCAAGAACGGAATCAAGTGATGATGACGAATCTTGCTCCGGTAGTGAAGATGAAGAGTACGCCATGGCCGTTAGAGATTTCAATAAGTTCTTTAGAAAAAGAGGAAAGTTTGTAAGACAGCCTCGATAAGAAAAGAATCCATTCCTAAAAGATCGGGATGACAAAAGGGGTAAAGGTGAAAGAAAGTGCTTTAGATGCGGTGATGCAAGTCATCTAATAGGAGATTGTCCTAAGCCACCTAAAAGCAAAACTCAGCGAGCTTTTGTTAGTGGCGCTTGGAGTGATAGTGAAGATGATGAAGAATCAAGCAAGGAGGAAATCGCTCTAATGGCACATGAGTCAAATGAGGTACATTCCAACTCATCTTATTCTTCTATTGATGATGACACTTTGCAAAAACAATACAATCAATTGTGTGAGCTAAGTCTAAAAATCATAAATAAAAATAAATTTTTAAAGACTAAAAAGGAATATTTAGAAAATGAAGTCTATGAGTTAAAAGAAAAGGCAAAACGATTAGAGAAGGGAAAATCAAATGACAATGATTGCAAATCATGTCAAGATCTTAATCTTGAAATAGAAAAACTAAAGCTCACACAAGATGTTCTAATCGAACATAATTCTAAATTTAAAAGGTTTAACAAAAACATCGCGTGTGCCGATGAAATAGTTAGAATTCAAAGAACACCAGGAAACATGAATGGGCTAGGATTTAATGAAGTATTAATTCCAAAGAGTCAAAACAAAACGGCCGAAAAAGATAAACAAACTGTCAAAACTGCTGCAGTGCAGCACGGACCAGATGGACCCAAAATAAGGGATCCGTCCGTTGTAAAAATTGGTGCCGTGTGAACTTCAGCAGGACAGAATGTTTGTGATACGGACCATAGCGAATTTGTCAAAGTAACAAAGAAAACCAAGGATAGTGTTAAACTAAAACCTGCTGTTACATCAGGAGTATGACTTGCTAAAAATGAATTTAGATAAAAAAATTACTCAACAACGACGTAAAACACCTTTTGCCAAACGCCCCTTTCCTAAGAGTAACCACAACGTACAACCCAACTATCAACACAACGGTTGGAATCATAACTTCCCTAGACCATATCAAACTCCAGATTACATGTCATGGAACTCTTACCCATCATTTCCATACATGAATCAAATAAATGGTATGTTTAACCCAAACGGACCCATGAGATATTGGGGACCAAACGCTTGAGTTATTTGCTTCTTAGGTATGCTTGAAAGTTGGATTGAAACCTGATGAGTGGATAAAAGATAGTGGATGCTCACGACACATGACGGGCAACAAAAGTCTCTTCTCATCATACCAAGAGTATGACGAAGGTAATATCACTTTTGGTAGCAATCTCAAAATCAAAATCATTGGCAAAGGTACGATCGCTCATAACTCCCTAACTATTGAAAATGTTGCTCATGTCGATAGGTTAAGATTTAATCTACTTAGTATTAGCCAATTATGTGATAAAAAGTATAAAGTACTATTTGATGAAAATGGTAGTAAAATACTAAAAGATGGTATCACCATAGCTAAAGGAGTTAGGAAAAATAACATATACGTTATGAAAATAGATAAAACATCTAATGACAAACTTTGTCTAACAACATTAGATGATAGCTCAACTCTTTGGCATAGACGCTTAGGTCACGCTAATATGATACTTATACAAAATCTATCTTCAAAAGAGCTACTTAGGAATTTACCAAAACTTAAATATGACCAACATTTTTGCGACTCTTGCAAAATTGGTAAACAAACCCATAGTAGTCATAAGTCTAAAAATATGGTGTCCACATCTAAGTGTCTAGAACTTTTGCATATGGACTTGTTTGGTCCATCCGCTTTAAGAAGCTATGGAGGCAACTTATACACTTTGGTCATAGTAGATGATTACTCAAGGTTTACTTGGACGTTATTTTTGAAAACCAAAAATGAAGCTTTTGATAAATTTGAAATTCTTAGCAAGAAAATTCAAAATCAACTAGGTGTTAAAATTGTGTCGATCCGAACGGATCATGGTCGTGAATTTGACAATGAAACACAATTTGGAAACTTTTGTGACACAAATGGTATAACACATAACTTTTCGGCTCCTAGAACACCTCAATCAAATGGAGTCGTAGAACGTAAAAATAGAACAATTCAAGAAATGAGTAGAACAATGCTTAATGAACAAAACATTCCTCAAAATTTTGGTGTAACACCGTTGACACTTCTACATATATTTTAAATAGAGTCTTGATACGTCCTTTCTTAAACAAAACTCCATATGAGCTTTATAAAGGTAAAAAGCCAACTTTAGGATATTTTAGAGTCTTTGGATGTAAATGTTTCATTCTTAATACTAAAGATTACCTCACCAAGTTTGACCCAAAGTCTATGAAGGTGTATTTCTTGGTTATTCTCAAACTAGTAAAGCTTACATTGTCTTAAACAAAGAAACAATGAGAGTCGAGGAATCGTTGAACATAACATTCGACGAAAGTCCACCTCCCTCTAAGACATCACCTTTGGTAGATGATGACTTAGTTGAAAGTCAACTTGTAGAAAGTCAAGAAATAATTGAAAATGACAAGGAAGATGAACCATTAAATAATGAGATTATAAACATCAAAGAATCCAAAAGTCACCCTTAGAAAAGGTCATAGGTCAACTAAATCAAAGAACCTTGAGATCACAAGCTCAAAATCAAAGTAATCATCTTTGTTTTGTGTCTACCATTGAACCGAAAAACATAAATGAAGGAATAAAAGATGAATCTTGGGTAATTACTATGCAAGAAGAGTTAAACCAATTCGTTAGAAATGATGTTTGGAAATTAGTTCCAAAACCTAAAGATCAAACTATAATTGGAACGAAATGGGTTTTTCGAAATAAAATGGATGAAAATGGTTTAGTGTCTAGAAACAAAGCTAGGATTGTTGCACAAGGTTATAATCAACAAGAGGGGATTGATTATGATGAAACTTATGCACCGGTAGCTATACTCGAGTCTATTAGAATATTACTTGCTTATGCATGTGCTTATGACTTTAAATTGTTTCAAATGGATGTTAAGAGTGCTTTTCTTAATGGGTTTATTAACGAAGAAGTATATGTTGCTCAACCTCCCGGTTTCACCGACTTTGAGAAACCACATCATGTCTTCAAACTCAAGAAAGCATTATACGGTCTTAAGCAAGCACCAAAAGCTTGGTACGATATACTTAAGACTTTTCTTGTTGAAAACAAATACACCATAGGATTAGTAGATAACACTCTTTTTACCAAGAAAAGGGAGTCACACATTATCATTGTTCACATATATGTTGATGACATCATATTCGGATCAACTTGTCAAGAGCTATGTGATGATTTCTCTAAAATCATGCACGATGAGTTTGAGATGAGTATGATGGGTGAATTAAACTTCTTTCTAGGACTCCAAATTAAACAACTAGAAGATGGCATATTCTTTAACCAATCTAAATATATAAAAGATATGCTTAAAAAATTTGGTCTTGAAGATTCAAAACCAACTAAGACACCCATGTCTTCGGACACTAAACTCACCAAGGATGAAGAAGGTGAATCGGTAGATAACACTAAATATAGAGGAATGATTGGTAGCTTACTATATCTCACGGCTAGTAGACCCGACATTATGTTTAGTGTTTGTCTATGTGCTTGCTTTCAAGAAAATCCAAAGGTATCACACTTAGAAGCTTTGAAAAGGACATTTAGATACATTAAGGGAACGACATGTTTAGGATTATGGTATCCCAAAGGAACAAGTGTAGAAACTATAGTGTATGCCGACTCGGACCATGCCGGTGACTATGTTGATAGAAAAAGTACAAGTGGTATTTGCACTTTTGTTGGACATTGTCTCACCTCATGGTTTGCAAAGAAGCAAACGGCTTTAGCTATCTAAACTACTGAAGCCGAATATGTCTCGGCCAGAAAAGCATGTCAACAAGCTCTTTGGATGAAGCAAGCTCTCGTGGACTACGGAATTCATCTCAACGATATAGTCATATTTTGCGACAACAAAGGAGCTATCGATCTCAGTAAAAATCCCGTCCAACATGCTCGTACGAAGCATATTGAAATCCGTCATCACTTCCTTCGCGACAATGTCCAAAAAGGAAACATCTCAATTGAGAAAGTGTCCTCTGAAGACAACATTGCTGACATTTTAACTAAGCCTCTCAAATGAGAACCATTTAATCTTCTTAGACTTGGTTTGGGATTAATGGAACCAAACATGTAGGTAAAACATAGCATAAACCTTAGAACAAACAAAATAAAACAAATTTTGTTTTAAACCTGCTACTGTAGCCACGACACCAAACGAAAACAAAGACGGAACCAAATTTTTGGTGCCGTCTGGTCCGTGGTGACTACAGTTGCAAAAATAACACCTACAAAACATCTTCTTCCTCACAACCTACTTTACGAAAATGAGTAAACATTAGACCTAGCTCTTTGTTGACATATTCTTACCCACTAATCACTGGAGATAACATCATTGTAAGTATTCTAACTACATTTTATCTCTTAAATCTGAGTCTAGGATTCTAATTTGTGCACAAAAACTTTACATGGGGATTATGTATAATTTTGTACAAAAATGGATTCAATTAGCAAATTGCATAACTACTCATTGATATTAGGTACTACATTGTCATTTTGCATAAACAAATCATGTTTTCCACTAATCAAAAGATAATGACTATAAGGCGTTATTCAAATATCCAAACACCCCATGTC
The DNA here is from genome assembly GCA_019973895.1 of Chrysanthemum seticuspe. Taxonomy (NCBI): domain Eukaryota; kingdom Viridiplantae; phylum Streptophyta; class Magnoliopsida; order Asterales; family Asteraceae; genus Chrysanthemum; species Chrysanthemum seticuspe. Next base: position 181,719,196 of record BPTQ01000003.1, read on the forward strand.
AAAAATTTTTTTTTTTGAAAAGCTTCTCACTTGTAGGAAAACAATTTTTCATTGTTAATACAAATAGAAACGTTAGATTTTCATCACTTGCATGCTCTTGAATACTAAAGGTATTACATAACTAATATGCATTCCCGGGTATATTCAAATGAAGCCACATTGAATTAGGAGCATTTGGGTTATCTCATGCCGTTTGCCAAACACCCCACTAAAACCATTTTTGTGCATAAAATGAGTCGAGATAACCGCAACTCCAAATCGTTTTCATATAGGCACACACTAGAACCAAAACATTAAGTTTATTCTCATTTTTAACATGTTAATTCTAGCTCCTAGGAATAACCATGGTAGCCGCAAAATTCTATGATCACAAGGATACCCTTAACTACATTCCCAAACATCACAAAACCAAGGGACTCACCAAGGAACAAGTCGAAATCTTTAAGAGTCTAGAAACAAGGTACTTCCATGAGGGTATAACCATTCACTCCTCTTTTATCGACAATACCAATCTCCGTCAAGAACTAGCCGCTATTCAATTCGATTGTCTCCTTGACATCGATGAACCTATTTGTCCTAGGTTTGTGTTAGAATTCTATGCTAGTGTCACCGGTTTCATTGATGAAGATGATGAGTTTAGCCTTAGGTTTAAGACCAATCAAAACGACTACACCATCTCCTTAACCAACTTTGCTCAAGTACTAGGAATTCCCAACCGAGGGACATGTGTCTACTCGGATAAGTGGTCATTCACCGTCCTTGATGCAATCAACGATCGCTCCCTTCCCTACCAAACACCTTTAGCGGATAAGGATGTCATCCGTGAGCGCCTATTTAACCTAAGGGGAGATACAACCCGAGTCACCCGAAAAGGAAAGGAGGTGAACCGAGATCCATATGAAATGGAGCTCAATGAACTTAAGCCCGAATTTAAGAAATGGGAAGAACTACTTAGAGCCAACGTCATTAGCACCATAGGGAATAGGGATCACATCAATGCTTACCTTTGTCACATGCTCTACAACTTATCCACCCGTCAACCATTCAATTTAGCCTACTACATCGCTAGAAGAATGATTGATATTCCAACTCAAGGATCGGTTGTTCTTCCGTACGGGATGCTTCTCACCCGTCTCTATAGAGCTTATGCACCAATTCCACCAAGCCCAAAAGGGATGCACCTTCACTTTGAGCTCATCCCTAACATTTAAGGAGTGTTTGGAACAATACATTATCTTTAATGTTTGATACAATTTGGTTGTTTTTATTTTGTAGGATGATAATATAACTCAAAACAATGTTGTATGCTAACTATTTCATGCAGGGGGATAGCACAAGTGTGTTATCAAATTTTACCCATTTTCACTTCAATGTGAAAATTATTCACCCTTGGTCAAAATATATGCTCCACTATGTTTGTGCATGTGTTATTTACTTTTTCTAACTAGAAATAATTAATGTCACATGTTTTGAGCAAGATTTCAGGTTTCGAAAATGTCCCCGACCCTTAAAAATACGTTATGTGGTGATTTCTGGTGTCCACGGATCAGACAGCACCAATTTTTTGGTACCGTCTGTTATAAGAATTGGTACCGCCTTACCTGTACAGGCAGACCAGGCGGCACCCTTTTAAGGGTTCCGCCTGTGTAAAATTTTGGTGCCGTGGATTCTCCAGGTAATTTTCTGAATTTCGCTTATTTCGACTTTCTAAATTACCATACATTGCTTGTAAGTTAATCTTGACTAGTTTTTACCCATATTAGAACTAGTATAACATACTTAGGCATATAGGAAATCCACTTCCCACCAAAATTCAAAAATTTGAAAAATCCACCCAAGGAACCCTTTTGCATAAAGGAAGGAACCAAAAATTTGGTTCCTTGCAATTTGTGGGTAAACTGATTGTTAGGATCTTACAATCATTAGCACACATTTATTGCATATCTTTGCCTCTTCACTCCATCCCTCTTGTATGGCTTGACTTGGGTGATATGACTAGCATTTAACCCACTTCCAAATCATTAGGAACCTCATCCCTTCTATGGTTTAACATCAAATCAAACACATTTATCCATAATTTTTCACTTCTATAAATTAAGAGGTTTTACCATGATCATCTTCACACCTTCTCCATTCTTACCATCAACTAGCAAAAACTCAAGTCAAAATGACAAAAACTTCACCTTCAACCAAGCCTTGCAAGAAAATCGCTAGGATTAGCATAAGACCTTGTTGCTTTGTCAACTTGAGCTCTTCATCCAAGTCATCTCCACTCACCATCTCATCTCCCATAAGGGATGATACAAACCTCACCTTAGCTACTCCTACACCCATTACCATCACCACTCCACCACCAACAAAGACTCCAAGCTCACCACCACCAGCTCCTATCCAAACATCCAAACACCATCACCTCCAAAATCTCCAACACTCGTCCCATTGGAGTTATTTTCTACACCACCCACTTCACCAAATCCTTTCTTGGAGGACTTGGAAGACTTGCCGCCTAGGCCCAATCAACCACTACCATTACCATCATTTGGCACTATTGAGCGGATTGCTCATGAGTCTCCTAGACCATCTTTCGACCCAAATGCCCCGTTAGGGCCAAGACCCCTTCTCTTTCACCCCATCCACAAAGATATCCATGGTCCTTTGTATGGGGATCAACCACTCCCTACATCAATGTCTCCTCACATAGAGGACATTGAGGAGTCCATGTGGGAAGAACATCCCACAAGAGAGAAGATTCAAGCCGAACTCCAACATCTCCACCAATTTTCCAACATGGTGGATTCTCATCTAAATGAGACTATGCAAATGCAAAGTGCTTTGCTAGCCTCAATAATCACCACACCAAACACCAACACCAACATCAACACTTCCACCATTCCACCACAACAACAACATGCAACATACTACCCTCCTAGGCATGGTTGCTCAAATTGTGAGCAAACCGCCCAAACAACCGAACGGACCCGGGTGATGGTCCATGAGTTCCAAGAGGAAATGCGGTTCATCCTCAATCACATCCTCGAGCGTCTCAATGCTCTTGCTCATCCACCACCTCAATAGGAGGGTCCTAGCTTATTTTATTTTAGGCACTTTTTATTTAGTCTTTTTCTTGTATTTTTCTAGGATTATTTCTTTTTCATTGTATTCAACACTTCATCAGTTCATTGTGTTCTTCCTTCATGATTCTTAAATCATGAAAATTTTAACAAATGAATGATGTTTCCTATATTGTTGTTGCTTATTACATAGTATTTGGCAATGTTGCAAAAATCGGCCGAATCGACCGATTAATCGGTAATCGGCCATACACCTTGTAGAATTTTGAAAATCGGTCAAAAAATCGGCCAGGTAAAAAAATCGGCCAAAAATCGGCCGAATCGGTCAAAAATCGGCCGAATCGGTCAAAAATCGGCCGAATCGGCCAAAAAGCAGCCGAATCGGTCAACTTTTAAAAAATAATAATTTCACTTATGACGCACAATGGTGATCGTTTATTTCACTTATAACGCACAATAGGCTAATAATCAGAATTGAAGCCTTTTATTGAGGTTTGGAAACATAGTAGGCTTGAAATCAGTTAAGATCTTGTTTGGTCTCCAGAAATACCCAAAACTTGCAGGAAATGCCAATCCGATTAATCACCGATTAATCCCGCCTTGACCGATTACTCGCTGCAGGGTGGTCGACCGCCCGACTACCGATTCACGATTTTTGCAACATTGGTATTTGGAAATGCTTGTGATGATGATTATTACTAACATTTTTTTTGTAGCTTTTTCACAATCCATGTCTCCTTCCATTGGCACCCAATTTAGGGGGAGCTTTGGTCAAGGGGGAGATAATGGCTAAGGGCTCATTACACATTCCGCCTTGCATCTTTTTTTTGTTGAGACAAAAAGGGGGATAATCATATAGAACTTGGTTGTATTTGACTTTCTGAAAAAGTCAAACTGCATAAATTGACTTTTCTGAAAAATTCAACATGATACTTCATTGGTAATATTTGACTTTCTGAAAAAGTCAACTGCACATTTTGACTTTCTGAAAAAGTCAACATCATGCTTCAACTAGTGAAAACTTTGACTTTCTGAAAAAGTCAAACATCATATACTTACATTATCACCTCTCTTTCAAGTTCTAAAAACTAATATTTTTATAACTCTTGTACAATCTTTACATCGTTTATAAAAATAAAATTTATGTTTTGTCCTCAACAAAAAGGAGAAGATTGTTAATACAAATATCGTCATTAAACGCTATTTATATTTTTGATCTTTACCTAAGTTTTGTTAACGACAAAAGTAAATATAATTTTTATAAAGCTTAAAGCTTGTCAAGTCTAATAGATACTAAAACAAGCTTTTTCAAATAATATCTTCATCACTCAAGCATTTACATTGTGATTAACCATAATGTATGATAAGAGTTTTTAGAATGTTTTGATTTCTTAAAAACTAAACATTACATATGTATTTTCATATTTCTAAAAATAGAAAAACAAACATATGACATCATTTTATGCATCATTGAAATCATTGGAAGATTTCACAAGATTCTTTGTGTAGATTTAGGCTCTACATATCTTACACAATCTTGCATAGATATGGTTGACTTTGGTAAGATTTTGAGATCTTGCTGTCAGACCCCGGCGGCACCAAATCTTATAACGGGTGGAACCCTTTAAAGGGTTCCGTGGTCCGTGGTGCCTGCTGAGAGTTTTGGCTATAAATAGCAAAGCCAAACCAAGTAGTTTTGATCCTTTTCTATCATACTCTCATACATTTCTTCTCTCTAACCTTTCTAACTCAGTTTCATATCATATTAGTGATCTCTTTTGTAGCAAAGAAGATCAAGTCACATTCAAGCTTCAACGAGAAGTTGGAAGTCTTGTTTGTTTGGTGTTGTATGATCTTGTGTTGATTCATACTTCATTGTTGTACCAAACTATCATAATCTTGTGAGTGTGAGTGGTTAGTATTTTAGTCCTCAAAATACATTGTGTGTGGGAGTGGTTGTACCCTTGGAAAGAACTCGACATTTAGCTTAGTGTCGGAAATAGTGTAAGCGAAGTGTAAAGGTTTCTCCGCCGGTGAAAGGAGCTTGTTGACTAGTGAAGTTAAACTCTCGAGTGTGAGACTCGGGGAGTGGAGTAGGGCAAGGAAAAAAAGTCCTTGTAGACCGAACCACTATAAACAACTTGTTGTGGTTTGATTGTTTCTTTCCTTATTTACTCTTTACATATTGTTTACATATTTCATTAACATATCTAAGATCAATATCAATTGATCTTTCAATAAGTTTCAAAACAAAGTTTTAATCGGTAAACTATTCAACCCCCCTTCTAGTTTTCTACAGATTCTTCCAATCTTATTTCCACCATTATCCGTACCACCCCAATCTCTCATGAACCAACACCAATCAATATCCCTGCACCATCTACACTCCATCAAATGATCATGTTCCTGCACCAACACCTTCGCCTCCACCTATTGTATCTACTCATCCCATGGTCACACGTTCTCGTGCATGGATTACTCGTCCCAATCTTAAGTATGCTGGTCATGTGTCTACTGTTTCTCCTTTGCCTCGGTCATATAAAGATGCTTTTAATGATCCAAATTGGCGAAATGCTATGTATGATGAGTATAATGCACTTCTTAAGAATAGAACTTGGACTCGTGTACCTAGACCTGAGGGTGTCAATGTTGTTAGTTGTATGTGGTTATTTCGCCATAAGTATTTGGCTGATTGCACTCTTAGTCGGTACAAGGCACGTCTTGTTGCCAACGGTAGCACACAAATTGAGGGAGTTGATGTTGATGAGACATTTAGTCTGGTTGTTAAGCCGAGCACCATTCGGATTGTTCTTAGCTTAGCTATTTCTCGACATTAGCCTGTTCACCAGCTTGATGTCAAGAATGCGTTTTTACATGGTGATTTAGCTAAAATTGCTTATATGCAACAACCTCCTGGTTTTCGGGATCCAGAGCATCCGGATTATGTTTGTTTATCACAGAGGTCTCTTTATGGTCTTAAAGAGGCACCTCGGGCATGGTTTTAGCGGCTTGCTACTTACATTACTACTGTTGGGTTTACTCCGAGTCGGTGTGATTCTTCTTTATTTATTTACAGACAGGGTGATGATACTGCTTTTCTGTTACTATATGTGGATGATATTGTGCTCACTGCTTCCTCTGATAGTTTATTACAACGGATTATTGCTTCTTTGCATAAGGAGTTCTCTATGACTGATTTGGGTGCTCTTAACTATTTTTTGGGTGTGTCGGTTACGCGTGACTCTTCTGGAATGTTTTTGTCACAGCGTAAGTATGCTATGGAGATTTTGGAGCGTGCACATATGGTTGGTTGTAACCCTTCTCGGACTCTTGTTGACACTGAGTCTAAATTGGGTGATGATGGTGATCCGGTTTCTGATCCTAAGTTATATCGGAGTCTTCCAGGTTTTCTTCAGTATCTCACCTTCACTAGACCAGATATTACATATGTTGTGCATTAGGTTTGTCTATATATGCATGATTCTCGCGAGCCTCATTTCACTGCTCTCAAGCGGATTTTACGGTATGTTCAGGGGACTCTGGCTTATGGTTTACAGTTATTTTCTTCTACTACTGAGTCCTTGGTTGCTTATTCGGATGTTGATTGGGCTGGTTGCCCTACTACTCGACGGTCTACATCAGGTTATTGTGTTTTTCTTTGCAACAACTTACTATCATGGTCCTCTAAGCGTCAGCCATCGCTTTCTCGTTCCAGTGTTGAGGCTGAGTATCGTGGTGTTGCCAATGTTGTAGCTGAGACATGTTGGCTTCGGAATTTACTACGTGAGCTTCATACACCTTTGTCCTCCGCTACTATTGTTTATTGTGATAATGTGAGTGCAGTGTACTTGTCCTCTAATCCTGTTCAGCATCAGCGCACAAAGCACATTAAGATTGATATTTTGTTCGTGATTTGGTTGCTACTGGTCAAGTTCGAGTTCTGCATGTTCATTCTCGGTTTCAGTATGCTGATATTTTTACCAAACGTCTGCATTGTTTGCTGAGTTTCGTGACAGCTTGAGTGTTCGGTCTCCTCCCGCTCAAACTGCGGGGGAGTGTTAGACGATTAATATTAAGGGTGTTAGGCCCGTTTGTGTTTAGCCCGTATTGTATCCTATATATTCTGATGTAACGAACATATTCAGGGATTCAATATACGATTATCAAATCTTACACTTACTCCATTACATATAACTGATTATATAAACTTATATTACAAACATTGGCATATCCTTGATAAAAAAAATATATAAACATCTGCACAAATATTGTGTACAAAACACGTATATATTCAATCAAAAACACAACCGGTGCATTGCACGGGTTCGCAGTGAACATATAATTTAATGTTTTCACTACAAGAAATTGAATAGAAGTGATGGAGTGTAATCGTAAAAGTTGCGAATTCAACTTGTTTGTTATGTACAAATTAAAATGTAGAAAAGTTCCAAAGATGCTCTTATTCAATTTGGTCATCCCTTTTAATATTTGTATTTTGTTGTGACTCTTTGTAATCAAGGAACGCTGTTGCTGTGAAACTACTAGTATTATAAATTTTATTAGTGACATTTGGAGGTGTTTAATGATTGACTAATGATTTGCTCAATTTTAAATTCTTAGCTAATAATGCAAAACATAACCTTACATCGGTTCTTAAATTTCTGTCTTGTTGAATGATCATTTTCAAGGGTGGTAATTCCCGAACATGTTACCGCGTTGTAATTATATATGAATTTATTAACATATATATATATATATATTTTTAATATATAATTTGTTTATTTCACAAATGTGGTTTAAACGCTTGTGTAAATTGTTTATAAAGATGAATAAAAATAAAAGTCGCCTACCAGAGAAACTGTCCCCCTTTGAACCAGAATCCTTTGACGAACCTTCTTATTCCTCAAATTATTCGGTTTTCTATTTATTACTTATTTTATCTTGGTTATTTCATTTTGATTTTTAAGCTGTGTAAATCATTCGACTTCATATTTGTGTGCACGTTTGAGTCGAAAGATAAGTTCTCTTACAAACTGGTACGACATCCATGATGAGTGATATCACTAATATGATCCGCCCTTGTTGCTGCTTGCATCAAGAGGGCTTAGATCTATTGTTTAAGGTTCATTTGATCGGATGAAAAACATATCATTGTAGCTCACATCATCTACGATAAAATATAGTCGAAAAAGGACATGTTAATATAAAGTTACAGTACCATTTATTAATATCAAACTTATGTTTCACGAAGTATTAAACAAAATATATCTTAGCTACATTTTTTGGCATAACTTCAATCGTCTCGTAAAAAAATCTATGTGGTCTAAAAAGAATCTGTGTGGCCTAATATTCATACAATCCATATATGCTTTGTAGAATAAATACCTACCAGTGCTTTGAATGTTGAAATTTAAGTCTTATTAACTTTGGTAATTTAAGTCTTATTAACTTTGGTCTGAAAAAAAGTCCCACGATAGTAGGTGATTTAAAGGATATATGAGTTGAGATCAATATAGAACTCATATTTGTCATAGAACAAATGAACCAATCATAACCCTTCATTTTTTATCTAAATTAATACAAAATCATTTTCCACATTTTTTTTTTAAAACATCATATCTTACAAACGGTAAATCTTCAAAATATAAAAAATACACCATCGTGACGAGAATTAAATTATCTTTCTATAAATATGCACTTTTACATATTTTCGACAAACATTTTTTTTCAAAAATTCCGTCCGAAAAAATCATATACTATTATACTCCCTCCGTCTCAAAATTATTGTCAGGAGACAAGAAACACAAATATTAATAAAAGTGGGACCACTATAACTCTCAACCACTCAAATGAAATATTCCCTCATTATATTCTCTAGTTTTTACTAAAATAGGAAAGTGGACAATTAATTTGAGACATCCATAAAAGGAAATATGGACAATAAATATGAGACGGAGGGGGTATGATTTTTACGAATCATATATGATTTTAAAAAATCATGTATGATTCGATTTTTACGAATCATATATGATTTTTACAATCATATATGATTCTCAAAAATCATATGTGATTCGTAAAAATCGAATCATATATGATTTTCACAAATCATATATGATTTTTGTTGACCGAAATTTTGAAAAAAAAAGAGTTGTTAAAAATATATAGTAGTGCATATCTATAGAAAGATAATTTAATTCTCGTCACGATGGTATAATTTTTATCGAGTAACGATTAACGGTTTGCAAGATATTTAATTTTTAAAAAAAGGGTGAAAGTTTATCATAATAAAAAAATGAATGGCTATTATTGGTTGATTGGATCTATGGTAAATTTTGGTTCTATATTGAACTTTTGCCAAGATATATAATGTCTTTTTTAGCTACAAGTACACTACATATATACGGATAATGAAGTGACTACCTAACTAAATACCAACTTTTTTTGTACTTGTCTAATAATCCATTTCGACAGTTAATTGTGACAGCAAAAGCAGTTTGTTGTTTGGCGGGTACTTATTAAATTTCGACAATCGACAGTCTAATAATCCATAAAATTTTGTAGAAAAAATCAAATTTCGACAATCGACAGGATGTTCATAGTGAAGTTAAACAATTGTTACTTTTTTTTTGAACAACAATGGAGAATATATAAAAGAAAGAAAACTAGCAAGGCGCTAGAAATTACAAAGGCGATTGCAACCAATCGATCCAGTTATAACAAAGATTACTTCTAAAATTAAGCCAAGAAAGGAAACAAGACAAATAAAATCAAAAATATCACATTTCCTCATAGATTGAGAGTTGAATGTGATATTGTTTCTAAAACGCCATAGGGTCTAACAGGTAGCCGCGAAGATGGCATAAGCACGAGACTTCTTGTCCTTGGAAGCGCGCCAAGAATCAAACCAAGTGTCCCAATCCTCACATGAGCAAAAGATCGGGAACGACAAGCGAGTCCAAAAGCGAACAAGATGCCAAACAGAAGAAGCCGTGTCACAAGTGAAAAAAGTATGCGCATTTGATTCTACAAACCCGTTACAAACCATGCAAGAAATTGAATCAAGATCCAAACCTCGGGAGGACAAGTTCAATCGATTAGGAAGCCTGTCCAATGACATCCGCCACATGAATATATTAACCTTCTTGGGGATAATCTTATACCAACGAGTGCTAGAGGATAACGAGGGAAGAGTATGCTCATCAATATGTTTTCTAACCTTATTCACCGAGAAAGTATTGTCATTAGAGAGACTCCAAATGCAAGAGTCAGACTCTATAAACAAATGTTACTTGATCATCTAAGGTCAACTCCAATGCAAGATTGAAAAATACTTAAAATTGATTTGACAAAAGTATTAGAGTAATAGGTTGAAAAAAGTTATTACTCCATAAATAGAAAGAGTATGGAAGAATTGATGATTGAAGATGTGTAAAGGAGTAAAGGTTAAGAATAGGTTGAGAACGACTTTTTTGCGTTTGAGCGAATAACTTTAAAAGGAGGTTGAAATTTTCAAGTGGTTGATGCATTGGGATACTCTAAGTTGTTAATCATAGGACGAACTAGCCTAGTGGAGCTAATAATTTTTCAGTCTGTAGAGTTGGAATAAGGATCTATCCTTATTCCAACTATGCATTTCGAATTTCTGTTTTAGGATACAAGTATTAGCATCAAATCAAACATTGGATCAAAATAGATAATCTGATTAAAAGATAAACTGATGGAAACAATAGCTAGAGGCCAAAGCTGGCAATGTTGGTCTGTAATGACTTGCTAACCATTATCTTGGAACAAACTCATCCATGTGTTGGCATTTCTACCTTTCAATTATTCTATTTTTTGCTTCTTATTGGTCCAGTTTTTATTAAAATTAAATGTACCTTACTAATATCAAAATTAAAATATTACATGTTTATTTTTTTTAGTTCTGTCCTTATTCGAAAAGTGACTTAAGTTGCATTTCTAATGGACTGATTTGCTAGTTTTGATCTAAATTATTGCATTCCAATACTAATAATTAGTATAGATGGACATTTTAATCATATAACAAATTGATAAATTAGAACAATTATACAAAGAGTAAGCAATCAAATTGTTTATATGTTGAGAAAATTTACGTGGCATACCTTTATTAGCAATGCATGTGGTGTCAATACTCTTTGCCATGTGCTTCTATGTGGAAGAATATTTAAAATAGTTTGTAACAAAACTTTATATCACGGTCCATAATATAAATTTAAATGGGCAAATTGGAAAGAAATGTGACAAAATACAATATTGTTAATCTGAATTGATATTTCTGAATTGATATTTTTAGAAGCCCAAGCCCCATAAGCCCCTCCCCAAACACACCCGATATATATTGAAATTTGTGGGCTAATTTACCGTCACACAGACTTTAACCAGGTATAACCTTTTTTTATCGAAAGATTGACGTGACCACTTTAAGATTGTTAGCCAATTAAAAACCTTGCTAATATCCATACTCTTGAAGGTTCACCCAAATGATACCAGATTACCCATATATACTTAAAAGGGTTGTTATACATAGAAGTCATTAAAGTTTGCGCGAAATTTGTCGTAAGTCACTGAAGTTTCAAAGTCGTCATTCAAGTTACTAAACTTATGAAAGTTGTCATCCAGGTTACTGAAATATACGTAAAAATCACTAAAATTATAAACGTGTTTGCTTTTTATAGTTTAGTAACCTTGATGACAACTTTGAAACTTTAGTGACTTAGGACAAATTTTGCGCAAACTTAAGTAATTTTTTTGTATAATAACCCTACTTAAAAATTGGGCTTGCAAGCTTATTAAGATATAAAACTTAAAATTAAGCTCAGAATAAGCAAAAAATAACTAGAAGTCTTGTAAAAGCTCAAAAAAAGAAAATAAAAACAAAGCACTGAAGATTTGCTCACTTTGCTGTGTGTTTGAATGCGGTCCAATAAGTTATTTTACTCACAATAGTAAGCCAGTAGCTTGTAGATAACTTGGCCCATGATCATATGGTTATAAGTTTAAATGTGAAACTTAGGCCCATTTTAACATATATTGACATCTTGTACAATAAGAGATTTTCAAACGGTCATTTTCAATTTTGTCTCCTTTTGAAAGTTCTCAAAAAAAAAACGGTCATGTGCAACTCGCTACTTTTTTGGTCAAAGTGTTTTATTTGGTAGGTGGATGTTTTTAGTGTGACTTAAGTGTCCACTATCTTTTTGTCAAATTTTGTTTTTAATGAAAAGTGAGACTATGGTTGACTTTTATTTGCTAGATCGACGATTTTTTTTGAGTGATCGGCGACTGAGAGATCTTTTTGGGGTCTTTTTCGAAAAAGATAAAATATTCTCGTAAAAGTAAAAATTTTAAAAAAAACATGAAATTTTATTTCTTATTGTGTCGAGAATTTTTTGTCTTTTTCGAAAAATACAAAACGGTCAGATAAAATGTCAATTCAGTGCATAAAATGTAGTAAAACAGTCACCAAAATAGACACTTTGCAACAATGTAGTAAAGTTGCGCGGTCGCACAAAAATAAAATTTGAAGTCGCACCATCTGTATAGGGAAAATTGAAAGTGCAACTGGCATGTTTTGGGGATTGATTCTTTTACAATGTGCCAAAACAAAGTTGAATCAACTGAAATTGTACTAATATAATAGCTCAATTTGAAAATAAAGCATTTTTATTCGCCAATTGAAAATCAGAATTGAACTTCTCTTAGTCAAACTTAAAAAAATATCTGTATAGCAAAAAAATAAGTGCAAAAATGTAAGAGTCGAGTTTTCAATAAAAAAATGTATGCAAAAAAGATCTTCTCTCTAGTTTGCAACTAAATTATATTTCATCCGTCCCAAATTAATAGTTCATGTTTCCCTTTTGAGATGTCCTAGTTTAACTATCCACTACTAAAAATACATAGGAAGGTTTCATCAAGTTTACTATATTACCATTTATTGAAATGATTATTACACATTTTAAAGAAAATTTTAGTTAGTTAGGGGTAAAATTGTCATTATGCGAAAAGTAAGAGAAAAAAAAAACAGTTATGATTATGTTTTTCTTAAATTGTGTATTTTTTGTCGAGGGGTAATTATTTTGAGACAGAAGGAGTATTTTTCTCTCTTCGTTTTGATTTTCTTTGCATCCTTAAAAGGTAATTCTAAACATGTTGATGAAGGTTTTGCTAATCGCAAGTCTATGGATTATAGTTAAGATTCATCATTTGTGTAAAAATAGCATGTAATAAACTCATTATTTTTTTACCATACGTATTAGATGATTATAATTTTGGAAATATTATTAAAAATGAAATGTTTGATGTTAATTAATTGTTGATTCATTTTTATTTTTATTGTTATTATTATTTTTTTTGAACATGTTGATTTTTCAATTAAGATAAGTTTAATCACAACTCATAACATTATAGTTAGCAAAACCCATTGATGAAAAGTAAAAGAATTGTTGCCATGGCTCATGTACATGTTAAAAAGTTTTTGCACTTTTTTGGTGTAACAAAATTTGAGCGGTTACAATAATTTTCCTTAAAAAGAACTATTACTTTTGAGTTTACGTGGCATAGACTTAAGATTCAAAAATTAGTGACTAGAAGATCAGAGATAACAATTACAAAATAAAAAGCGTGTTTAAGCAAGCATAGTTTAACATTACAACAATCCCATATGCGTCATTCTTGTTAAAATGGTGGCAACTAGCAAATGTTGTCTAAAATAGTTAACAAGCTAATTAATACAATTACAGAGAGCTAAGGCCGTAAGGCGTGTTTTGTTTGGCAAATGTTTGTTCAACATAATAAAAGTAATAATTATACGAATTCTTTTTTTTTTTAATGAAAAAGGTGAACTTCATATTAAGATACCAAAATTTACATAATAAAAAGATAAAATGGTTTTGAACAACCCAAAACCATTTTCCAAGCTGTATTCCTAGACTACAAAACAACAATCAAAAGTAACACATATCATGTACTTTAGACTACATCTCTAATAGAACTAAGGCAATACTTCTAATACAGTATGCAATTGATGAGTGCTTATTCACTCATAGTTTTTACCCACCTAAGACCACAAAAACGACCAAAAACACCCAAATATGATCAAAATATGTTAAAAATATCCTTGGAGTGTGTTTTGTGTCTTGCAGGTACAAAAGGATTGAAAACAGAGCGAAAACGGGCAAAATCGAGCCGAAATCAGAAAAAGTGCTTTGCAGACAGAGCCGGGAGTGGATTTTCCACATTTTCAGAGCTCGGGACATGTTTTTGGAGTGAGCAGGGGAAAACAAACCTTAAAACCTAATCCGAAACCAAAATCACCAATTTACCCATCCCCGATACCCAAATGACCAAAATTCCCTTTTAAACCCAAAAATCCAAATAAATCCCAATTTTTCCAAAACCAATTTTTTTTTTTTTTTTTTTTTTTTTTTTTTTTTTTTATAAAAACTCAATTTTTCTTAAAACAATTTTTAGTTTTCAAAAAAATAATAATAATAAAAAAAAAATACAAAACAAAACAAAAAAAAACACTTTTTAAACCCTTTACAAAATAAACTAAACCCTTATAACAAAAACCCTTTTGACCTTTTTTTTTCTTTCCCTCTTTAACACTTAATCCAGAAACACAATCTAAAAACCAGATAAGAACACAATTGGCGCCCAAATCCCCCCCCCCCTCCATCACTCTCAATCCCAAAAACCAAGAACATGTCACATGCTCATCCTATGGTTTCTCCCCTCCCCTTTCCAGGTCATCAATCCACAACACCATATATGCGATCAATGGCTAGGAGTGAAAGAAATAGGCACCAAGGAGGACCCAATGGCTGAGATGCATTGTAAAGAAGCACAAGCTCACTCATATGCTCACTCTCTCACAAAACAAACACACAAGAAAGAAGACAAGGAGCCAGAAGACACTTTTTAAGTTTTATATAAATAGGTTGCTAGAGCTTTTGTAAAACTTGTCTAGAATCCTTATTTTCTAGTCCCATTTATATTTTCCTTGTCATTTAATCTTAATGTAATTTTAATTTCAGTTTAATTTAATGCAAATTCAGATTCCAAGTTTTATTTTTGTTTAAGCAGTTTTCTTGTTCTTCATCTTTCTTACTGTCATTCAAAGTTTTTATTTTTCATGTTAAAAGTTTTTCACTAACCTTCATTTAAGCTCATGTGAGTTTTTGGAAAAGTACTAATCTGAGTTTCAACAATTTCGTAGTGTTTTCATCAGTTCTGCCATAATAGGGGTGTTTGGAAAAATCTGTTTTCTTGGGTCGAAGTTTACAACTTGACCCACTTTGATTCTAGGATCAGTGGAATTGTTTTTTGCAAGTTAATTGGTCAAGTGTTAATCACAAGTTGTCAAAAGATCTTTGGTGGTGTTATTTTTTACCATTTATGTCCTGTTCAGCATCCCCATTTCAGCAGCAGCCCACTGAGCCACATATTTAAGTCCCTCACAAGCTTGTATAAGCTCCCCCACTGCCAACCATGGGGGCAAAAGGTAGTTAGCTGGGTGAGCTTGAGGTTCCCAAAAGCCCATGGTCTAGTTCACCCTGTAGCTTATTCAAATTAAGCCACAAAAGCCCCTCGTTGGGTTGTTTGTGCCTGCAACAGCAGACCCCACTCAGTAGCTTATCCCCTTCTTTTAATGCTTATTAGGTGTTGTTTTTAGCTTAAGTAGGCTTATTCATCTTTAGTAAGCTAGATTAGATTAGATCAGACTTAGTTTAACTTAATTAGTGCTTAGTTGTTGGTTGTAAGTGTCTATTTCCCATTTCTTTAGCTTTAGGATCTCCCACACTAGAATAACTTATCCCCATCTGCTTATCCCCTTCATTTCTTTAGCTTAATTTATGCACTCTTTGCTTACCTTGAGCTAGTAGTTTTTGATTGTCCTTAGTAATATTTATCAATTGCTTGTTTCGGCTTATTAGAGCTTATTAGACAATAAAAGTGGCAAAAAGGGTGTTTGTTTGGTGACTGTCCAGATCAGCCGCTGATAACTGCCCCAACAGCTTATTGGTAGGTTTTCAAAAGTAAAGTTTTTATAAAATTTTCTTATTTTGATCCTAGCTTTGATTTCCCAAAAAGAAAAGTTGCAAAAAAAAATAATAAGTAAAAAAAAAGAAGTGAAATTCTAACCCAGCAACTCTTCACTCAACAGAGCACCACACATCACTCATGTCCAACTTGCCCTTGGGACTTTTTGGTTATTTTCTTGCACAACTAATTCTATATCCCAACTGTAGGCAGTTTGCTTATTTGCTTATGTAGCTTATTATCTGCTTATTTAGGGTAGCTTGTAGCTTGTACTTATTTTTCCTGCATTCCTCATAGTTTAAAGTAATTTCTGTAAATTTTTTAGATTTTTCTAAAATTGTTTAGTATTTTTAGTTAATTAATTAGATTAATTTAAGTTTTAATTCGTAATAAATAAAATAAAAGTCGAAAAAATACCCGGCTTTTTCCTAAAATAATTTTTAGTCATTTAGAATGTAGGAAAATTGTTTTCGCACTCGTAGGACTTAAATTGCATATTTTTCACTTTCGGGGCTTAGTGCGTTCCCGGTTTTTCGCGTTTTTGCATTTTAGCATTCTCGGATGTAGTTTAGCATCGTTTTATCATTCCTTAGGCTTAGTAATAGTTTATTTAGAGTTTACATTGTTTTACGTGCTTAATTTTCACTTCCGTTCTTTAATTTGTAGAATACATAATCAAATCCAAATTCGTTTAACCAATTCAAGTCCTAATCACGAAAGTCAACGACACCGTCAATTTCACACCTCGTTGGGACAAGACCCGGGGGAAATCACTTTCCCGGTATCACTTTTATCACATTCGTGAGGTTTGGCACGTTAACCCTTTTTCTAAAAGGTTGATTTGTCGAATTTCACGATTAATTTGATATATTGATATTGTGTTTATTTTCACCACTCACAAAAAAACGAAATCAGCAGTCTCATTGTATTACTTGTAGTTCAATGCTTCTAAAGTCACCTATATTTACCTACTATAGTTTCATTATATACGAATTTCTTAATGTTTCAAATAAAAATGTATCATAGTAAGGATTTTTCTAATTTTCAAAGTGGATGAAATTTCTACAACTTTACTAGAAATCCAAACTTTGAAAAAAAAGACATCAACATTAATGATCTATTTCTTATATTAATTCCGAACTATATTTAGAGCTATTTATTGCATGAAACTTTATCCTATTTCCTTCTTCTACGCAAACACGTAACACAATGACATATCGTGATTTTTTTATTCATTATCTTTCAAATAATAATTTCTAGTTAAATTTGCATATTTCATTTTTTATCAAAACCACCCGATCAAAAGATCATATATTCATGTCACATAAGAATATAATATAGTTTCTTCATTCAAAATAAATGTACGGAATGCAATGACAAATTGACACATTTTTAAAAAGCCCGTAAGCGCTTCATTTCTTCCTGTCAGCTATCCCATCCCTTCTATTTTTTATTTATTAACAAACATAAAATGTTCAATTCTACAAATGTGTAATTTTTTTTTTTGAACGGCTCTGCAAATGTGTAATTAATACAGATTTTAGCTATTAAAATTTCTATTTCGCCTTCAAGTTTCTGATATTGTTTTGAAAAACTTTCCTTTATCATAAAATTAATTATGATTAAAATAGGAAAAACGATAACTACTTACTACCTATAATATAATCATCATTGGAAAATGGAAAATAGTGATGTGCACAATTATAGTTGGGACATAGGCATAATTTTGTTTACCTTCACACACATTTATTATCTATAGTTAGCGAGTTTCGAATATAAAATCGAGTATTTCACTTAGACAAGCTAACTGAGATATGCTAATGCAATTATACAAGCTCTTTCTTTAATCATCCCGATATGTTTAACTAGCTAGTTTCAAACATAAAATATATTGTAACAACATTAGAAAAAAATGGAATTTCTGATACTTTCTTTTATATAAACATACTTGATAACCTAGAGACTAAGTGACTAATCATAGTCTTATGTTTTAAAAACAAGTTCACCTTTATCAATGAGATTCATTCCAAAATGGGCAACAAATTAACCAATTGTATTAACTTGCATAAAATGTGATATATCAAGATAGTTTAGATGATTGTTATCTAAATATTCTTTTCATTTCACTTTGTTTGTTCACAAACAAAATAATAATTGTAATTTAAAATAGATGTAATTAATGTATCTTTAGAAAAAAAAAATTTTGTTACCCATTTATTTAAAGCAATGTTACCAGAAAGACAGGAAAAACATTTATTATTATTTAATGTAAAATGATAATTTTATAAGCCAAATAAAAATAGTAACATAAACTATTTCTAATATTTATAAAGAGTGCATTTTTTTTCTTGAAACTTAAATATATGGAGTTTGCCCAAACTACTCTTAACTATCTCTTAAACTTGGCAATTTAAAAAAAAAAAAAAAAAAAAAAAACAACTTGGCAACTTATATGTATTTTCTTGATCAATTATAAATTTGACAACTTTTCAAAAGCATACACTATATTAATTTTAAAACACATACTTTGTATTTCAAAAAACACACGCTTTGCATAAAGGGTAGAACTATAATCACGATTTTACAAGTATAATTATTTGCCGCTATACACTGTCATTTTGCACGAGTATTCGTCTAGTAATAATGAAACGAAAGAAGTAGTTTTTAAACATAACCTTGTGCTATATTTATCATTTTCCGTAACAATAACCTAAATGTTGGAATAAGTCTCCAAACTTACTTTGCTTACGTACACAGGTATTTTTCGTACAATTGAAGTTGGTTTTATAAAGTTTATCCTTACTTACTAACTTTGTTATTCTTGAAGGGTGTTTTGTGTTGATCTAGTTATGCAGGGTGCATACTGAAAATGTGCAGGGTCCGAAGATGTTTCCCTTATCTCGTTATTTTCACACACAAGTTATCATCTCTATGATTTTCTTTGTTTTACTCCTTCGATTGATTAACTGTTTAATCACGTTACTCTTTAGGGGCAGGGGAGGGTCCCGCCCAACCTCTCAAAAAAATTGCAGCAACTAGTGTAAATATTATAGGTTGTAGGGGTAATTTAGTTAACAATACAAAAAAATCTCTTATTCGAACCCTCCAAAAAAACTCGCCCCCCCCCCCCCACCCCCCACCCCCCAAATTAAATGTTCAAGTTCCGTCATTGTTTCTGAGTGTTGTAGTGAGGCTTACTATTTGTGAGTTTCTTTGTTTGAGCTTGTATTCGTTTGAGGACAATTTTGTTTCTTTTCTTGTATTGTACTTTCAAACTCTTTGAACTAAAAGGTGATTCTTGAGTTCATTAATACATGTTTATATCTTATACATTAAACTTCAACTAAACTACTACTAAACTCCTCAAACAACAAACTCATACCCAAAACTCACCTCCATTACATCCGTTTAACTCTCAGAAGCACAACTTTACCCTCCGTGTTAATTTTTTTACCCTATAGCAAGTAGCACCCTTACAACACATACTCAAACTAACCGAACACACCGGTTCCCAGTAACCCAGTTACTTAAAAAAACCAAAATCGTAAAAAATGCCCCAATACCCTTGGTCTACTCCTTTTTTCAACTACTTACACATACATACACACACATAGCCTATACATACACCAAACTGTATCTATTTTTTCTCCCTATTTTCGTACTCGTATCTCCGAGTTTACACATATGCTATGTGATGTATAATAAAACACAAATTATTATATATATATATATATATATATATATATATATATATATATATATATATATATATATATATATATATATATATATATAGAGAGAGAGAGAGAGGCACTTTATTTTCAGAACCCACCTTATCTACGAGAACTGCGAGAACCTACTTTCTACCCTTGGATTACCTTGATCAATGGATAAGATTGTACCATGGAATTTTTGTAAATATATTGAAAGTGATTTCCTGGAACATTTATGAAAAGGGCATAAATGGCATTTAACTTTTATACACTCTTAATAACTGAATGCTTGAAATCAGGTATTGTTTCTAATAAAACATAACACACACGATCACACACATTCTACCCTAAAACCCCAAATCAATTAGCGGCGATCGTTCAAATCAATATTTGTTTTTCAGCAAATAACAAAGAGGTGCATTGAAAGGTATGCTCGTTATGATTAGTTTTTTTTCATTGTTTATGTTTCGACTAGCAAATGGGATTGCATGTGTGTTTTCTATATAATGTTTGTTTTTTTATTGTTTATGTTTCGACTAGTAAATGGTATGATCTTTATGGTGTACAATGTTGTTTTCGCCTGGTCAACTAAATGAAGAAAGCTATATAATCTTGATTAATGTGAATTAACAGTGGTGAACAAGGGTTTTATTTTTTATTTTTTGGTATGAAATAAATTTTAGTTTAAAAAAAATGTATTTTTGAAAGTCGTTGTTGTGTGATACATATCTGTTTTTTTGTTAATGTATGAAATAAAAAAAGGGTTACAAGGGTGTTTGGATGTGGGGTAACTTGTGTATATGTCGTATGGATAATGTGAAAAGTAGTAACAGGGGTGTTTGGATGTTCATAATTAATCATATTTTATATGTTGATTCTTTAATGAAAATTAAGAGGGGAGTTTGGATGTGTATAAATTGGAAGTAGTAACAGGGGTGTTTAGTCATTTGGATGTGTGAATTAGCAGTAACAAGGGTGTTTAATATTGGAGTTTTAGTAATATTTGTGTTTGGATATGTGAGTATTAGATTTGTGTTAACATTTTTTTAATAATTTATGAATATTAGATTCTAAGAGAAGAGGCACGAGCAAAGGAAAGGAAATAGTTGAGGAAGTCGATAACAATGATGACGTGATTAATGTTGAAGAAGAGGAAATAGATGATGACTTTGTTGATGCTGAATGGAACAAATCAGGTAATCTGCTGACATGGTTGTTTGTATAAATTTCACATATTAATAACTAGTGAACAAGGGTGTTTGGATAGTGATGGAACAATTAGTTAACAAGTGTGTTTTAGTTAGTGAACATGGGTGTTTGGATATTGATTAAACTATTAATGAAACTATTAGCGTGTAAGGTAATTATTGAAAAGGGGTGTTTGGATACTGAATGGTTAACAAGAGTGTTATTCAAAAGTAGCATAAAATTTTATATTTATGAGTTTAAGGGATGTTTGGGTATGGGTTAAATACAATGAAAATGATGCATATGAATTGTTTAGATAAAGGAATAAGGAGAAACAAGGTTATTTGGGTATGGGTAAGAAATAGTAAAAATGATAACCTGTTGTTTTGATCATATAACTAGTAGTGACAGTGATGTTAGCATATGTGACATTGATGTTTAGAGTAATGGAGATGTTTAGAGTAATGGATTGATGAAAAAGTATGGGTTAATGTAAGATGAATTCTTGTTTCAACATTTTATAAGTTGTTGATTAATAGATTATAGAAGAAGCGAAAAGAGCAAAGGAAAGGCACCAATGGAGCAACCCAATGGCAATGACGATGCAATAAACGTTGAAGCGGAGGAAATGGATGATGATGTTTCAACGCAGAATGGAACACTACAGGTAATCTGTAACGTACATGTATTAATTACGGTGAATTGGGTCATAATAAACGAGGATGTGACAAAGCTGGTGAGACAACCGAGGCTGATGATGAATATGACGAAGCTGTTCTGTAGAACTTGATGAAGATGACCAATCACATGAATCTGATGAAGGTGGGGAAAATGATGAAGAGGTAGATGATGAGTAATATTAGATCGAAATTATATTATTTTTATACCTCAAGTACATTTACTGTACACTAGTGTTTGTTACTCTTTTTTTTAAGTACATTATGAGTGTTTATTTTACATCATCTTGGATTTATATTGTTTCAATTTAATAACTTCTTTTTATACATTTCTTTTTGTATTTGTTACAAATATTTATAATACATGTTTAAGAACTTAATTTTTGTATAAAAAACATTCGTGTTCAAATCAATTTAAGCATACGTGTTCTGAAACATGTATGTTTTTTAGCATACCTGTATAAAAAACGTTCATGTTCAAATCAATCTAAGCATACCTGTTTTGAAACATGTATGTTTTTAGCACACCTGTATAAAAAAACATTCATTTTCAAATCAATCTAAGCATACCTATATAGAAAACATTCATGTTCAAATCAATCTAAGCATACCTGTTTTGAAACATGTATGTTTTTTAGCATACGTATTGGTTTTAAAACATATATGTCTTCTACTTTCAAGTTTATTTAATTACTAGAACATGTATGTTTTCATACAATATCAACCATATGTAAGCATGTATTTTGGTTTTAAAAACATAAATGTCTAGCATAAACTATACCTAAAAACATACATGCTTAGACAAACATGCATGTAACAAACATATACCAAAAAAAAAAAAAAAAAAAAATGACCATAGCGTAACCCAAAAAAAGATCATATCTCCATTCCATGTTCATAATTCAGAATCCAATTCCATATTCACATCTTACTAAACCATAAATCAAATTCATATCCTAAATCCAAAAGGTAAATCCCAAAAAAAAAACCATAAGACATATTGTTTTATGCTAAACAAACAAAACAAGTGAAACGACTAATATATTTTTATGATGTACGTGGAACTTGTCTTGTTTCATAGAAACTTTTGAAGCTTGCTTCTCTGCAAAATTTGCCGCAATCTTGTCCTTGTGTACATTGAATTCAGCAAGTAGCAGTCTCGCAGCGTATTTTACCCTCAGCTTGCCCAACTCAGTTTCTTGCTTCTTACTCGCAATTGCTCATTTGGCCTCCCATGTAATGTTCCATGTGTCGCATCACAAAGACACCACAATCGTTTGGCCTGCTATCAGTCTGCCAAACAAATTCTGGCCGTACAACATCAACATTCTCAATAGCTTCTGCATTCACATGATTAACTGATCGCATGTATTTGGCAAAATTCTTGATCTGCATTCATGAATGTTTACATTAACTAAACCATAATTTATATTCCTGTCATAACTTTAAAATGTCCACGTATAATACAGTTTCTTATAAAATGTACATACCAGTATCGCAACGACCCTCATGACATCTGGACTTGTCACAATAAACCTTTGGGCTTTAACAAAGTCGTCTTTATTTCTCACCCTTTTGTTATCAATAACAGTCACATTCGGATATTTTAGATTCAAGCACAACACAAACTTGTATTCTCTGTTACTAACGGCTATGAAAGCCTGCATTTTTTGAATATAGACCAAAATAACACATCACACAAATGTTTTATCAAAATAAATGTGTTCAAAAAGTTTCCTAACTATTCTACATTTCAATGCCTTATTTTGGTTAGAATAATCCCAAAACATTCATGTCTATAATTTACACACCCTAAAACACACATATCCTTAACACATACGTATTCAATCCAATTATCTTTAATCATACGAAAAACATAGGCGTTCTATTCAATATTACAATGTCTATATCTTTAAGCATCTGTTGCTTCTCGTCTCGTGCAGCCAACGTCTCAACATACAGAAGAAACTTGAATAAATCAGTTAAACATTAACCAAGAAACTAATGTTTGAATAAAATAAATTTTGTATTAATATAATTGAACAATACTTTGATAACAAAAAACAACTATATGATAAACATGTTAAAAGGGTAACCAGTGCAGGTAAAAGAGAAATGGGAATAATACCATTGTTCCCTTCATGATCATGTTCCACATCCTCGATATCAATTGGTTGCTCAGATAACACAATTACTCGATCATTTTGGTGTTGATTATCGTTAATATCTGCATCTTGTTCTTGAACAATATTTACCATGTTTAATCTTGCATAATATATAAATAATTGTGTGTTTGAAATGATGTTGAATATGAATTAGGGTTTGTTTCATATGAATGAAGAAGAAGAAATTGATATAAAAAAGAGAAGCGTATTCAAGATCTGTATCTAAAAAAAAATAGTGAAAATCAAAGAGAATGTTTTCCATGTTTGTAGCAAAATTTAAATTTGAAAAACATCAGGTTTAATGAAATATATGGTAAATTACTTTAATACCCCTATGATATTAACTAAATAAAATAAACTAAAATCAATTTACTAAATTCTGATTGGACAAAAAGGGTTCTCGCAGTTCTCGCGTTTAAAGTTGGTTCTGAAAATAAAGTTTCACTATATATATATATATATATATATATATATAGAGTAGGGATCCAGTGAGAAGTAAATTAAAATAAGAAGTGGTGAGAAGTGACCAAAACCACGCATTTGAGATGCAACGATTTGCATTAGATGCATTTCTATTCATATAGATGCAACATCTTGAGTTTCGAAAGTTAATTTGATGTATAGATGGTGCAAATTGATTTTCATGATTTCGGCACGTGTAGAGGAACAAAAAACAAGAGAAATCATGAAATACATCTAATATACTTATATGCATCTGATTAAAAGCTAGAAAACACACTATTGTGCGTTATAATGCATCTAAGATTATAGGGATGCATCTAATTTAGGTCGGTGGATATCGGATTTGCGGTTATAGTTCTTCTTATTCCTTCTTATTTTAAGTAATCTTCTTATTTGATCCTAACTATATATATATATATATATATATATATATATATATATATATAGGAGGGTTAATGTGAGATCAAACTTAAAGTTGTAAAAATAAGATCAAATCTAAAAAACCACTAAAACATTTATAAATAACAATTTTAGCAATCATACACAAAAAAAAAATAACATTTTAATACAAATTAACATTTTAGCAACTAATAACCAAATGATACATGAGTTTGGATTAGTGATACACCTGATACACATTACACTAATAAATATTCCAAAACCTGATACACATACAAAAACCTGATACACATTAAACTTCTAATCAAAGTGTATCACCTAAGTTTCGTAAATTTTAAAAAGAAATCTATCGAAACTTTAAAAATCTTAGTTGTAGTAAATAAAAAAATTATTTTTATTGTAAGGAGAGTATCTCTTGTCAAATTTTAGTTCGATCTCATTTTAACAACTTTAAGTTTGATCTTATTTGATCTAGATATATATATATATATATATATATATATATATATAGTGATATATTCTATGCAGTTCCATTCTTATATACAGTACTTTACAGTACCACTTCTGACCAATCAGAAATTAATAAAATATTTTTCATTTATTTAATTCACAAAAGCAGCCAAGGCTATATACGGTATTTTACAAATTTCCTAATTTTTCTTAATTTACTTAATATCCTATGATTCAGGCGGTTTTAGAACTTATCAGATTCAAATTTTCTTTCAAAATATTTACAGATTATCCAAAAACAAGATTGGTTTCAGATGATAACGATGGGGGAATCAGTGTTTTACTCATTCTTGGTTCTTATACATCGTGATCACAATTTTTATACCTATAAATATTCATCAATCCGTCATTCAATTATCATAGAACCCTAATTTTGTTATCTAATAATTGGAGTAAACAATGGTTGAGATAACTGAACAAGGGTCGATTCAGTTAGGAGAGGGTTCATCTTCCAGAGATTTGCAAGTAGAAAATACTACTATCACTGATCAAGCTAATCTCGAAGAACACTCTGGTAATTTTGTTAAATGCTTTTTTTTTTATTATTATTATTATTTTTATTGCTGAATATAGGTTTCGTATAAAATTGTTAGTAATATGGTTAGTATACATGTTTTTAGGTAGTAATAGTACCTGTAATTGGTTGTTATTGTTGCATAAATGTTTCTTGAATAATATAAGTTTAGCATACATGTTTTTAGGATAATACATGTTGTTGATATTGTTTTTTCATAGTATGTTATTCATGTTATCACATGTTAGGAGGATGATATTATATATTTTATAGACTGTTCATGTATAGGATTTGATATTGATATTAGTAGAGTGCCCATAACAACTGAATCATACATGTTCTTATTTATGAGTTATGGTTAATATTAAAAACAGTCTGTTATAACGTTATTAGCATACATTTTTTTATTAATCTTATTTTTGTATAATTGTTTTGTAGATCAATCTGATATTGATATATATGAAGCTGATCCTGAATTTGTCCCCACTCCAAAAGGTACCCCTTATTGGGCCCCAGATATTCCCGAAGATGAGAAACCTAAACGGGGTGTTATGTTTGATACCTTTGATCTTGCTTATGATATGTATTTGGAATACTCACAGAAGGGTAGGTTCAACATACTTAAGTCAAATGTAAAGCGTAATAACAAGCGTGAAATCACCCATAGGTCCATATTATGCAACAGAGCTGGTAAACGGAGATCTAAAGTTGAAGTGAATACATTGAAGGAAGGCGAGGAAGAAGACGAAGGTGATAATAAAAAAAAAGGAAAAGAAGAACCGTTTCTAAGGCATGTAATTGTCCTGCGAAGATTTCTTTGAGAGCTATTCGTGGCACAGCAGCATATAAGGTTATCGACTTTGTTGAAAATCACAATCACCCATTGATGAATGAGAACAATATGGATCTATCACGCGCTTGAAGACAGTTGCAGTTTGGTGATTACGTCTTTATTCATCGCGCTTCTCTTTCCAATGTAGGACCTACTAAAGCGCACCGTCTAAAAGTAGCTCTAATGGGTGGTTATGATAAAGTGCGTGGAACACAAATGGATTGGAGGAATTTTAGGCGTGCTGTCAACTCATTTGTTGGAGACAGAGATGCACAGGAAAAACCATGTTCCCGAATTTAGTTTTGAGTATCATATTGATACTGAAGGAGAGTTGGTCAGTTTCTTTTGGGCCGACGAAACGATGAAGTGCAACTATGTTGCATTTGGTGATGTTGTATCCTTCGATGCTACTTTCAGGACTAACAAGTAAATTTCAGATTTATATATTTATTGTAACATTACATACGAGGATTAATTATATATTTTTAACAAATTTTCTTTTTACAGGTATCATTTTGTTTTTGTCCCATTTACTGGTATTGACCACCACCAAAAATGCGTAACATTTGGTGCTGCTTTGTTGTGTGATGAGACGTACGAATCATATTGTTGGATGTTGGAGGCGTTTTTAAAAGTTCATATTAAGCAACCACCACTTGCCCTTACAGACCAAGATGCTGCTTTAAGGAAAGCTGTTGTGAAAATCTTCCCCCAGTCTCATCATAGGTTGTGTATGTGGCACATAACGCAAAAGCTGCCGGGAAAGGTATAATTTTGTAGTTCATTTGTTTTCGGACTTGTACTAAACTGATTGGACCATTTTGCATATATGTTTATAGACCATTAGATTTTGTTTGAGCATATATGTTTCTTATGATTTTGAATGTTTGTATCACGGTAATGAATGCATACTGATTAATGAACATATATGTTTAGTATAAAAGGATAAGACATGGTTAATAAACATATACTGATTAATGAACATATACTGATTATTGAAGGTATATGTTTAATCAGGTTACATCATGTTAAAATTTTATGTATCAGATTAATGGACATTTATGTTTAATCAGTAAAAGCAGTTGTTTAATGGTTAATGAACATATATGTTTGTTTTGTTATTCAAATGTTTGTTACAGATCACTATGAATGCATAAAGAATGTTTACATCATGTTAAAATTTTTTCTATCAGATTAATGAACATATATGTTTAATCAGTAAAAGCAGGTGTTTAATGATTACTGAACATATATGTTTGTTTTGTTCTTAAAATGTATGTTTACTGGTAAATGAGTTAGTAACATAGCGTAATATAGTGGTTTTGAAATTTTTGTTTTTGATGCTCATTTGTTTTTGACATCTTAATGTGCATGCATGTTATTTATCAATTTATACATACATTGTTTGTTTTGACAGGTATTAGGTGATTTAGAGGTTGATTCTGAGTTTCGGAAAGACTTTCACAAACTCATCTGGAATGTATACATTACTCCTCAAATTTTTGAACAACGATGGAATGATTTGATTAATAGGTATAACTTGCACGAAAACAAATGGTTGTCCGACATGTACGAAATCAGAGATAGGTGGATCCCTGGTTATTTCAGTGAAGTGCCTATGTGTGGTTTGATGAAGACCACGTCTCGTTCAGAAAGTTCTAATGCGTTTTTTCAGATTTTTCACACAAAGGTAACACGTTTGTTCAATTTATGTTGTGTTTCGAATCTGCCATGGAGAAACAAAGATACACCCAACGTGTTTTGGACAATAAGGAAAATGGATCAAATCCTTCTTTGTTGACTGATTTAGCAATTGAGGCACATGCCCGTGAGTTGTATACACAATCGATATTCAGGGAGGTTCAACATGAAATATACAAGGGTTTATATTCATGTTCCCAGTTTAATTCCCAATTGGAAGGTTCTGTTGTAACGTGCAACATACGCCAAATGGACAAGCGATCCAATAAAGTCATAGATGCAACGGTATTTTTATTTTATATATTTTTCTCCTAAGTGTACTTTATTTATTTATATAGCATATATGCAAAACTATATTATCCAGTTTCAGTAGAGAATTAGTAATGGTTTTATTTTTTCATTTCAGGTTACTTTTAATCAAATTGATGGCACTGTCCAATGCTCTTGCGGTCATTATAACCGACATGGTTACCTTTGTAGACATATCTTTTGTGTTTTCCGTATTCATGATATTCCCCGAATTCCAAATCAATACATAAATCGTCGGTGGACAAAAAATGTTCTTCCTACCCATTTGCTTGAAAAGAGACACAAATATGGTCCTTGCCTTGAAGAAACTGATCGGATAGCTTCTGATGTTCACGCAGCAATAGATGACTGTGTCAGTCTCTTAAGGAGCGACACTGACAAGCTATCTCAGTTCCTTGTAAAGGTTCAAGAGTGGAAGAAACAATTAGAGGATGAGATGCCAACACCAACAGTGGACAAGGATGCCATGTATGCGGATTTGCTTGGTGTTACTGTACCTAAAAGACTTCATATCAAGAATCCTAAAAAAGCTAGCAACAAAGGATCTAAAAGAATAAAACGGGCGGATGAAAAGGGGAAAGCAGTAAAAAAACAAAGAACATCAAGGAAAATTCCATTCAAACCGCGGACATGCAGTTATTGTAAGGGAAAAGGTCATAACATACGTGGGTGTCCCGAACTCGAAAGTTCAAGTTCTGATGATGAAGATGACGATGATCAAGATCAGGAAGATGATGAAGAAAGAACAGATGAAGATGATGAAGAATAAACGATTTTGTTAAATCGGTTTATATTCTTTTATTTACGGATTTTTATGCATATGATTACATTTTTATGTTTTACGGTTAGGTAAACTTAAGTTTTTAGTTGGATATGATTACATTTTTATGTTTTACGGTTAGGTAAACTTAAGTTTTTAGTTTTTTTATTGAATGAAAAGTCGATTTTGATTGTCTTTTTTATCCATTTATTACTTGTTAGTAATGAGCATTCATGTTTTGGTTAATGAACATTGGTGATATGTACCAACTATTGTCAGACGTGATAATTTTATTCTCAAGTAATGAGCATTCATGTTTTGGTTAATGAACATTGGTGTTATGTACCAACTATTGTCAGACGTGCTAATTTTATTCTCAGTCGTGCTTGGAATCAACTCCTTATGTTATCTATGTATATTTCTTATGGTATACATTCCAAACCTTACATTGGTCATATGTCCGTATATATTTTGACTTCAATCAGCCATAATTTTCATCGCATACATGTTTTCCATTTTTTATAATATCGTCTCTATAATTGGACATTGGCTATATCCCCTTATTCAGTTTTATTTAAGTCAACCATACATGTTTTAATTTTTATATGTCGCATGTGTGTTTTTTAAATCTTGAACCTAATTAACATAAAAAAACACAAACCATATTATAAACAACCAAGCTGCATGTCATAAAGAACGACACAAAGTCGTTAACCATTGGTGTTTTAACCTAACACAATTTATTCAAAAGAAACATACCGAATGTCATAAATAACGACATAAAGTCGTTAACCAAAACATTTTAACCTAACACACGCAGTACCAGTTATTAATTATTTCATAAGAAACCTAACACAAGTCATAACCAAATTCATCTAAAGACACAACCCAAAAGTAACCAGGAGTGACTTTTTAAATGTTTTGACACCATGACATTCACTTTGCTTTTGACACATGTTTGGTAACAGGGTTTTTTAGCACTACTCTGGCAGTACTCTCAATATCTGCCCTAACCTTCCCCATCAACAAGTTGCTCTTGTCCAACAGCATACGTGTAGCATACTTTTTCCTTAACACGACCATTTGCTTCTCAAGTTTGTCTTTATTTCCATCCAGTCCCCATTCCCAGATTTTTCCCTTGCCCATATATGTTTCCATCTGACGCATCACAAACAAACCTGCATAATTTCTGACCTTGGCAGTTTGACCTTCAAATTCAGCAATCTCCAGTTCCGCTTTGAATAAGTTACCAGCTTTAGCATGACTTAGATTAAACAGATATCGGCTAAAATCTGAATGCTGCATTGTACACCATTTTTATGTTAGCATCGGAATATACTTTACCAATTCAATGACTATATACTACTATACTGAATAACACATTTGTTGTAAATTTTACTTACAAGCATCTCTGCAATTCTCAAGTTGCTAAGCTTTCCTTTTACTTTACTTCTGGGTTTCTTGCCAATCTTTCTTTGGTCAAACATTATCACAGATCCATATTTCAGATCAAATGCAAGTAGAAATTGATGTCTTTCATTATCGACTGGCAAAAAGGCCTGCATTTTAATAAAGTATCAGTTACAATGTCCAAACATATTACGTCCTCGAATAACATAGAAAGTTCTGATTCATTGCATAAGGCATGACAGTGCAATTATGTTCTAATTCATTTCAGCTAAGATTACTACTCAAATTATGTACATATACGTTTGAGTTTACATCAAAAGGGAATGCATACATGTTCTGTTTACATCAAAAGGGAATGCATACATGTTCTGTTTTACATGAAAAGGGAATGCATACATGTTCTGTTTGCATCAAAAGGGAATGCATACATTTTATGTTTTACATCAAAGGGGAATGCATACATGTTCTGTTTCCTTCAAAAGGGAATGCATACATGTTCTGTTTGCATCAAAAGGGAATGCATACATGTTTGAGTTTATGTACATATATGTTTTAGTTTACATCAAAAGGTAATACATACATGTTCTGTTTCATTTCACCTATAGGTAACCAATTAATCATTGCAACTGTTTCCTAATTCAGTTCACATATAAGTAACCGATTAATCATTGCAACTGCTTCCTATTTCAGTTAACATATACACATAACACCATCTATGTACATTTACAAGAGTATACGCACAAGTTGCAGACTATGTTCTAATTACGTTCATCTATTACTATAACTTTCAATATATAGGACCTTGTTACTCTAATACCAAAATATATTCATCATATACTTACGAGGTCGATGTTCTTCAGAGTTTTGAAGTCATTCTTTTTTCCAGCAGCCTTCTCAATATGTTGCACCAATGCTTGTAACCGATCGTTGTCATATGGCTCATCAGAAAAACTCTTATTATCCCGCATTTTATTTTATTACATATAAGTAATTTTTTTAAATTCAAATAAATGTAATATACGTCACAAATACTCTTACCACTACATATGTTGGCAAAAACAATCTCAAAGGAGAGTCTTGGCTTTTATAATCCTCCATTGAATTCATAACAACCGCCCAAGCGTCCAGCATGTGATTTTCAACATATTCTTCACCCAGGTCGTGCAACTGGTCTCTTGATAACTTTCGACCACATATTGACATGTACAGGACCTCACTATTAAACCAAAAATAAACAATGTTGATAAGATATTCTTTTATTGTCTTTCAAAGAACATATATGCATAATATTAAATTTCATGTAATAATTTACTTACGACATATCATATGCAGTCGTCAGAAAAAGGTACTTCCCGAGCTTAATTTCATCTGCCGTGTAGTTCGGTTCAGCTTCCAAAATTCTTTTTTCAAATGGTGACCTCATTGCTTGAGTCAATGATGTTTGCCGTTTTTCTTTAGGCACCGCTTGGTTACCTGCTACTCCGCTTGGTGGGCAAAAACTTATAGGCACCGGACTTGATATCACTGAAATGTCCTTCAAAGCATCTGGGGTCACCAACGTTTCCCTCGCTGTTGCAAAGTCTGGAGTCAAACCAAGACTAAAACTTGGTCCATAATCCAGATCATCCTTGGCTTTTGCTTTTTCAAGTGTACGATCAACTTCAACAGCTACTTTTACAAAAGCCTCTTGCGTCAATGGTCCAATAAACGCTCCGGGAGAGTCAAACCCATATTCACAAGCTCTGTCAATACTCTCCACAGCCAGCTTTTGTGTTTCCGGACCCCACTCTACCATTGGTTCCATTGGTGCTCCAGCATCGTCCACTTTGTTTTTTCCTTTACTCTGAGATCCTTCCTCAACAAAATCTTCAATGCTTACATTGCCTTTTTCTTTTTCAACATCTTTTCCCCTTTCTTCTGTCCTTCCCATCGTAACATTTATGTTAGAAATGCTTGATGGTGTACTAACGGATGTTGTATTCCTAACGGCTCTATATTGTTCAACTAACACTTGCAACTCACTGGCCCCCGCGGACATCTTCACTGCAGCTTCCAAAGTCCTTTCAAAATCTTTCCCTAATTTCTCCATGTCTTTAACATACTTGTTTAACAGCCACAAACATCCCTGTTACACAAAGTAATTCATAAGTTCATTATGTCTTTATCCAACATTCATGCACAAAAAATACAGTGTATTATCAATCTTCTAACATATTACCTCTATATTCACTGGTGGCGGTTCCTGATCTTCCTCAACAAACGGATCTTCAAGATCTCCCTTCCCAATTCCTCCAGAAGCAACTTCCGCATCTTCCCTTCACTCAGCAGCTCATGTGTCCATACCCTGGTTGGTGGTCTCTTTCGTGCAACTTTAAAAGTGTTGCACTTTGTACCATCAACGTAACACAACTGATTCATTCACGTTATAATAATTCAGTTAATATGTATTTTTTTTCCAATAACCAATGTTAACATAAATTTGTACCAACAATATGGAACACATTTACTTACAGTGAGAAACGTTAGTGGACCAAGAAAGAAGTTATCCTTCTTTCCTTTCGTCCATCCTATTTTGCATTTCTGAATACTCTTCCAAATATACTCGCACCAGTTTATTTCTGAAAGGTTCGTTCCAGGGCTAATGTAATCGAGTATCTTTAAATCACACAGGCCTTTATTCTTCAGCCTACCCATTAAAGAAGAAAACAGCACCACAAAGTTTAGTTTGAAATTCATATCTGCTTCCCTTGATTGCCTTATTCTAAACTTAACATCTGCAGGCTTAATTTCCGCAACTCCCTCATATTGACTTCTCCATCTCGCTATCATTTCTGCATCTCTTATTTCCTCACCCGCTTCTATATCTCTTCCTTCATTTTTCACACCTAACATCTCTGCTATCAAGTCCTTAGTTATTTTGATTGACCCTGATGCTAATCTAATCTCCATCTTTTGAACATCCAACTTATCTACAACATACAATCCTATCCTAGCTGGAATACTATCCGTTTGCATACCAACAACCTCCCCAAATCCCATCTTTTCCAAACACGCTATTTGGTGCGGCATAAGATTCCCACAAGCTAGGTACAAGCTTTTTGGGCTAGACCTACATTGAAAAGTAGTTGCTGCTAATGGTTTCGGAACAGGTTTACTAGGTGAGCATATTTTTTCCGATGCCGGGTTACTAGGTTCTGCCTTAATGTCCTGTATTTCCACCTTGGGTTTCTTATCTTTTCTAGTGTTAGTATCAACCACCTTCTTTCCTCTTTCTCTTTTTTTTGTATTCTTTCGTTTATCCCCTGCAACATGTTGATAAAATTAAAAATGCAAACACAAATGTACTAAATTTCCATTCAAATAACATATATGTTGACCACATATCACACGCAAATTTCTGTTCATTTCTTTTTACTACTTTTAATCTACAAAAAACATGTTTTAGCCTTTTATGTACATACAAACACCCATGTCCAATAAATGTTACTTGATCCGAATATAAACAACCATTGCTATGCTGCAGATACATTTAATTATATAAACTAAACACCCATGTATTTAATCATCAACTTCAACCATTATTTTTGGTTCTCAAACACAAACTAATTTATACAAGTATGTTCACACAGAAAATCTTACCATTGTTATTAGCATCCACATTCTCATTCTCTCCTTGATCCAATTGTTCCTTTACTTTGTTCCTTTGACTCCTCCTTAAGGCTAATATGTATACATTAACAGATTGTTAACTCTCACGTTTGTTTTCAAATTGTAATTATATAGCATAGTATTTCCTACAACACTTATAAACTACTAACCTGGATTGTCCCACGCTGCCTCAACAAAATCGTCGTCCGTCTCCTCTTCCTCTGCATTGATTGTCTCATCCTTTTCTTCAACCAGTTCCTTTCCCTTTCCCTTGCTGATTTTCCCTACATTTTGACACATGCAGATTACGAAATGACACTGGCACATCTTTTAACCTTACACAAACATATATGTTCGTTACTCAAGTAGCACCTATGTTACATCTAACTACCATACCCTATAACATCCTTTTTACAACTAACTCCCATACCAAACAACAACACCCATAACACCTATGTTACTAACTCATTTAGCACTGTTTGCCAAAAACCTGATTTTCACTTTGACTATTTATGACAGAGTTGAGAATTTGACCAAAATGAGTTTTGATTCAATCTAGTAAACTGATATTGATGTATTAAGATGAAATTAAAATAGAGCTAGCTAATTTATCTAATTCTAAACCTAAATGCTGTTTTTGGAATCTAAAAACTTAACTGATATGAATTAAGTACAAGTTTAAGTTGATTTTGACTTTTCACTACACTAACATGCAAATGAATGACAAGTATTGCTAATTCTAACTAAATAGATACTCAAGTTTCAAAGCTTAACCATCATCAAAACCTCTAACACTGATTGACAGCCTAA
This sequence comes from Chrysanthemum seticuspe, assembly GCA_019973895.1. NCBI lineage: Eukaryota > Viridiplantae > Streptophyta > Magnoliopsida > Asterales > Asteraceae > Chrysanthemum > Chrysanthemum seticuspe. The sequence continues at coordinate 181,754,427 of BPTQ01000003.1, forward strand.
TGCCAAACAGTCCTTAAAACTTCAAAAATGCAAATTATACCTAACAACTAACCCTCTAACACCTATGTAGCAGCTATGTTACTAACGCATTTAACATCCTTTTTACATCTAACTCCCATACCAAACAACAACACACCTAACACCTATGTTACTAACTCATTTACCATCAGTTTTCGATCTAAGTCCCAAACCCAATAACATCATATTTACAAAAAAATGCATCATGTTCATAAAAATATAAGAAAGTGACCCATTTTTACCATCATTAAATGACACTCGCACATCTTTTAACCTTATACAAACATATATGTCCATAAATCAATGTCACATACTTTACTAAACATAAAAGAAAATGACACTGGCACATCTTTTAACCTTATACCAACATATATGTTCGTTAATCAAGTAGCACCTATGTTACAACTAACTCCCATACCCTATAACAATCAATTTAGCTCCTATGTTACTAACGCATTTAACATTCTTTTTACATCTAACTCCCATAGGCAATAACAACAAATGTAGCAGCTATGTTACTATCGCATTTAACATCAGTTTTACATCTAACTCCCATACCAAACAACAACACACCTAACACCTATGTTACTAACTCATACCCAATAACATCATATTTTCAAAAAAATGCATCATGTTCAGAAAAATATTAGAAATTGACCCATTTTTACCATCATCAAATGACACTCGCACATCTTTTAACCTTATAAAAACATATATGTTCATAAATTAATGTCACATACTTTACTAAACATAAAAGAATATTCAAAAAATAAATCAACTGAAAAATTAAAAATACCTAATTACACAATGTTAAGAATAAATTACCCTTTTTTTTCCGTTTCAATTATTTAACACACATGCATCTTAATTTTTTTTCCGTTTCAATTATTGATAAAATATTGTTGCATTTATGTTAATAACATCAAAATAAGCAAAACAAAATCAAAATTTAAAGATTAAAAATATAAATTTTATGATACCTGACATGTTTTTTTTGAGATTTAAACCGATGATGAATGTTTTGTGTGTGTGTTTTTCGGTGTGATGAATTATTAGGTGAGTGGGTTTGTTTTTAGATTTTAATTTAATTGATGATGATAAGATTTGTTGAAAATGGTGAGAAAATCCAGGGAAATTTAATTTCCGTCTTATCATGGTGCAACTTGACGGTGTTTTTGGAAGCGGTTGTGTGTATGTAAAAAGCAAAATACCATATTTGCCCTTCTAAAACGTTTTCCAGCCAAAAAAAATTTCTATTTATTTACAAAAATGCCACTATGTAATATTGACCATTGATCAAATGATCCTATGGTCTAGATTCTTTTAAAATGGTACTGTAAAGTACTGTATCTAAGAATGGTACTGCATATATATATATATATATATATATATAGGGGAGGGTTAATGTGAGATCAAGCTTAAAGTTGTAAAAATAAGATCAAATCTAAAAAACCACTAAAACATTTATAAATAACAATTTTAGCAATCATACACAAAAAAATAATACTTTAATACAAATTAACATTTTAGCAACTAATAACCAAATGATACATGAGTTTGGATTAGTGATACATCTGATACACATTACACTTATAAATATTCTAAACCTGATACACATACAAAAACCTGATACACATTAAACTTCTAATCAAAGTGTATCACCTAGGTTTCGTAAATTTTAAAAAAAAATCTATCGAAACTTTAACAATTTTAGTTGTAGTAAATAAAAAAATTATTTTTATTATAAGGAGAGTATCTCTTGTCAAAATTTAGTGCGATCTCATTTTAACAACTTTAAGTATGATCTTATTTGATCTAGATTATATATATATATATATATATATATATATATATATATATATATATAACTTAATGTACACAAATACACACACATGCTGTATTTGAAGAACTAAAGATCGTACATGCGGTTTGTTAATTAAATTAACTCTATTCAATTTACATTGTTAGTTACATATTTAACTGTCACGTTGAAGCTTAATTGATGAAATTTAACGGTGATATGTTCACACGTGTAAATTGTTTTAAGTAGGATTTGTTTAATTAATTATATGTGTAATTGATGGTAATTGTTTGTAATTGTGAAGGTATGAAGCGATTTAGAGGTGATGAGGATGGTTATAACAGTCCGAAAATCAGACGGTTGCTCGTTTCGGAAATGTAATATCTATTTTTTGTTAATGATGATAGTTTAGTTTAAATTGAATTGCATTGAATTGAATTAAATTGTTTATTCTGTAGGATGTTGTCATCTAGGGTTAAAAGAAAATGTAGCATACCTGTGACCACTCGTGGAGACACGAGGGGGCAGGTTGGGCACGTACCCATTAGGCCCTAGCGAAAAAATTATAGCGTAATTTTTTTTTTAAACATATTTAGTTATTTTTGTAATTTGTGCCCCTTAGCTAAATGATTTGTAGTGTAATTTATAAAAATTATCAAAGTTTGCCCCATCGACAATTACTTTGTGTGGCTCTGCCATGCCTGTGACCCTTAGGATAGTCGAGTTTAGTTGATAGAATTATTTCTATATATAATTTACATTTTTCCATTGGCGGAGACAGGTGGGGGAACGGTGGGCACGTGCCCCCTAGCGGAAAAAAATGTAGTGTAAAATTTTAAATTTATCTGGCTATTTTTGTAATTTACTTCCCTAAAAAACCGATTTATAGTGTAGTTTCTAAAAACTATCAAAGTTTGCCCCCTCGACCATATTATTCTGGCTCCGCCCCTGTATTTTGCAGTGGTAACTGGTAAGCCTATAGGTTTGTCATTTTTTCGCTTGTTATTAATTGCTTGTGTTTGACTTAAAGCTAAACTAAAGGTCGACAATTTATGATGGTTGGTATTCTGAGATATGAATAAGACTTATGGTTCAGATTTGTTGACTTAAATGTTAAACGCTAGAGGTGCTTGTCAATAGCCGAGTTTAATCAGACGAGTCTTAGGACTAGTCAATCCTTGTGTAACAATCAAGTTCCCACGTTTAGGTAACATATGGCTTAGAGCATAAGGTATGCAACATACCAATAACACGTTATTAGTATGCCATATCAGCGCCACATCATACACTTCCAATTAACACACCAATAACTCAAACACCCCTCCCTCATAACACACCAATAACATGTTATTGGGTCCCACTTTTTTTCATTTTATTTTATTTAAAAATAACCACTTTTTATTAAACATAAAATAAAAGTACAAATACATAAAAACGATTAAAAAAAAACGATCCATTGAAGTTAAACGTAATAATTCTTCGGCTTGAGTTTTATCATTAAAAAGATCCATTGAAGTTAAAACTTTATAGAATATGAAAGAATGGATTAAAATGTAAATGAAAGAGTATAAATATTGAGACTTAGTTGGATTGTTTGAAAATTATGTGCGTTAAAATAGGTATATATAATTGAAATTGGGTGTATTTATTTTTTTTCTCATTGATATGCCAACTTTTCTTTTTAAAACTTTACCCGTTGCATGCATTCAATACAACACAACAATTTGTGTTATCCCTATACCCCATGTCCATTCAATACAATACAACTTTTAATAAAAAGTAAAATAAAACATTAATTGAAAGCAAAAAAATAAGGGTTGAGTTATTAGAACGGTGACTAGTTTTTTATTGGGACCCCCTAGTTTTTTTGTTTTTTTTTTTTATTTTTTTTTATTTTTTTTTTGTTTTTTTTTTTTTTATTTTTATAATTTTGTTTATATCAAAAAGCTATAAACCTGAAAATGCGGAACTGTAAATATAAAGTTTAATAAGCCAAACGATTAAAACTGTCAAAAATACGGAACAGAAACTGACAAAAAATTGCGTTGTACTGAAAAAATGAGAGGACAAAGGGAATATTCCCTATGGATGTGACTCCATAAGTTATGGAGGGTTAAGGGCCTGTTTGTTTAGTTTTTTTATTAAGTCCTGTTAAATTAAAGTGTCTGTCTAGATATATGATGTCTGTTTGTAGATAATAAATGGTTGTTTGTTTTGTGTGCTGAATAAAATGTCTGAATTAGTAAAAATTACTGTTATACCCTTTTATTTGAAATAAAGTTAAGAAGTGGGAGGTTAAACATGTAAAATTAGGAAAAAATGGATGACTTAATTTGTAGACCCTCATCTTCTTGGCTTTTTCTAGAAAGTCACATGTTAGTTTTAAGCACTAAACAAACAACCATTTGATGGCTTAATTAACTTGCCTATTTTTTAATTAAGACACATTAAGTTGTTATCAAACACTACCTAAGTGTATCCCAAAAATAAAATAAACATTAACTTGACAAAAAAACACATGTCGACTGTTTAGACTTTTAAGCAAAAGTAAGCCCATCACATCTCTCTCTCCAAATTCAATGAGCTTCATTATTACTCCACAAAATATTTTCTGCACTCATCCTAACTTCATCTCCTTCTTTCTTTCTTCTCCATTGTTTTACCTGCAAAAAAAAAAAAAACAAAAAAAAACAAAAACGAAAAACAAAAACAAAAGAAAACATACAAACTCAGACACAAAATCAAAAGGGAAAAAAGCATACACGATTGGCGTGAGCCATTCATATGGCTGAATCCCCATTGGCACAAGAATGGCGTGTTGCCTGGTATCATGTTTGGCACGCCATCAGTCATTTAAAGGTGCATTTGGCGAGTTAGACTGAACAAAAGTAATTATCCTTAAGGATGCTTGTTGACTTGTTGTACTGAGATATGGTTAAGGCTTAGATTCTAGTTGTTTGTGGTTCTTTTAGTTTGTTTATTTTATTTTTTGTAATGAAGCTCTCGAAACCAGACGATGAAAGAAGGAAGCTCACAGAAATTGACAACCAATGATGCCCTTACATATCTCGACAAAGTTAAAAATGTATTTAGAGACAAAAAGGAAAAATACGACGAGTTTCTTAAAATCATGAAAGACTTCAAGTCACAAAGGTTTGGCTAAGGTGTTACGTCTTTCAGTTTTTGAGGCATTTTCGTGTGGTAACATGTTCTTGACTATAACTATAATATTTCCTTAGAATAAACACCAAAGGTGTCATAGCAAAGGTGAAGGAATTGTTCAAAGAGCATCAGGAACTAATTTTGGGTTTCAATCCCTTTCTGCCAAAGGGATTTGAGATCATCCTGTCGCGAGAGGATGAAAAACATCATGTTAAGAAGCCTTTGGAGTACAAAGACGCCATTCTTTTTGTAAACAAAATAAAGGTAATAGCAGCATAATTGAAGAAAAAAGGTGGTTCGAAATGGTAACCTTTCCATTGAAAAATTCATATCTAACACGGTTTTGCTTGTAGATGAGATATAAAGGTCAAGACCATGTGTATAAATATTTTCTTGAAACTTTTTGCGAGTATAGAAAATAAAATAAATCCATCAAGGAAATCCACCAAGAGGTTCGTCATTATAATTGTTACTATATGGTTTTGTTCATACTCTTGTGTTGTCTTTTCATTAGAGGTGGCAATTTGTGCCTAAAATAAAAAAAATGGGCTAAATGGGCAAACTTTTGAAAGATTTGAGCACATTTGGACCCCCTCATTTTTAAAAAAAAAAATGGGCATGTATTGCCCATTTAGAAGTTAAATGGGCATAATGGGCACATGTTTTTTCTCGAATATTAGATTGTTTTTAAAGAAAAACTTATATTTAATTTTTTAAATATAAATAAAGTGTTACGTTTGAGGAATTTATTTCGTCGTTTTTGGTCTTTTTAAAAGCGATTCGTATAACATGAGCCCGTTTGGCCCGTGCCCGTTTAGCCCGCGCCCGTTTGGCCCATAGCCCATTTGGCCCGTAGCCCGTTTGGCCCGTAGCCCGTCCAGCCCGCCCGTTTTGCCACCTCTACTTTTCATGTTTATTTTGTTTGTTCTTAATTTTTAAATTCGGTTGCTATAGTCTTTCAGGTTGCGACTCATCTTAATGACCAGCAAGACCTGCTCAAGGAGTTCACCAACTTTTTTCCGGGTTCTTCAGAAGCAGGATCTCATCATTCTGGTCACTTCAGTAATAACTATAACTCTGAAAAGGTATTCACCCATTCGCTCAACTCAAATGCAAACATTCACGATCAATCTAATATAGACATTCCTTATAAAAAAATTCCGTATTTCAAAAGTGTTATTTGAGTGACATATTCATCTAAGGAATGGGCATTTATTTTGTTTTTATTTAATTCATATTCATTTCCAGAGAGTTACGGCTTCTCATGCCGAATGCAAAAGTAATGTTGAGCGGCCTGATCCAGATCATGAACAAAGAAGTATTATGGCTGATATAGAGCCTAAGAGACATGATGAGAAAGAAACGGCCACATTAGAAGACACAGAACTTAGAGAACATCATACAAATGATAAAGATTGTGATGAGACTCATACCAAACAAACACTTGATCGTACTTTTGAGGACTCTGTAGTTGAACTTGTTCATCAAGGTTTCTTTCAGTTCATAAGAATGTTGAATTTACTGTATGGCAATTATTTCATGTCTATTAAATTCTTTTGTATTGTGTAGATTTGCATGGTCAAATGCTTTGTCTCCGTGAGAAATTGAAGGAAAGATTGAGCAACTCAGAAGATTATCGGGAATTTTTTAAGTGCATTGAACAGTACTGCACATATAATATTACTCGACCACAACTGCAAGTGCAGGTGAATGTTTTCATATGTTGAGTTATTCTCTGTCCATTGATTCCAATACAAATTGTATTTTGTATATTCATCATAAATTACCACCACAACCATATATATTTTGCTTAGACGGGACTTCTCAAAGCCTTTTAAAAAAGTTAAAAATAAATAGCTCCACACCCGTTATATGCACGTCACACTAGATCCACATGATGTGATATGATATTATTATCAAAAACCCCACAAAAGATAAGATTTATAGAAGCAATAGCAAATACAACACTACTAACTATGTTAAGTTTAATCTTCTTTGAGTAAAGACACAAGCATGTACATTTTACATTTGAAAAAAAAGGCAAAGGACATGAAAAAGGCCTCTTAATTCTCTCATGAATCTTAGTGGCTACACAACAGTGTTATACGCTGTAATGAGCCCCCTTCCTCAGATACCCTTACGATTACATGTTTGAGCCGAAAAAAAAGAAATACGCTTCTAATTCATAAACCTAATACTATTAGTAGTAACATATCACATATAAACATATATTTCATAGTAGTATATCACATATAAACAACTTAAGATTTTTTGGTGTTCCAAACCACAAGCTTGCCTTGAAAGTTGGTGTTCCTGTCATGTTACTACGAAATATAGATAAGGCAAATGGTTTATGTAATGGAACTAGATTGCAAGTGGTGAAACTTAGTAAACATGTTATTGAAGCTAAGATAAATACAAGTACTAATGCCGACAAGATAACTTTGATTCCAATAATGAGGTTGACTCCATCAGATAAGCGATTCCGTTCAATATTAAAAGAAAGCATTTTACAGTATGTGTTTTCTTTGCAATGACTATAAGCAAAAGTCAAGGACAAAGTCTATCCCGTGTTGGATTATATTAGCCGCGTCAGATCTTTCCTCATGGTCAATTGTGTGTTGTTGTTTCGAGAGTAAAAAGCAAAGAGGGCTTGAAAGTGGTGGTTTTGTGATACAAATGGTAAGACTACGAACAGAACAACCAATGTAGTTTACTAGGAATTCCTACAAAAATTGTAATGTATTGATCTTTTGGTGGCCCAAAAACTAATGTAATGATCGATATATGTTTTGATATTACTATTTCGAGAATGAAAAGCTCTTGTTTTATGTGTATATATGGAATGGTTATATCACTCTTTTACGCTTGTGTTTAATTTCCTAGACGGGTATGGTTAAAATAAAACATTAATGTGTTCTTTCATGTTGGGGAAAAGGAAAAGGACAAGACTCCCCCACTTGATAGGTATATTTAGTTTGTTAAATTAGTAACCTCAAAGGAAGTTTTGAGCTTCAATACAACATTCAAAATTTTAAATATAGATCAAAATTCTTTACTAAGTTAAATGCAATTATGAATTGAATTAAATACAATTCTTTCTTCCTAGACCTCCTCACTTTCAGTATCTCATAACTAATACTGCATAGAACCTACACTGGTTAACACATTTCCACATCATCTTATCACTATAGTTACCTTAAAAACTTGAATATTTTAATAAAAGAAAACCCGAGAAATTATGTATTTTAGAACAAAGAATGATTCTTTATTAGGTACTATATAATGATTTAATTACTAATATTTTTCTTATTAAAATATTTAATAAAAAAAAAGTCTAAATATTTTCTCATTTAGCCGAAACTTAAAAAATAAATCGTTTTTGTATTAGACGTAGAAGAAAAATAAAAAATACACGTGTCTTTCAAATTCATTAGTAACGAGCACTTTAAAGGATCTAATCAGGAAAAAAGAAAGTAAAGTCCTTGACTAGAGGAGTGAACGAGATTCGTCAAATCCATTCTTTCTTCCGGAGACGATTAAAAAGAGCAGAGCTTGTCCGGGGCAAGGTATGCATGTATGAAAGATTGAAGAGTTAAGGACTAAACATGAAATCTGAGCAAACCACAAGGACCAAAATAGGGAGAAACTAACGGCTCATCCAAAATAAAGATAAATGAGTGCAAGGTTTCAGAAATAGATATCTCTGGTGTATTTAAAACGACTTAAAGACTAAACATTAAATCAGAGCTAACCACAAAGACCTGACATGTAATTTTTTCCCAAAACTATAAATAAAAAAGCCTAACCCCAAAAACAACAATATCATTCCCAGAGCCAAAAAAAACCCCAACTATCGGTACCTAATATTCAATCGATATCTACTCTTTCCCCTAAAACCCACTTTTGTCATCTAAATTTGGGTCCTAATCAACCATCACCAACATATTCATATCCATCCGTGAGTATTATAATCACTTACTTTTTCAATCTCAATCGCATATTCTCATCATATACATTTTTCTGTTTGTTTTATAATCATTCAATCGGTACCAAATATTCAATCGATATTTTTTTTTTCCGAATTTTGCAAGACTAGTACTTTATTGATTGTGTTAGGGTTTATGATTTTCCTTTATTATTTTGTTAGTTTAATGTACTGTAACCCAGGTTATCATTTGATTTATAACCAGTAGGATGGAATATACCCAAAATTATTGCAAATAAACTTTTGCTGAGTGTGATGAACAAAGATGCTGATAATTATACTTTTTGGCAATCAACAGGTACATTCAAGCTTTTATGATCTACACATTACTAATACAAATATGTCAAAGCAATTATCACATGTCTACGGAGAGGTTGAAGAGATACTTGTAAGCTATTTTTGGGGAATTTCTATGTCTTGTTTGTCTAATTTAGAGAATAGTTACCGGAAAAAGTTTAAAAGATCACTGGACTATCAGTCCTTAGGCGTGAGTAATATTAAGAAGCTCCTTGATAATATGGCCGGCAAAAACATGGTGGTGTTGTTTGAAAAGCGAGAAAGCAAGGAGGAATATGTGATGTCTGCTCGTATGGCAGAATTCAGACGAAAACACGTTTTGAAGCCTCATGTTCAAAAATTACTCTATACGCATCGTGGTGAAATCTTGTTCAGTTCTTTTGAGGATTCCTACAAGGATCAGTTTAATTTGAATTTGGACTATCATTACTATGGTTTGACCGGTCTTGAAGATCTTTGTGTAATCTTGAAAGATATTCTGGTGGTGAGAGTAGTAAAACGCTCAGGAGCGAAGGTGATAAAGGCGGCCGAATGCGTGATCTACAATTTAAGAAAAAGGAAGAAATGAATGAAAAGATAGAAAACAATCGGAGATAGAGGGTTGCCGGACATATGAAGAAGATGATGATATCTTACTTTCTCTTTGGGTAAAAGTATTTTTGTTGGATTGTTTCAGGAGCATGCTTCTCTCTTAGTTTTATCGGTTCAAACGCTTATTATACTTCCATGTCAAAGCTAAGTTATCTGTTTATGTTTTTAAACCTTGTTGGATCGTTTCAGACTCCTCGTTTTGCTGTGTCAATTGAAAGTTTTATTGGAAACCCGCGGCATCTTATTTGGTCAAATTCAATGTTTGTTTATATGCCGTCATAAAACTGGCTTTACGATAATCACTATTCTTAATAATCACTATGGAGCATATGATCTGATTGAATGTTGCTATTCTATTGTCCTTTACAATAGATGGTTGCATATTGCTATCACTTGTCATGCTATCTGTGTCACATGAGTGCCACTTTCCCCTCCAGATAAGCTTCTTATGGACGGTAGAATAGGGATTTGTCAGATTTTATATCGTTTGAGGATCTATCACGGGCATCAAGTATTGGCTTTTTTACAAGACTACTACTACCACTAACCACATTATGATATGAAACAAGTGTGTCTTTGGCTTTTCGTACATGTTGCATATTACATGAGTGTATGGGTCTTTCTTGCAAGGAATGCCATCTTCTTTGCGATCTTGTTACTATCTAGTGCAATATCATTCCAGTTTTATCGGATGTCCCCGAAGGGACGCTTTCTAGTGCAATATTCATCATTGCTATCTGCTATTGCTTCTTATGTTCTCACAAACTTTGGCATCTCGGTTTTAAGTTTCTATAACTGTATGCAAACACCCTTCCCTTTTTGTTTTTGGTCACTTCATTTAAGTATCATGTGAAAGAGAAGTAAGTAACCATTTTCCCTATGAATCAGAACAATGTAATTTAGTTTCTAATAACATCATATAGATGCTCATAGTACTCGTGTGCAATCAGGGTTTGCTATAACGTGCATCTGGTCGTCAATGGCTCACGTGAAGTCATATAGGATATAGGAGTAGTTATTATCTACTGATTCACTTCATGGTGACTTATTTTCTGGTACTAGGATATACAATTGCGTTTATTTGAAGTCAAATAAATAATTTTATAGCTCTCAAAGTGAGGCAACATTTTCTAAATTTTTACAAGGAGTTGATGTTTAGTCATTTTTTTTTTTTTTCTTTTTTTTTTAAAAAAAAACCATTAAATTTTTTGAACTTCATAACTTCAAATTACATCACACACATTTTTAATATCACAAATCGTTTTTTCTAAATAAAAATCACAATCACTTGTGACCGTCTGCTCCTTTCGACCAACTCGTCATTTCTCTCCATTGACCTAAAATGTTTTTCTTCTTGGTTAGGGTGGTGTGATGGTAGTGTTCACAACCTCTACGTTAGCGTCACCGCATCCCTTTTCTCATCACCTTTACATGATATTTACCATTATAAGTGAGTACCACGTTATTTACCATTTAGTACAACCGTCTTGTATCAAAATAATGTATTATACTCATTAAATATGAAATTGATTGTGCTCATATTTACCCTTGCCTCAATCACAAAATGCTTGAATTTTACATTTCTAAAAGAACACATTTGAAATAGTATAAGCATAATGGACATTTGCTACATTTTATCAGCTCCAAAGGGATATTTGATTCACAAATAGAAGGTAAAGGAGCTACGATCCTGTCAAGACGAACCAATCATACGACATAAATATTTGTCACATACATATGACCCAGATGAGGGAACCACCATAATTATCATGTTAGCCCTACATTTCAGGATCCTTATTCGATCACCATATATTTTGGCTTAGAAAAGACTTCTCAAAGCCTTTTAAATAGTTAAAAACAAATAGCTCCACACCCGTTACATGCACGACACACTAGATCCACATGATGTGATATGAAATCTGAATTGTGTATGACATTATCAAAAACCCTATAAAAAGATAAGATTTATAGAAGCCTTTTAAATAGTTAAACAAATAGCCCGGCACCCGTTATATGCACGACTGATGTGTTTTATATGGTCTATATTATTTTACCAAGTTTTTAATTTATAGTTTGTCGAACTAACCTATAGACTTAAACACTAACGAGCAGTGTATCCGATCAATGTGTATAGTTTTTAGGTAAGCAAGAGCCGTTCACTAGGAGCGAACGTTTAAAGTGATCTAAAGGTATTTTATCTAAACTAATTACTAACTAATCTAACCTAGAAAGCAATTAAACGTTTAGGGGGTTTTAGCCTGAGAGACTAGCACGATTTTGTTTGTTTTCTAATTAAACTACTTGAGAGAAAATAACTAATTAACTATAGTGAAGTAAGATAGATATAAATCAATAGGAGGAACGGGTTAGCCTAGTTTAATCCATCAATTAATTATGTTTTGCTTATGTCTAATAGTTTTTACCTATTCAATCAGTGAATCCGTACACCGATTATTAATTATGTCACCATTATTAACCTACTCATTAAGTGGGTCGTAAGAATTCCATTATCATGACCTATCTAGCATCAATACAACTTATTGCCTTATCATCATCTAACTTAGATCGGTATTACACGCCACTAGTCCTATTCGGTTGCATGATACACTTTCAGTTGCGTCCAAACAATTAGTCCAAACAAGATTAACATTAACACACATATGATTTAACTAAAGTAACCACAATCACGGTAAGTAAATTACACCAATTAAACCATAAGGATTATAACCTAGCTACATAGACTTCGCAACAATAAAGCAATAAATGAGTTTTTGGCGATAAGCATGTAATCTAAGTAATAAGCTCTTGAGACTTTCTTCCACGTTACAGGCGTGATCTATGGTCTTACTTGGCTTCTCTTCTCTTCTGGAGTCGAATTTGTTGGGATAAAACTTGTTGAAAACCCGAATCTAGGTTTTCTATTTATACTAGTAAAAAATGGGCCGATACGGTGTATTGGATTGGTCCCAATACGGCGTATCGGGTATATTACTTGGGCTCCACGAATATAATATAAGGAAATAATATATGATCGTACCTCGATACATCGTATTGAATGCACTTAAATACGTCGTATCGATGCTCCTTCGTGGCTCTTAGTGAAGTTTCCATATCTTGAATATGTCGTATATGCCTCTTGTGGATACGACATATCGACTACAACAAGGTTGTTCTTGTTCGACCAAGTTTCATATACGGCGGTATCTAGTGCACATGGAGACGTCGTATTCTTCATAGTCAGGCAAGGTCTTCGATTTCTTGTAAGTGTTTCAATACGGTGTATTGATTCTTCACGGATACGTCGTATTGATCTTCTGGAACAGTGTACTTTTTTTTAGTTCTTCGATCTTAGTCCAAATTGCATCGTTTTCCTTAACAGGATAAATGATATGAATAATGTGATTTTATTTGATGTTATCAACATCACACTAGATCCACATGATGTGATATGAAATCTGAATAGTGTATGACATTATCAAAAAGCCTACAAAAAGATAAGATTTATAGAAGCCAAAGACACAAGCATAATCTTCTTCGAGTAAAGACACAAGCATGTACATTTTACATTTGAACAAAAGAGGCAAATGACATGAAAAAGGCCTCCTAATTCTCTCATGAATCTTAGTGACTACGCAACAACATTATACGTTGTAATGAGCCCCCGTCCTCAGATACCCTTACGATTACATGTTACAACGAAAAAAAGTAAGTGGCACTTTAGTGCTCTTCGAATTCATAAACCTAATACTAATAATAGTAGCATATCACATATAAACATATACTTATTTGTAGCTAGAAGAAAAAAGGATGACATTTTCTCCTCAATTAGTATGTTTCGAATTCATAACCCTAATACTAATAGTAGTAGTATATCACATATAAACATATACTTCATAGTAGCAAATCACATATAAACAACAACTTATGATTTTCTGGTGTTCCAAACCACACGCTTGCCTTGAAAGTTGGTGTTCCTATCATGTTACTACAAAATATAGATAAGGCAAATGGTTTATGTAATGAAACTAGATTGCAAGTGGAGAAACTTGGTAAACATGTTATTCAAACTAAGATAATTACATGTACTAATGATGGCAAGATAACTTTGATTCCTAGAATGAGGTTAACTCCATCTGATAAGTGAATTTCGTTCAAGATTAAGAGAAACCAGTTTTAGTATGTGTTTGTTTTGGAATGCCAATAAACAAAAGTCAAGGACACAGTGTATCCCGTGTTGGATTATATTTTCTGCGGTCGGTCTTTACTTATGGTAAATTTTATGTTGTTGCTTTGAGAGTAAAAAGCAAATAAGGCTTGAAGGTGGTGGTTTGTAATACAAATGGTAAGATTACGAACAAAACAACCAATGTAGTTTACAAGGAAGTCCGAAAAAAAAATGTATTGATCTTTTGCTGGCCCAGACATTAATGTAATGATCGGTATCCATTTTGATTTTACTATTTTGAGAATGAAAAACTCTTGTTTTATGTGTATTTATGGAATGGTTATATCACTTTATTACATCTGCATCTTCAAAGCAAGGCCGACCCAAAAGTTTTTGTACATACTCTTGTGTTGTCTTTTTATGTTTATTTTGTTTTTTCTTAATTTTTTAAATTCGGTTGCTATCGTCTTTCAGGTTGCGACTCTTCTAGTCACTCCAGTAATTAATAACTATAACTCTGAAAAGGTATTCACCCATTGGCTCAACTCAATTGCAACATTCACGATCAATCTAATATCGACATTCCTTATAAATAAACTTTCGTATTTCAGAAGTGTTATTTGAGTGACATATTCATCTGAGGAATGGGCATTTATTTTGTTTTTATTTAATTCATATTCATTTCCATAGAGCTTCTGCTTCTCATGCCGAATGCAAAAGTAGTGTTGAGCTGCCTGATCCAGATCATGAAAAAAGAAGTATTATGGCTAATATAGAGCCTAAGAGACATGATGAGAAAGAAACGGACACATCAGAAGACACAAAACTTAACATCATACAGATGATAAAGATTGTGATGAGACGCATACCAAACAAACACTTGATCATACTCTTGAGGACTCTGTAGCTGAACTTGTTCATCAAGGTTTCTTTCAGTTCATAAGAATGTTGAATTTACTGTATGGAAATTATTTCATGTCTCTATGAAATTCTTTTTTGTTGTGTAGATTTGCATGGTCAAATGCTTTGTATCCGTGAGAAAGTGAAGGAAAGATTGAGCAAATCAGAAGATTATCAGGAATTTTTTAAGTGCATTGAACAGTACTGCACAAATAATATTACTCGACCACAATTGCAAGTGTAGGTAAATGTTTTCATATGTTTAGTTATTCTATGTCCATTGATTCCAATATAATTTGTATTCTGTATATTCATCATAAATTAGCACCACAACCATGTATATTTGGCTTAGACAAGACTTCTCAAAGCCTTTTAAATAGTTAAAAACAAACAATTCACACCCATTATATGCACGACACACTAGATCCACATGATGTAATATGATATTTGAATAGTGTATGACATTATCAAAAACCCCACAAAAAGATAAGATTTATAGAAGCCATAGCAAATACAACACTACTAACTATGTTAAGTTTAATCTTCTTCGAGTAAAGACATAAACATATACATTTTACATTTGAAAAAAAAGGCAAAGGACATGAAAAAGGCCTCCTAATTCTCTCATGAATCTTAGTGGCTACGCAGAAGTATTATACGCTGTAATGAGCCCTCTTCCTCAGATACCCTTACGATTACATGTTTCAGCCCAAAAAAAAAGAAATACGTTTCGAATTCATAAAACTAATACTAATAGTAGTAGCATATCACATATAAACATATATTTCATAGTAGCATATCACGTATAAACAACTTCAGATGTTTTGGTGTTCTAAACCACAAGCTTGCCTTGAAAGTTGGTGTTCCTGTCATGTTACTACGAAATATAGATGAGGAAAATGGTTTATGTAATGGAACTAGATTGCAAGGGGAGAAACTTGGTAAACTTGTTATTGAAGCTAAGATAATTACACGTACTAATGCTGGCAAGATAACTTTGATTCCAAGAATGAGGTTGACTCCATCAGATTAGTGAATTCCGCTCAAAATTAAGAGAAATCATTTTCCAGTATGTGTTTGCTGACTATAAGCAAAAGTCGAGGACAAAGTCTATCCCGTGTTGGATTATATTTGCGGCGTCCGATCTTTGCTCATGGTCAACTGTGTGCTGTTGTTTCGAGAGTAAAAAGCAAAGAGGTCTTGAAAGTGGTGGTTTTGTGATACAAATGGTAAGACTACGAACAGAAAAACCAATGTAGTTTAAAAGGAAGTCCTACAAAAATTGTAATGTATTGATGGCCCAAACACTAATGTAATGATCGATATATGTTTGATTTTACTATTTTGAGAATGAAAAACTCTTGTTTTATTTGTATTTATGGAATGGTTATATCACTCTTTTACGCTTGTATTTAAATTCCTAGACGGTTATGGTTAAAATAAAACATTAATGTGTTCCTTCATGTTGGGAAGAAGGAAAAAGACAAGACTCCCACTACTTGATAGGTATATTTAGTTTGTTAGTGACCTAAAAGGAAGTTTTGAGCTTCAATACAACATTCGAAATTTTAAATATAGATCAAAATTCTTTACTATATTAAATGTAATTATGAATTCAAATAAATATAAGAGTAAAGTCCAAAATACATCCCTGTGGTTTTTCATGTGTCTCGCTTTACATCTCTAAACTATTTTTTGGCACAAAACCATCCCTCCGTTAGTAAAGTTGGCACAAATACATCCATCTGTTAGTAAAATCAGTTAATGAGGACTAACGGTGCAAATATTTCTCCGTTATCTCCTAACGGAAGAAAAAATATTTGCACTGTTAGTCCTTAGGACTAACGATGCAATAAAATAAATTGCATCGTTAGTTCTAAGGATGTATTTGCACCAACTACACTAAAACTGAACAAAAACATACAAAATTAAAGATTTTAATGAAATTAAAAATCCATTTGACCTGAATCCGTTCCAAGTGAAAATTAAATAAACCCAATTCGTTTTTTGAGTCAAACACATAACCATTTTGACTAATTAAGTCAAAGTAAGTAACATTTTAATCTCAAATTTGATATCAATTTCAAATCTTTCTACTAATTCCACCTGCCACTAATCTAATAGATAACAAGTACTACAAATTAAACAAATTTAATATCACATTCATAACAAAAGCTTACATCTTTTTACATTCCATACTCCTTAAGTTTGACTTAGCACTAACTACACTAAAACTTGCTAAAAACTTACCAAACTTTAAAGATTTTAATAATATTGAAAACCCATTTGATTTAAGTCAATTCCAAGTAGAAAAAGAAGACAACCCCAGTTGAGGAACTGATTTCAATAGTGCTTGGGTTTTATAAAGTGTTGGTAATGGTGATTAATATGGATGAATGAGAGTTGAATAAGCCATTGGTGGTAGATTATGGTGAGTTACTCCACCGCCACCTACCACCCCACGCCACCAACACTATCGCCGCCACCTCCACCCACCACCACCCAACACCACCACCCCCACCTCCACCGCCGCCACCCACGGCCAAAACATCACGGTATAGTAACTAAGTTGAGAAATAAGCTCGAAACCAAACAACTAAGTTTGTACACGAGCTTGTGACTCTCGGTATGCAAACTAAAACAAAAACACGACCCAAACGATGATACCAAGACTATTTCCGATTCATTTCTACTCAAAAATCGTTTTCCACACTCGTTTTAGCTTATATCGATTCACTCAAAAGTGTAAATCGTTATTTTTAACAAACCTTTAGATTTGTTTTCGTTTTCCAAAACACTTACCAAGAAGAAAATAAGAAAAGTATAGCGGTGGTGGGGCATGGTACATGGACTCGCGCGAGGTCTTCAAAAACGTGCTCACAATACAAGAGTAGAGGCGGGGAGGTGGTGTTTTGGTCGTGGTGGTGGCGGTGTACAGTGGCAATGGTGGTGGTGGCTTGGTTTTCCGGCGGCTGCACAAAGAGAGGAGGGAGAGAAGTAGTTTTTAGGTTTATAGTTTCCAAATGAGAGGTGAACCCCTCATATACTACTTTTGGCCAAAAGTGACAATTTCAAAAGACTAGGGGGAGCGACGTATTGCATCGTTAGTCCTAAGGACTAACATTGCAAATATTTTCTCTTCCGTTAGGAGATAACGAAGAAATATTTGCACTGTTAGTCCTCATTAACTGAATTTACTAACAGAGGGATGTATTTGTGCCAACTTTACTAACGGAGGGATGGTTTTGTGCCAAAAAAAAAAGTTTAGGGATGTAAAGCGAGACACAAGACAAACCACATGGATGTATTTTGGACTTTACTCTAAACACAATTCTTTCCTCCTAGACCTCCTCATCTTCAGTATCTCATAACTAATACTTCATAGAACCTACACGGGTTAACACATTTCCACATCATCTTATCATTGTAGTTACCTTAAAAACTTAAATATTTTAATGAAAGAAAGCACAAAGTAGGAAATTATGTATTTTGGATAAAAGAATGGTTCTTTATTAGGTAATCCGAAATAATTCAATTACTATTATTTTTCTCATTAAAATATTTAATCAAAAAAGTCTAAATATTTCCTCATTTAGCCAAAACTTAAAAAAAATTTGTTTTTGTATTAGACGTAGAAGAAAAATAAAAAATACACACGTCCTTCAAATTCAATAGTAACGAGCATTTTTGCGTTTCCGAGTTTTATTTTTGAAAGAAGAGAAAAGAAGTGGACATAACACAAAATAAATTCTTGTTCCTGAGCTTATTTTAGGACAGAAGAGAAAAGAGATGAGAGTAATTTTGGCTAAACTTCTTTCCAAAACTTTCTTTTCAAAAGTGGGATGATTTGAAGAGAAGTTATATTAGAAAGCTTTAAATAAACAAAATTACTTAAATGACCTAATAAAAAACACAACTTTTATATATTACTAAAGGTATAATTGTAAAAACATTTGTTATCTTTTCTTTTTTCTAAGAGAACGTTATATATATATTTTTTTTGATGACTATTTTTAACTAATTTCAAGCCTTCTCGAGACGACTAAAAAGAGCGGGGCTCGTCCGGGCAAGGGACACATCACACATGTATGAAAGATTGAAGCTTGATAGCGGGGGAACATGATTCTTCTCCTAGGCGCAGAATAGTTTCGGGCAAAAACTATAAATAAAAAAAGCCAAACCCCAAAAACAACAATGTAATTTCCCAGAGCCAAAAAAAACCCCAACAATCGATGATCAACGGTATCCTAAAACCCACCTTTGTCATCTAAATTTGGGTCCTAATCAACCATCACCAACATATTCATATCCATCCGTGAGTATTATAATCAGTTACTTTTTCAGTTTCAATCTCATATTCTCATCATATACATTTTTCTGTTTGTTTTATAATCATTCAATTGGTATTTTTTTTTTTCCGATTTGGCTGATTTTTATTCCATTAATCGGCCGCCTTGGCCGAATTTTGCAACACTAGGGGTGCGTTTAGTTGGAGAATTCTCATGTTTTCTATCTCTAGTTTTGTAAAAATTTGGATGGAAAATTTATCTCCATAAAACACTTGAAAATATAGAAAATGCGTTTAGTTGATATTTGTATTTTCTATTTTGAAGAAAGGGAGGGAGGGTCGGAGGTTACAAAAGAAAACAAGGAAAACAACTAAAATTTGTTTTGTAATTTTCCTTGTTAGGTTAGAAATAGGGGATTTTGTGTTTTGCAAAACATTTTGTTGGAAAATGATAATTTGAACGCGATCTCTGTTTTCCTTTTTTTTCACAAAATATTTTGTGGAAAATAAGGGTGTTTTCCCCCAACTAAACGCACCCTAGTACTTTATTCAAATTTTCCTTTATTATTTTGTTAGTTTAATGTACTGTGTTATCATTTGATATATAACCAGTAGGATGGAATATACCATTAGTTTTTCGAGTTAGTTTCGTAATTAGTTTTCAAAAAGTTTTTTGTGCACTGCCGATCTTAGAATAACAAATATGTCCATCATTTGGATGATTCCTTTAAGTTGCCGTTCTAAGTCTTTGTGTTGGTATACATAGTTTTTCTGTTTTAGGGTAACGTTAAAATGCAAATTAAACCATCAAACGTGGTAATACATGTGTTCTTCTTGAATTTGGGGGTTTATTGCACGCTTAGAACAAACATAATATTGGTAGACACTAGTTAAATTTGTAATGAGCCTCTTAATGGGCTAACCACTATGAATGGAAGTTAAACTATTTTTAAGGGTAGCCCTTGTATGGTTTTGATGCTGATGTACTTGGTTTTCCTTACTACTAAGTTGGGTTGGCTACATGTAGATAATTACTCTATAGGAGATATTATATATATAAACTTATGAAAATGTACATGGAGTTAGCGAGATCCGTTATAGCTTGTGGTTCATGTGCAATTATTTATTGATTGGATTGCTCTATAGATCGGTTGGAACCACCGCAAAAGCCCTTTTTTGTTACTTCTTAAAGAGCCTCTCCTCTATTAAGTTCTGATCTATTGATCTGGCTTGTTAGCTTAGTATGTTCAAAGCCTCACTTAGTTGTCAGTTTGTCACAACCGTAATCATCAAAGCAGGGCCTTTTTTGCTGTTTTATAGACAAAAATCATCTACGGTTGAGCAATTTCTCATGCAAATTTGTTTACAAAAAAACATAAGTAAATAATAATAAATAAAAAAATGTATGATTATTCTCGCTGATAAGTAATTCTGGTAATTTAGCATTATTTGGTGTTTCCCTCGGTTAAGTTCTGGAATGGCTTTAGTTTCCAGAATTGCACCTAACAGGTTATTATTAGACTGATAGTAACGGGACCAAACCATTTGGTTGGTCTTGCCATTTAAGACGCGTCCTCCTCCCTATGGAGACCAAACCGAATGCGTCCCCCCTCAAAATGCATTTGTTTGGTCAGTCAGGCGATCGAAAGATTCAAAGTGTTTGTGTGTGTGTGTGTGTGTGTTTTTGTGTAAGGTTGTTCTTTGTTGTAACTGAGGTCTTCTTACTATGAGCATTTGGTCATGTGTTTGGTCTAAGAGAGAGAAGCTGAGTTGGCGCTAATGTGACAGGGTTGTTTTGGTCACCTTTATGGTCTTGCTGCTACTAGTAATTGATTTGTAAATGATCTTTAACCAGTAGGATATGATGGAATATATGATTAGTTTTTCGAGTAAGTTTCGAAATTAGTTGTCAAAATATGACCATCATTTGGATGATTCCTTTAAATTGCGGTTCTAAGTCTTGGTGTTGGTATACATAGTTTTATTTGTTTTAGGACGTTTCCTGTAACGTTAAAATGCAAGTTAAATCATCATTTGTGGTAATACTTGTGTTCTTAAATTTGTGGGTTAATTGTACGCTTAGAACAAACAGTATATAGGTAGACACTAGATAATCTGGAAATTAAGTGTATATAGAGGTAATGATATTAGCAATTGCGGGTGGTTTTGTCATTTGTGTAACTGTTTCTCGGTTTGCTTGCTCTAATACACTCGCACCTTAAATCACTGCAAGGACCTACTAAGTTGTACAGTAAGTTGTAATGAGCCTTTCAATTCGCTAACCGCTATGAATGGAAGTTAAACTATTTTTAAGGGTAGCCCTTGTATAGGTTTGATGCTGGTGTAGTTGTTTTTTCCTTTTAATAAGTTGGGTTGGCTACATGTAGATTAGATCTATAGGAGATATTTATTATATGACCTTATGAAAATGTACTTGGAGTTGGCGAGATCTGTTATAGCTTGTGGGTCATTTGCAATTATTTATTGATTGGATTTCTCAATAATCTTTACAATGTATAGGTTTATAAATCTTTATAGTTCTTATTTATTGGATTTCTCAACTGGCTTGTCGTTTTGAGCTTTCTGAATTAGTGGTCACATGTTCGCTGTAAGCTTGTAAACTTATCAAACATTAGGCACTTCAAGATTAATGTAAGTGATTTCCCAAATCTGGTTGTGAAGCACGGAGCCCCAAAAATATTGCAAATAAACTTTCGCTGAGTGTGATGAACAAAGATGCTGATAATTTTGCTTTTTGGCAATCAACAGGTACATTCAAGCTTTTATGATCTACACATTACTAATACAAATATGTCAACGCAATTATCACCTGTCTACCAAAAGCTTGTAGAGATACTTAGAAGCTATCCTATGGGAATTTCATGGTCTCGTTTGTCTATTTTAGAGAATAGTTACCAGGAAAAGTGTAAAGGATCACTGGACTACGAGTCCTTAGGTGTGAGTAATATTCAGGATCTCCTTGTTAATATGGGCAACGTGAGAATGGTGGTGTTTTTTGATGTGCGAGAAAGCAAGGAGAAATATGTGATGGCTGCTTCTGTGGTAAAATTCAGACGAGATACCGTTTTGAAGCCTGAAGTTGAAGAATTACTCATTATGCATGGTGAAATCTTGTTCAGTTCTTTTGAGGATTTATACAAGGATTTTTTTAAGGAGAATCTTAACTATCATTTCTTTGGTTTGAGTGGTCTTGAAGATCTTTGTGAAAACTTGAATGATATTCTGGTGGTGAGAGAAGTAAATCACTCAGGAGCGAAGGTGAAGGTGATAGAGGCGGTCGTGGTCGACGAAAGAAAAAGGAAGAGATGAATGAAAAGATAGAAAACAATCGGAGATAGAGGGTTGCCGGACATATGAAGAAGAAGATGATATTTTACTTTTTGTTGGATCGTTTCAGGAGCATGCTTCTCTCATAGTTTTATGTTCAAATGATTATTATACTTCCATGTCAAAGTTATCTGTTTATGTTTTCAAACCTTGTTGGATTGTTTTAGACTCCTCGTTTTGCTGAGTCTTTTGAAAGTTCTATTTGGAAACCCGTGGCATCTTATTTGGTCAAATTCAATGTTTGTTTATATGCCATCATAAAACTGCCTTTACAGTAATCACTAAGGAGCATATGATCTGATTGAATGTTGCTATCCTATCGTCCTTTACGATAGATAGTTGCAACCGTGATAAGAGGGCTACTTTTAGTTTACCATTCATCTCGTTGTCAATGGCTCGGGTGAAGTCATGTTGGAGGTGTGTTTGGATATACATATGATTAAGATTTTTTACATACTAAGAGATCAATATCCACCTTTCATTTTTATTTGATTTAATGGATGAGATTAATCACAGCAATTTAAAAAACCCACTTTCAATCATTTTTTTTCAAATATTAATATCTTCCAAACCGTTAATCGTTAAGCGGAAAAAATATATCATTGCGACGAGCATTTAATTATCTTTCTATAGATAGTCACTTTGATATACTTTCGACAAAAAAAAAATCGTATTTTTTACGTTTTTTTTTAAGTTTTTTCGTTTTTTTACCTTACTGAAATTTGCATTAAAAAATCATATATGATAAAACACTAATTTGAATATCACATGTGATATTAGTGTTAAATCATAAATCATATCAAATATGATATTACATATCATATATGATTTAACACTAATATCATGTGATATCAATTTAGTGTTTAATCATACATGATTTTTTTCATGCAAATTTTCAGTAACGTAAAAAAAAACGTAAAAAGACGAAAAAACGTGAAAAAAATGATTTTATTTTTCTTTTTTCGAAAGTATATCAAAGTGCCCGTCTATAGAAACATAATTAAATGCTCGTCGCGACGGTGTAAATATTTTCGTTTAACGATTAACGGTTTAAGAGATATTTAAATTATAAAAAATAAGTAAAATAATAAAATGTTTTTAATCTCAGCCATTGATTTCTTTTTAAATAGATGGTGAAGATGAGTCTCTTGGTATGTGAGAAAAATTTAGTATGTAAAATAACTCTCCTCATACATATTGGTTATAGTTACCCTCTCCTAATTGACTTCATGGTGACTTGTTTTCTCGTTCTAGGATATGCAATTGCGTTTGTTTGAGGTCAAATAAATAAGAGTTAATTACATAAATGGTTCATGTGGTTTGTCGGGTTTTACGGATTTAATCTCTAAACTTTTTTTGCGGATCTCCTCTTTATGGTTTTGACTCATTACAGTTTTGGTCCCTTAACCACTTTTTATGTTAGTTTGACCGTCAAGGATGGTTAAAATGACACTTATACCCTCGTTTGTCTTAGCATATGGTCCATGTGGTTTGTATCGGATAACAGATTTAGTCCTTTTTTCTTTTTCTTTTTTATCTTTTGAAAACTATTTAATTAACACTAATATTAAATTTTTAATTCATTTTTTTGTAAATTTTTTATTTTTATTTCTTATCACATATTTAGTCAAAATTTTCTTAAATTTTAAAAAGTTTTCTTTTAAAAAAAACCTATGTCAAAACTTTAAAACTTTAAAAATCTAATAATACAATATTTTTTAAAATTTTAAAAACCTATTTCGAACCTTTAAAACTTTAAAAACTTTAAAAACTCTCAATTTTTTTAAATAGATAATGTCAAAACTTTAAAAACAATATTTTTTTAACATTTTTTTTAACAAATTAAAAATATAATTTTTTTTTAAAATTTAATATTTTAATTTGTTTTTTAAATTTTTTAACAGATTAAAAAAATTCTAAGTTTGACAATATTTTTTTTAATTCAAAAAAATTAAAATTTTGACGGATTATGTCAAAATTTTACAGAAATTATGTCAACTTTTTTTGTCAAAAAAAAATTATAAAAAAAATCTCGAAAAGTTGTTAACAAAGATCATAAAAAATCTCGTAAAAAAATTTTATAAAAAAAATCTCGTAAAAAATTTTATAAAAATAATCTCATAAAAATTATCATCAATATCATAAAAAATCTCGTAAAAATTATTAATAACTAGATTTTTAAAAAGATTTTTGTCAAAACTTTATAAAAAAAATCTCGTAAAAAGTTATTAATTAAATTATTAATAATATCATAAAAAAAATCTCGGACAAAAAAATTATTGAAATAAAAAATTATTAATAATATCATAAAAATCTCGTAAAAATTTTTATGAAAAATCTCGTAAAAAAATTTATAAAAAAAAATCTCGTAAAAACTATTAATAATATTATAAAAAATC
Organism: Chrysanthemum seticuspe; assembly: GCA_019973895.1. Taxonomy (NCBI): domain Eukaryota; kingdom Viridiplantae; phylum Streptophyta; class Magnoliopsida; order Asterales; family Asteraceae; genus Chrysanthemum; species Chrysanthemum seticuspe. The sequence goes on from BPTQ01000003.1 coordinate 181,779,384, forward strand.
TCGCAAAAATATTATCATCGTAAAAATTTTTATAAAAAAATTTCGGACAAAATTTTTTTTGAAATAAAATAAGTATTAATAATATTAACTAAATAGTTGAATAAATAATAAATAAAAAAATTAGGGACCAAATTCGTGATATGCTACAAACCACATGGACCATACAAAAGGAGGGTATTTCTGTCAATTCAGCCATTTAAACACCCACTTGACGGTCAAACTAACAGGAAAAGTGGTCAAGGGACCAAACCCATAATGGGTCAAAACCTTAGAGAGGAGATCCGAAAAAAATAAAATATATGGACTAAATCCGTAAAACCCGACAAACCACAGACACCATTCATGCAATTAACTCAATAAATAATTTTATAGCTCTCAAAGTGGGGCAATATTTTCTAAATTTTTACAAGGAGTTGATTTTTAGTCATCCTTTTTTTTCTTTAGTTTAAGAGAAAAAGGTAATAATTTTTTTGAACATCATAACCTCAAATTAGAAAAAATTTAATATCACAAATCTTATGATCATTTGTTCATTTAGACCTACTGGTCATTGTTCTCCCTTGAACTTAAAATGTTTTTATTCTTGGTTAGGGTGATGTAATGGTAGTGTTCACAACCTTTACGTTAGCGTCATCACATCCCTCTTCTCATCACCTTTACATGATATTTACCATTATAGCGAGTACCACATTATTTACCATTTATATATACCACAGTTACACGCACACATATACCTCACAACACAGTCAAACACGCCCCCGCGTACACACAATGTTTCGGCTCATTCGGTGTAGGCCACCGGTTTCCTTCTTTTTTGCTCGAATGAATATTCTTCGACTATCCCAGTTGTGATTTAACTGTGGCCCAAGCCACTTATTACAACTGTGTTGTATCAAAATAATGTATTATGCTCATTAAATATAAAATTGATTGTGCTCATATTTCCCTTGCCACAATCACAAAATGCTTGAATTTTACATTTCTAAAAGAACACATTTAAAATAGTATAAACATAATTGACATTTGCTACATCTTATTAACTCAAAGGATGTTTAATTCAAAAAAAAAAAAAAAAAGGTAATGGAGCTACGATCCTATCAACACGAACCAATCATCGACCTACATATATATCACGCACATATGATCCATATGCGAGAACCACCACAATAATAATGTTAGATCTACATTTCAGGATCCCTATTCGATCACCATATATATTTGGCTTAGACAAGACTTCTCAAAGCCTTTTAAATAGTTAAAAACAAATAGCTCCGCACCCGTTATATGCAAGACACACTAAATCCTCATAATGTGATATGATATCTGAATAGTGTATAACATTATCAAAAAACCCACAAAAAGATAAGATTTTTAGAAGCCAAAGCGAATACAACACTACTAACTATGTTAATTTAATCTTCTTCAAGTAAACACACAAGCATGTACATTTTACATTTGAACAAAAGAGGCAAAGGACATGAAAAAAGCCTCCTAATTATCACATGAATCTTAGTGGCTACTGATGAGGTGTAAATTTGTACGTTTTTAATGGGTCATTTATCCTTTAAACTCGTGTATATTTGTTCATTTATTGAGCTAAATCGTTTTTACTTGCATAATAGGTACATGAGAAGCATTTGCTGGAAAATGATGCACTTTGGGCTTGATTGAACGGAGAACGAAGAAAAGCGACCCGAACAAGAGGATTTGAAGGCGTCAAAGGTTTAATGATGGCGTCAAGAAATTTCCACTTTGACCAAACAATGTATGACGACAGTAGTGTGAGACAACTTATGGGAATGGATTCAAGATTGACTCGACAACGTCCCAACATATTTTCTTTGACCAAACAGTGGTATAGATTTGCATGGTCAAATGCTTTGTCGGAGGAGGATTCTCTCAAGTTGTTTTTACAACTTGAGTCAAGTTGGATGTGTGTGAGCCATTGGATTTGATCTAATGGCACAAATCAAAATAAGTTCTTTTGATTTGAGTCATTGGATCAAATCCAATGGCTCACATCCTCTTAACTTGACTCAAGTTATAAAAATAACTTGAGAGGATCCTTCTCCTGCTTTGTCTCCGTGAGAAAGTGAAGGAAAGATTGAACAACTCAAAAGATTATCAGAATTTTTGAAGTGCATTGAATAGTACTGCACAGATAATATTACTCGACCACATCTGCAAGTGCATGTAAATGTTTTTGTTAATACAAATAAACCGTAAAAACGTTTATTAATATTTGATACGCGTACAACGCGCGTTCGGAGTCAAAGGAAACTTCCTTTTCTTCGAGCAAGTTTTTCAACCACCTAGGCAGTGAACCTAATCGTTGTAGTGTAGTATTAGGGTAAGCCTCGGGATTGATATCGTTCTCTAGGGGAATAGGAATGCTAGTGAGAAATTACTACGCTACGGTTGGGGTTGAGGAAGAATATTTTTTATGTTTTTTATATTTTTTAGAAAATTGAAATTACGATCTCGGGGTATTGGATTTGGGGGGTGGTATTGATGAGTGTGTAAATACTCATCATTTTTGGTCAAATCTGAACTGCAAAACATTTAAAAACGCTCAGAAATGCATCAAAATACTGAAAATATCTCAAAATTGCATTTTATATGTTTCAGATGCAAAATTATTGAAATCAGATGAAAAACGAACAAAGTTTGCATAATTGGCAGTTTCAGTCCCCAGACTTTCAAATCTTGTCAAAAATAGTCCCTGAGCACTTATTTTAAAAGAAAAATCACCAAAGGTCCTTTTAAAATCATAAGTTGTCATAATTAGTCCTTTGGTGAAAAATGTCAAAAGTTTTGAGAAATTACAAGTTTGGTCCTTCAAGTTTCAAAATTGGCAAAAATAGTCCTTGGAATTTTAAAAATATCTTTTATGGTCCTTATACTATTGAAACTTGGCAAAAGTGACCCTTGAAACAACTTTGGGAAATTGGCAGAATTGGTCCTTGGTTTTTGAGGAATTGCAAAAATAGTCCTTGTTTAATTAATACCAAACCAAACACTTGACCCTTGCCATATAACCTGTGACCCCCTGCCATAATCCTTTGAACCCCACCTGTGAACCCCCTGTCCAATAAACCTCCCAAGTCAAACCCGGTCAACAAACCCCTTTTTCCCTCCAAAGTCTTCTCCCTCACCTGCTCCTCTGCAAAACCAGAGAATCCCTCACCTCCAGCTCAACATACCACCACCTTATCACTCCACCAACACCAAACAACAAAAAGCATTAAATGCTTTCCCCCCCTGCACTCAAACCTTCCACCTGTTGATATCTCATTTTGGCGCCAAATTCATGAATCAATGGCCAGGATCAATTCAACCCACATCAATGGCCAAGAATGAAAGAGAAGAGCTTTGTGAGAGCTATAAGAGAGAGAGAAGGCAGAAGAAACAAGTGGTCACTGTTTTTAGACCTTTTTATTAATTTGAATGTAATCGTTTTTAATTTATTGATGTTTAAGAATTCTGGGTTTCATTTTAATGGTAGTGTTTGAGTTAATTCAAGTTCAATTTCAAGGTTTTAGCAATTAATTGCCTGTTTCTGTCAAATTTCTTTTTCCCGCCATTTTTATCCTTATCACAATATCAAGTTTAAATCTGTTTGGAGTAATTAAGTTAGCTTATTTAGGTTATCTTAATGTTACTAAAGCAATTTGGAGCATTTTCCTGTTCTTAATTGCAATTTTCTAGAAAAATCAATCCCAGTCAACAAAAGTCAACTAGAGCAGGGTAAGATTAAATCTTTGACTTGGACTAGATGTGGTGTTGGATTAAGCTCATTTGGAGTGGTATTCAACCATTTGGTGCTAGCTTTAGCAGCTGGACTGCTGTAAGCTTTTCATTCATCTTATGTCACTTGTTTGCTCAAATCTGTATGTGATTGTTTTCATGTAGTTAGTGTTAATTGTTAGCTCTAATCACTCCAGTTAGACTCATTTTGCCTAGCTATAGTTAGATTAGGAAGAGACTCTCACCAGTTAAGTTAATTGTTAGTTATAGTTTGCATACTAGTCAAATGAACCAGTGTTTGGAATAAGATGTTATTGGAAGTTTTCAAGCTTCTCTGTGGTTAGAATTATTAAGGATAGTCTCCTTTAGCTCTATAGAACTAATATCAGTGTTTCTCTTGCCTCTCAGAATCACTTAAGTCAACTTTGCATTCAAGCTAATTCTGTGCTCAAATGTGTCTGATTCAGTAGCTAGGATCTTGCAAATAGGTTTAGGAATACTTAATATAGCTTGCATTAGTCTTATTTCACCATTAAACATCAATATCAGTTCACAAATTAGATTCAAATCTCAATTTAGTCAAACTTTCAAAACTGCTTCAAAAGTCAAAAAGAGTGAAAAACTCAGTTTGTACCCACCTTGGGTGATTTTTCATTGATTCAATTTTAGGTCAATTCAAGTAAAACTTTGTGTTTAAAAACTTCAATTGGTCAAGATTTGAAAAATGATTTTTGCAGATTTTTAGTAATTTTGTACAAGCTTCAAAACAGCTTGTCAATTTGGTCATAAGTCCCCTGTGCACTGACTCAGTGTATACTGAGTGTGCACAGGTGTTTTGCATAGCTTGTCACAAGCTCATTAGAGCTTATCTTGGTCTGAATTTTGGTTTTTAAGTAGCTAGCCAGGTCCACTTTAGGTTCCAACATCTGGTTTTGAGTTTCAGCTTATTTGAGTAGCTTTATTTCAAGCTACAAAGTGGTAGTTAAAAACTGTTTAGCATTTGATTTTCCAATACATCAAATCATGGCAGTTAGCACTTAAGAGGTTTAGGATAGTGGTAATTAGTTGCTTTTGAGTAGTTTTAGCATATTATAGCTTCTGTGATCATTTGGTTCTCTGTTGTGGCCTTTAGCTTATTTTGAGTGCTTATTTATAAGCACTCTTCATTGCAGTCTCATATTCCTTCACATAAGCTACTGTTTTTATATTTTTCTTAGATTCAGAATATTATTTTAGACTTTTCCTGAATTTTTCATATTTTTCTAGCACTGATTGCTATTTTTCCTCATTTAAAACAGTTTTTAGGCAATTTTAATTAGCTTTTAATACAATTAAATCAGAAAAACTTCAAAAAAATAAGTTTTCAATTTTCCTAGGTTAAGATAAATATAAAAATCAAAAAAATAATTTTTCCAGATTTTTCTTAGTTAAATTTGTAATTTTTATCCATTTAAGTAGTTTCAAATAGTTTTTAATTCATAGAAAATAGAAAAATAATCAGAAAAATATAAAATTAGTTTTGAAAATTCTCTTTAGTTATTTTAGATTTTTCTAAGTTATAATTTCATTTTTCTAGCCTTATTTCATATTTTCTTATATTTTAGGGTATTATTAAATAGGTAAAAAATAGTTTTTAATTAATAATAATTAAATAAATAGTCATAAAAATAATTTTCTTTTTCTAAAAATTTTCTCTTATCATTAGGTTTGTAAAAATGTCATTTTTATATTTTTAGGATTAATACTGTTTCAATTTCACATTTTCTTTTGTACGTTACGTAGTTTTTAATTTAAAAATAAAAAACATCAGATTTTAAAAATAGTGATAGCGTTTATTTAATATAATTTATCTTTTTAATTTTCTTTAATTTGCATTTAAGCCCCTGTAATTTATAAACTTTTTCTTTAGGTATAATTATTCAAAATCATAACCCTTTTTCCATTCAATATCACCCAATCACTATTCGTTTGATTATTCAGTCGCACAGCTCGTTGGGACTTAACGACCTGGGGAAACACTATACTCCTCTTGATCTTCATTGCTTTGGTTTCAGGCTGTCTGGCTTTTGTTACGGTTGACCATTCACAAGTGGTTGATTTGTGTGATAAAACCTGACGGTTTGGCATCGATCAAATTTTTGGCGCCGCTGCCGGGGAGCTGTGCTAATTACGTTTAGCAGATTAGTGATTTGAATATTCACTCCTTGTTCATACCATCTATATATATTTATATTTTCTTATAAAAATCCAAAAAAAAAAAAAAAAAAAAAAATCTTAAAACATATAAAACACAAAAATATTTTTCTTTTGTTTCTACATATATATAAATCAAAAACCCAAAAAGATTTTCTTTCTTATTTTTACAAAATGTTTATCCAAAAAATTCAAAAATATCCATCTTTACCCTCTCACATCTTTGATTCTTCATCCCTACCTCTCTGAAAACATTTGATTCTTTCTATGTCTCATCCTCACCCTCTTGGTTGTCAATGGTGTGGTGGTCCTTATAATGGTGGCAATTGCCCCAGTTGTAGCATGGTGGAATCAGGAAACGGGTCTGTCTATAACCAGGATCCCTATTCCTACCATGACACAACTGATTTATTCCATCAGCTACCACACTGTGAGACTCAGCAGTTTTACTGTTGTGAGTACTGTGGTGGTTCACACTCCAGTTCTGATTGTCAATCGGGAAACACGCTTGTCTATGAGCAGGTTCCTGATAACAATTATGACTACCACACATATAACTCACAGCCACATCAGTTTTACTGTTGTGAGTATTGTGGAGGTCCACACTGTAGCTCTGATTGTCAAACAAGGAATCCATTTCCTTGTAACAATTACGACTCTTCGTATCATAACCAACCTCTACAGTACCAAATGAATCAGGCACCACCTCAGCCTGAGCCACTTCCTCAAAATCTTCTCCTTGATCTTTTGGATTTAGTGAAAGATTTGAAGGAATGTAAACATTCCCAAGATAATCCAAATCAAAAATCCATGGAAGAATTGTTAGCTGAAGAGCAGGCTGCTAAAATAAATTCCCAAATTGCGTTTGAAAAATCTATGAGGGAATCAATTGCAAAAGAAAAAGCAGCCAGATCTAGCTCTCAATTTCGTTTTATTCCTGATGACAGTGATGATGAGGATACACTTGATATCCTTCAATTCTATAAAGATTCATCAAGTTCATCAGATGATATCCCAGCAGTTGAGATTCATTCTCAAACAACTGCTATCACATCCGAGGTTCACACTCACTCTCTGAGCATGGGGGACGAGCATCTTGACACTGTTCCTGAAAAGGAATCGGACGAATTCATAAAGTCTAGTGTTGAGAACCTTGTCCCAATCCCAAGAGAGTCACAAGGAATTCTCGAGCATTTGTGTGATATCCCTACCCCTCTTGTCTTCCCAAAAGATCATGTTGAGATGTTCTCCGATTCTGATGATGATGATTCGTTGTCTTGTGGAGACATCGTTTATGTGGAAGATTTACCTTCTGAGCTTGTTAGCTTAGAAGAAGAGAATGATGAAGTTACTGACACTGAAATCAAAGATGAAGCACTTCGTGCAACATTACTGAATGTCAGTGTTCTCATTTCTAAAAACGAGGCTTTCAAAGAGAAACCTATTTCATCTCCTATCCCCATTAAGGATAGTGACATTCTTTCCGATGATTCTATTCCGGAAATGAAAGCCTTCTGTTTTAATAATATGGGAGAGAAGATTAGTGGCAGTACCACTTTTCATTCTCATAATTCTCTCCCCAATTATGAATCATTTACATTGGAGGAGTTCACTAGTGAACCCACTCATATCAATTCTGAATATGATTCATTCACCTTCAAGGAGTTCTCAGATGAACTCACTCATATCATATCTCCGCCGGAGTATGATAATTTCTACTTTGATCTAGACACACCCGGGATATGTCTAGACCAATTGAGATTAAATGATGAGATTCATGCTATTATGAATTCTCCTTCTGATGATGATGAGTTAGTCATGATGTTTATCATGATTTTCTATCTCTTCTTCACCTATCCCGTGGCTTCTCCTGTTCTTCACTCCTTCGGGAATGAAGACATTATCTTTGACCCCGGCATTTCCATGTACCATTTGTGAGCCGGGTCTGTCTATGTATATCTCGTCGGTGTGGAACTTTCGCGTGCTTCAAATGTTTATACAAACATCTTGAATGAAAGTCCGATGGAGATTGTCTCTTCCACTTACTTCCCCATGAACAAATTAATTCGGGGTCGAGTCAAGCTAGCGACTCGGTAATCAAAAACAGTAGTTAAACATGGGTTTTCACCCGTGTGTACCACCCTAGTGTGGGGGAGTTGCCCCCCCCCCCCTTGCTGTTGTATATAAGTTTCATGATATAAAAAAAAAAAATTATTATCAAATAAAAGGCCGTAGTATTTCCCTTTTACGTTCTTTGTTTCGACATAACCGCCGGTACTTTGAATATTGAGGGCAATATTCATTTCTAGTGTGGGGGGAATTCTCACGAATTTTATCATGTAATTATACCACCCAATTCCCCCATTTTTGGCCAATTTTTTTTTGGAGTAAGTGTTTTGCACTTACTCAGCTTATGGTTATCAGTCCGCCATGTCTAATAAACAAAAGGATTGGCTAATCCAGGAGCAAACGGCTCTTGGTAAAGATATCTCAAATCCGTTGACGGCTTGCAATTTGCCCAAAATTGTATGGTGTTCAGCTCACCATATCTTTAATTAGTAAAGAGTTGGCTAGCCCGCAAGTTTATGGCTTGTGGTAAAGGCAGTGGAAAACCATAATTGGTAATCAGCTCACCAAAGATAGTATATATTATCTAAGAGTTGGCTAGTCCAGAAGCAAACGGCTTCTGGTAAAGACAAATCAAATCCGTTGGAAGCTGGTAGTTTGCTCAAAATCATATGGTTATCAGTGTACCATAGTTCTTACTTGAACTAAAACATTTGGCTACTCCAGAAGTAATGGATTTTGGTAAAGAGATTCAAATCCATTAAGTTTTCTCAAAAGATTGCTAGGGACTAGCAATAGTTTAGTGTGGGGGATTGATGAGTGTGTAAATACTCATCATTTTTTTGTCAAATCTGAACTGCAAAACATTTAAAAACGCTCAGAAATGCATCAAAATACTGAAAATATCTCAAAATTGCATTTTATATGTTTCAGATGCAAAATTATTGAAATCAGATGAAAAACGAACAAAGTTTGCATAATTGGCAGTTTCAGTCCCCCGACTTTCAAATCTTGTCAAAAATAGTCCCTGAGCACTTATTTTAAAAGAAAAATCACCAAAGGTCCTTTTAAAATCATAAGTTGTCATAATTAGTCCTTTGGTGAAAAATGTCAAAAGTTTTGAGAAATTACAAGTTTGGTCCTTCAAGTTTCAAAATTGGCAAAAATAGTCCTTGGAATTTTAAAAATATCTTTTATGGTCCTTATACTATTGAAACTTGGCAAAAGTGACCCTTGAAACAACTTTGGGAAATTGGCAGAATTGGTCCTTGGTTTTTGAGGAATTGCAAAAATAGTCCTTGTTTAATTAATACCAAACCAAACACTTGACCCTTGCCATATAACCTGTGACCCCCTGCCATAATCCTTTGAACCCCACATGTGAACCCCCTGTCCAATAAACCTCCCAAGTCAAACCCGGTCAACAAACCCCTTTTTCCCTCCAAAGTCTTCTCCCTCACCTGCTCCTCTGCAAAACCAGAGAATCCCTCACCTCCAGCTCAACATACCACCACCTTATCACTCCACCAACACCAAACAACAAAAAGCATTAAATGCTTTCCCCCCTGCACTCAAACCTTCCACCTGTTGATATCTCATTTTGGCGCCAAATTCATGAATCAATGGCCAGGATCAATTCAACCCACATCAATGGCCAAGAATGAAAGAGAAGAGCTTTGTGAGAGCTATAAGAGAGAGAGAAGGCAGAAGAAACAAGTGGTCACTGTTTTTAGACCTTTTTATTAATTTGAATGTAATCGTTTTTAATTTGTTGATGTTTAAGAATTCTGGGTTTCATTTTAATGGTAGTGTTTGAGTTAATTCAAGTTCAATTTCAAGGTTTTAGCAATTAATTGCCTGTTTATGTCAAATTTCTTTTTCCCGCCATTTTTATCCTTATCACAATATCAAGTTTAAATCTGTTTGGAGTAATTAAGTTAGCTTATTTAGGTTATCTTAATGTTACTAAAGCAATTTGGAGCATTTTCCTGTTCTTAATTGCAATTTTCTAGAAAAATCAATCCCAGTCAACAAAAGTCAACTGGAGCAGGGTAAGATTAAATCTTTGACTTGGACTAGATGTGGTGTTGGATTAAGCTCATTTGGAGTGGTATTCAACCATTTGGTGCAAGCTTTAGCAGCTGGACTGCTGTAAGCTTTTCATTCATCTTATGCCACTTGTTTGCTCAAATCTGTATGTGATTGTTTTCATGTAGTTAGTGTTAATTGTTAGCTCTAATCACTCCAGTTAGACTCATTTTGCCTAGCTACAGTTAGATTAGGAAGAGACTCTCACCAGTTAAGTTAATTGTTAGTTATAGTTTGCATACTAGTCAAATGAACCAGTGTTTGGAATAAGATGTTATTGGAAGTTTTCAAGCTTCTCTGTGGTTAGAATTATTAAGGATAGTCTCCTTTAGCTCTATAGAACTAATATCAGTGTTTCTCTTGCCTCTCAGAATCACTTAAGTCAACTTTGCATTCAAGCTAATTCTGTGCTCAAATGTGTCTGATTCAGTAGCTAGGATCTTGCAAATAGGTTTAGGAATACTTAATATAGCTTGCATTAGTCTTATTTCACCATTAAACATCAATATCAGTTCACAAATTGGATTCAAATCTCAATTTAGTCAAACTTTCAAAACTGCTTCAAAAGTCAAAAAGAGTGAAAAACTCAGTTTGTACCCACCTTGGGTGATTTTTCATTGATTCAATTTTGGGTCAATTCAAGTAAAACTTTGGGTTTAAAAACTTCAATTGGTCAAGATTTGAAAAATGATTTTTGCAGATTTTTAGTAATTTTGTACAAGCTTCAAATCAGCTTGTCAATTTGGTCATAAGTCCCCTGTGCACTGACTCAGTGTATACTGAGTGTGCACAGGTGTTGTGCAGAGCTTGTCACAAGCTCATTAGAGCTTATCTTGGTCTGAATTTTGGTTTTTAAGTAGCTAGCCAGGTCCACTTTAGGTTCCAACATCTGGTTTTGAGTTTCAGCTTATTTGAGTAGCTTTATTTCAAGCTACAAAGTGGTAGTTAAAAACTGTTTAGCATTTGATTTTCCAATACATCAAATCATGGCAGTTAGCACTTAAGAGGTTTAGGATAGTGGTAATTAGTTGCTTTTGAGTAGTTTTAGCATATTATAGCTTCTGTGATCATTTGGTTCTCTGTTGTGGCCTTTAGCTTATTTTGAGTGCTTATTTATAAGCACTCTTCACTGCAGCCTCATATTCCTTCACATAAGCTACTGTTTTTATATTTTTCTTAGATTCAGAATATTATTTTAGACTTTTCCTGAATTTTTCATATTTTTCTAGCACTGTTTGCTATTTTTCCTCATTTAAAACAGTTTTTAGGCAATTTTAATTAGTTTTTAATACAATTAAATCTGAAAAACTTCAAAAAAATAAGTTTTCAATTTTCCTAGGTTAAGATAAATATAAAAAGCAAAAAAATAATTTTTCCAGATTTTTCTTAGTTAAATTTGTAATTTTTATCCATTTAAGTAGTTTCAAATAGTTTTTAATTCATAGAAAATAGAAAAATAATCAGAAAAATATAAAATTAGTTTTGAAAATTCTCTTTAGTTATTTTAGATTTTTCTAAGTCATAATTTCATTTTTCTAGCCTTATTTCATATTTTCTTATATTTTAGGGTATTATTAAATAGGTAAAAAATAGTTTTTAATTAATAATAATTAAATAAGTAGTCATAAAAATAATTTTCTTTTTCTAAAAATTTTCTCTTATCATTAGGTTTGTAAAAATGTCATTTTTATATTTTTAGGATTAATACTGTTTCAATTTCACATTTTCTTTTGTACGTTACGTAGTTTTTAATTTAAAAATCAAAAACATCAGATTTTAAAAATAGTGATAGCGTTTATTTAATATAATTTATCTTTTTAATTTTATTTAATTTGCATTTAAGCCACTGTAATTTATAAACTTTTTCTTTAGGTATAATTATTCAAAATCATAACCCTTTTTCCATTCAATATCACCCAATCACTATTCGTTTGATTATTCAGTCGCACAACTTGTTGGGACTTAACGACCTGGGGAAACACTATACTCCTCTTGATCTTCATTGCTTTGGTTTCAGGCTGTCTGGCTTTTGTTACGGTTGACCATTCACAAGTGGTTGATTTGTGTGATAAAACCTGACGGTTTGGCAAGGGGTAGTCTATGTCTAATTGATGTGTGCTCGTATGATGATTGAAGATGTGTTTACCTAGATGCTATTACTCCCTAGTTATCTCCTATTGATGGTTGAATTGTCACGTCTTTATTCTTAACGCGTTGTGTCTTCTAAGGTCGTAGGGTATGCTTTTTTTCCTAACTCTTTGAGACTACCTTAAGGTTATTGCCTACAAAATCTCTATGATTAATAAACTAACTCTAAGGTTATCTTTGGATTTTTAGCCTACAGCAACTCTAGGCGATTATAAACTAATGTTCACATAGATTACCCAAGCATTAAAAACACAACGATGGCCTATTTCAATCCTAGGCCAATTACAATTAAGATAAAAGACAACCAATCAATATTCAATACCTAGGTTTCATAAATCTAAGCAAACACACAAGTAAATTAGCCGGACATGGTGAACATGCAAGCATCACACATACAATTGAAGACATAATTAAATCAATGAAGTAAATTACTTATCTTGTTGTAAAATAGGGTATGAGAACCCTAAGATACTGCCCAAGACAACCAAAAATCGTTATTAGGTTTTACTCCACAATTCTACCTCCCTAAAAGTCTGAAAATTCGAATTCTATATTTAGAGTTACAACTGCGACGGCGTCACTCTTTAATTGTGACGCCGTCGGATCGCCGCCATTAGGGTTTCGTCTTGACCAAGTCAACTTTGTGACGGCGTCACCTTGTGGTTGTGACGTCGTCGGCTTCATCTTCTGACGCCGTCGAAATCTGAATCTAGGTCGTCTGAGTTGTGACGCCCTACTCTTTAAAGTCTGACGCCGTCAGGTACAAAATAGCAATTTCACTTTTGAGCCGTCGCAATTATAGGGACGGCGTCGCCCTTTATCTGTGACGCCGTCAAGTGCGTTTCCAGCAGCTTGAGTGTCTCGATCTTGACTTTGGCCATTTTCTTCACATATTCACGCCTTTTGGTCCAAATAAGTGTCATTCCAGCATTTTGCCTTCAAGAGACCTAAAAAGTGAAAATGAACGAAATTAAGCAGTAACGGATATAAAAGTGGTCGATTAAGGGCTTAAATGACCCCTCAAAAGTGTACCTTTTAAATCCTTATCAAATATCCCTACACTTGGTATTTGCTTGCCCTCAAGCAAATGTGCTTTTGGCCAATTAATTTATAAGTTAGGGGTCATGAAGCATTAGTTTAGAACAATTCACAACAAGTATAAGCCCCACAAAAGTCATAACAAGCACGTAAATTACATACTAGCACCTCACAAGTGGTGTTTGGATACTCTCATCTCTCGGGTGTATATGAAATATATCAAATTGGAAATGGAAGATAAACACTCATTAACCGGTCCTAGTACATAGATTACCATAGGCTTGAGACTGGATCAAACCTCCATCGCTTTAGCGTAAGCACCTAGAAAAAACTATCCAAGAGGTCTTTTAAAGGGTTGTAACGTTAGGCTTACGATAGGGAAACAAAGGGTTTGGTTGGATAGGAGATTTAGTGGTGGCAAGTCAAAAATCTTTATGTTACAAGCATGAGAAGAATGGCATTGCTAAGTCAAGACTCGACACTCTAAACTCTAGATAACTTTGAAACAAACAAACATAAATTTAAAGAAAGATGTAGGATGGTAGCCCGTATGTTTTTCCAATTTTTTTTTCAACACTCTTTTTTTTCGATTTTTTTTTCATACACTTTTACTCTACCATCCTCTACGATAACATCAAAATAATAGGGATTTATAGGCACATCCCTACACTTGAGTTTTTATTACTCTAAAACTAATTTGACCCGAATTAAAAAGATCAAAACACTTGGAGTACATTATTACGTAAATAAAGGGAATTTGAATTTAACGTTCCTTCCCTTCACTTCATAAAATTTAACTTTTCCCATGAGTCCCAATCGTCCCAAAACTGAGTACAAAGGATATGAATCGACTTAGCAAGTTATGCAAGGAACTAGATAATTGAACTAAGGGTTTAGTATGATAACAATAATGCACTAAGTGAGTGCATACAAGGTAGGCTAAGGCGATTTGGGTGTACATTTGGGGGTGGATTGTAAACAATGCTCTTCATTGATATTCCGGAAAACCGAAACATCACGAGAACCGCGAAAAGGATAGGCTCTGAGAGGTTAACTAGGGGTATCGTGTACTAAAGATGAGTACAACGCAAGGGTGTGGGGGAATTACTCAACCGATGTGGAAGAAGCAATTATAATACGGGTATCAAACAAGGGTTATCCTAATGCCTCTTATCATTTAGTTATTCCTAACTACACAAGTGTAGTCTCACTAGCGATCTCGGGATGCATCACAAAACAAGTTCTAGAATATATTATACTAACGGTACACTCTCGAAGCATTAAAGGTGAATGCTTTAATTCCTACAAATCTAAGGGCGAACCTCACATTTTTGGGGTGGAATTTGAGGGGTAAAGGGTTTTGTGTTAGTCATATACAATAACTTCCTATCCATGAGACGCTTTATAAAGACTAATGGCCCACTCCTACATGTCATGAAAAATTTTAAATTTGGTGCCAAAATTACCCTAACCGATATTTCTCATGGTTTATTACACAAATGAAATTGGACAAGGCAAATAGTCAAGGATAAGCATAGTTTCAAAGTTCCCGTTTTATTTTCCCTCCCTACACTTAAACTGAACATTGTCCCCAATGTTCCCCGAAAGTATTAAAGTGATGATAATGGAAGGTAATTAAAAACGAAAGAAACTAATACTCCCCTGATTAGCTCGGTAGGATCCGTGTGAAGTAGTGGTTAAATTCTTCTTCAAGAAGAATGTATGCGTGAGAAGCTCCTTCCAATCTTATGTATCTTCTTCTTGATAAATAAAACCTGCACACTTGAAGAAAAAAAATGAAACCTTCGCGTAAAATCGGCGGTAACAATATATATGACTCTACTATACTAGGATATAATGCTTGTGGAATGGATGTTTGCAGATTTTCTGGAAAATTAAGACCTGGAAAATTCCAAGAATTTATAAGTAGCACAGAAAATGAGAGAAAGTAAGATAAGTTGTTTCTGCTCCTCCTGACGCCGTCAGGTAGCTAGTCTGACACCGTCAAGTTATCCTGAGAGAAACTGGTCTGTTGCTATTTTCTGGAAAAACTACATCTTTAGAATCTGGAAAAATTTCTGCAAAACATCCATTATGACTCGATACAAGCATTTGACTCTAACAAACACACATATATATCTCTTTCAAGAATTGTAATTCTCATGTTCATGTTCTTTTAAAAATGTGTGTGATCTTCCCTACACTTATCCCTTTTGTAAAATACCTTTATATGTAATTAAGACGAGGTTAAAGACAAAATAAAGCATTTTTACAAATTCAAACATGAGATTAAATAATCAATGAAGAGATATACGATAAACAAACAAGTAAACAATTAAGCATGGGTTGCCTCCCACAAAGCGCTTTTCTTTATTTATGAGTCTTGTAGCTAGACTCGAAGTCGTGCCCCTATGTTCCTCTTATCTTAGAGGCCCATTCGATTTCCTTAACTCTTCTCTCATCACGAATATATTCAGGGCCTAACTCAATACAAGCAGTGTAGTAAACCTTGTTCTTCCATTCTACTTCAAATGCCAAAATGTTGTCTACATCTAGATTGTCTATGCCCTCAAACTTCTTATTTTTGTAGGGCATTATATACTTAACACATTCGGTCCCATTTGAGAACTTGGCTATTCCTTCCTCTTGATCATAAACTATCTTAGATTCCTCAATAAATGATCTCCCAAGTATCACATCTCCTAAAAACCCATCAATGATGCCCTTAACATTCTCCAAGATCATGAAATCACACCTATATGTGAAGTTACCTACGAAGACATTGTTAGGATTTAGTAAATCCAGTTATTAAAGTGTCGGTCACCTCAAGTATATGTAATCGTTAGAAAGCTCGTAGTCGTAGTTATTTAATGTTAAGTAGTATTTAGTTAAGTAACACCGTGGAGGACGGACGGGTCTTTACCCACTGTATGCCTGATCCACAGCCCGTAGGTGGCGTTTTATGTAAGACTATAAATACCCTCTACCTCCCAAGGTAGAGGGTTGGAGCTAATAATAACACTTTTACTTTCTCTCACTAAGTTCCCAAACCTCTAACTATTTCTCACTCTAAAACCTTATAGTGGACGCCTCTTATTGATCATGGTTTGATGTGTTTGTGAAATCTAATATGTTACAATTGGTATCAAGAGCCATGGTTTGATCATCTCTCTTACATATCCTTGGATTTCTAGTGGTTTTATATGGTTTTTGGGTTTGAAAAAGTTTAGTGGTTTTTGCATCATTTGGATTATTTCTTGTGTTAAAGTTTGAATTTTGAGTGTACTTTTGTGTTTAGAATCATTGTAAGTGCTTGGGTTTTGATTTGGAAAGCTTGAATCACTGTGGTTCGGCTTGTTTTGGATTGAAAAGTATTGTTCTTAAAGTTTTCTACCTAGCGACTTGGCTCTCGGAGTTGTTTTTCTTGGTAGCGATTTACTTTGTTAATTTCCAGCGACTTGTAGTTAGAGGAGTAGCGACTTGAGCCTAGCGACTTATCTATTGAGACAAGCCGACAAACAGTACAACGTAGTGGAGGTTCCACTTCGGCTAGCGACTTGGTTGGCGTAGCGACTTGTCTCTATTATTTCTAGCGACTTGTTCTTATTGTTCTTAGCGACTTGGATACTTAGCGAGTTGCTCTTTAGCGACTTGTCTGCGTAGTGATTTGGTGCTTTAGCGACTTGTGCTTAGCGACTTGATTCACAGCGACTTGAGGTTTAGCGAGTTGCTACTTAGCGACTTGTTTCAAGGGTTATAGCGACTTGGTTGGCATTTGTTTCTAATACGGTTTTCTCTTGATTTAGTAAAATCCCGTGAAAGAATCTATTTCCTGGTTTAATCATAGAGTTATAAAATCCCGTGAAATCTGTAAACATGTCTACCAACGTGCCTACAA
Organism: Chrysanthemum seticuspe; assembly: GCA_019973895.1. Taxonomy (NCBI): domain Eukaryota; kingdom Viridiplantae; phylum Streptophyta; class Magnoliopsida; order Asterales; family Asteraceae; genus Chrysanthemum; species Chrysanthemum seticuspe. Next base: position 181,796,563 of record BPTQ01000003.1, read on the forward strand.
TCATCTCTACTGTAGCTGAGGACGTTCAAGCAGCTGGTTCAGACACTCGTCCACCCATGCTTGACAGAACTGACTATGACTCATGGGCTCAACGAATTAGGTTATATTGTCTGGGCAAAGAAAATGGAGTCAACATTCTTAAGTCAATTGATGAAGGACCTTATCAGATTGAGACTACAAGAGACATAATTGATACTACTGCAGATGGAACAATGATCTTTGGATTGGACAGACCAAAGACGTATGATGAGCTCAGTGATAAGGAGAAAAAGAGATTTGATGCTGATATCAGGGCTTCAAACATTATACTTCAAGGTCTTCCAAAAGATATCTACAAGCTTATCAATCACAACACTGAAGCCAAGGCGGTTTGGGATAATGTCAAGATGCTTCTCTCGGGTTCTGAATTAACTAAGGAAGACAGAGAATCACAACTGTATGATGAATTTGAGCACTTTAAGATGAAACCAGAAGAAAGTGTCTATGAATATTACGTGAGATTCCAGAAGCTTGTGAATGATATGAGGAATATCAAAATGACCATGCCAAATATTCAGCTGAACTCAAAGTTTGTAAACAACATGAATCCCGAATGGCACAAATTTGTCACCTCTGTGAAGCTAACCAAAGGATTGAAGAACACCAACTATGAGAAACTGTATGCCTTCCTTCTTCAGAATGAGAGACATGCTATGTTTGAACGAAGGATTCTTGAACAGTTCAAATCTAAGCAGGGAGAAACAAGTTCGTCAAATGATTCTACAGCCTTTTACACCAATGTTGGAATTACCACCAAAGCTTCTCAAGTCATACCCACGGGTAATGGTAATTACAAGCTCATCCC